>CM045582.1:7450095-7890750 GCA_024721215.1 Cheumatopsyche charites
GCTTAAACTCAATATATACCTAGGTACTTGCAAAAAGTTCGAATTCACTTGTGTAGGTATTAATTCTTATCATTTGTGTATGTTATCTAAAAAAGTGACTATGCGTTCATTTTCAAGGACAATAAAAACGGTACCTTTCAAATTGTTTACCGTAAAAATCCCTTGTGTTTAAATAAGGCCAAACCAATCTTGATTTTTTCAATATATATCTTACATTCTGTAACCATTTGAGTACTGATCTTTCGTTTTTTATACTAAAAAGAATCGCCATTGCGCTCCTCAGCACTCAAATGGTTAAAATAAAAATCTTCTGTATTGTATGAAATATTGCTTGTATTTCTCTTCCCTTATAAACCATTCATTATATTCAATATTAAAAAATAGTGCCCTAAACGAAAATTTTTTCATAGTTTCAGAAAACCTCTAAAATTTCCTCTTCAGATGATTTAATTATCCCCAAAATTCACGCCACAAGAAAATTTTTCTCGTTGCATGTAGGTACCTATCAAAAAAACCTTAAAATTTCACATTCTAAAAATAAATTTTATTATAATTTTTATATTATATAATTTTGTATACATACATATAATTATATACTATATATTTTTTTTTTATAGTTAAAGGAATAATTTCATCACAAAACACATCACAGACAAAAATTTTAAAGTCAAAACGATGTTGAAAAATGGGACATTTGGGCGTTCTCGTGAAGTTTGTTTGCGACACCGGGAAACGAAGCTCAAAACTCGTGACAGTCCTGGTTAAACAGAAAGAATGGCAATCCTGTTATTATGTGAAGATTAATTTTGTAAATTGGAATATTATTTGTAGGTACACATATTTCAATATTTGATGTTATTGTTAGATAAGGATATATTTGCTCCATTTCAAAAATATTTATGGTGGTTTTTCTTTATAGCATCTATTAGCTACTCGGCATAGTCACAAAATAAATGTTTCTCATCATGGTACTTTTAAATTTGATAGCCCTTAAATTTATTCATTTTTTTTTCTGCTTAAAACAAATTCATATT
Source organism: Cheumatopsyche charites (assembly GCA_024721215.1). Lineage (NCBI taxonomy): Eukaryota > Metazoa > Arthropoda > Insecta > Trichoptera > Hydropsychidae > Cheumatopsyche > Cheumatopsyche charites. Next base: position 7,451,130 of record CM045582.1, read on the forward strand.
ATTCAAATTTGTTTCAGTTAATGATTCTTCAGTCGAGAATGGGCCGATATTATTTTCAAAAAATTTATTAAATTCTATAAGGAATAGAACAAATCCTGCTATAGTTACTCCTTCTGGTACATATCACTGTGATATTTGTTTAATTTCGAAATGATTTTCATGATCCCTGTCGGATTTATATCTGTTTAAAGATATATTTGCTCCATTTCAAAAATATTTATTGTGATTTTTCTTTATAGCATCTGCCAGTTACTCAGGACAATCACAAGATGAGCATGTTTCTCATCGAGGTACTTCTAAATTTTATAGACCTTTAATTTATTTAGTTTTCATCTACCTACATGAAACAAATTCATTATTATTTCAGTTGATAATTCAATTCATCTACTACCAATAGATTCAGATAGGATGTGTAATCTCAGTTTACATAAATTTAGCAATGTCTAGTTTCAAGAAATGCATAATGTATACAAATAGGTATTCATTTTATTTTCAATTTTGAAATACTTTTTATTTTATCATATCATATAATTTTAATGTAAAATAACAAAATTGATTCACTATCTTATTTTCCTCAAGTCATAAAAGCGTTCTTTCATTATTCCATTGTATAAATATAATATTCTACGTTTTTGTTGTTTTTTATAAAAATTAGCACAAATCCATCTATAACAAAACCATTTCAAAATCAAACTATGCTATAATGAAAATAGAACAAATGTACTTACCTACCTACCAATATTGAAAATTACCTCTTATAGTGATTTGCATATGAATTTAAGAGAGAAATCAAGAACATTGCAACATAAAGTCCGATGATAATAATTGTTATTTTATTTGCTGTTTGTGAAGGTTTAGGAAGACATTCTGTATTCAAGTTTATCGTGTTTATATTTGATGTTTGATTGAATTCTTTCAGCATTGATTTGACCAATGATGACATCATTCCGATTCCTTTTACCTGTGAAAAGGAACTTCTTTAATGTTTATATTCATTCCTTAACAAAATAGATAGTAAAAATACTTTCAAATTGAAGCTATGGGATCCTTTTTGATACTCGCTTATTTCTCCATACAGCTTCACCAATTGTAAAGATTCGTATAAGAACATATCTAAAATTATAATTATAACTGGCACTATCATTTTGCACAGTGTACTAAAAAAGCATTCCAAAATTTTTAAAATTTTGATATTTTTCAATAGCGATACAAAGTCTGAATAAATAAACTTTTCCTTTTCAATCTGTTTTGATAAAATATTTTTTTTAAAATGAACCTATTCAAAAAATAAAATAATTTTCAATGTACTAACTAATTTATACCTTATTTAAAGGTAAAAGAGATATCTGTTTTCTGGCTTTTCTTCTATTATCGATCTTCAAAAAGTAATTGTCAATATATTTATTATCAAATTCAATATTTATATGAAAATTATTATGGTAACTTTGGGCTGACATTATAGCTATGAGAAATAAAGCTGAACACAGTAAATGAAGGCTAATTGAAGTATCTGAAAATTTCACAACAAATATTCTTGAATTGGTACAAACTAGCATTTCATTCAAAATCATTTAGGTTTTCTTCATCGAGTTTAATCCATAAATTTAAAATACAGGTATGCATCGAACTGTTTAAGGATAATTCAAATAATGTCATTCTTCAAACAGTTCAATTTAATTTTCAAATATTGAGTTTAAACCTACTTAATGTAATAGGTAGGTATATTAAGTTAAAATAGAAAATTTTGTTTAAGTGGAAAACCTGTACTGAAAAATTTGATTGTATTTACAATTTATAATATTTTCTATTATGTTTAGGATATTTTCTAACATATTTGCAATTTTTTTTTTCGTCTCATACATCGAAAATATGTGAGCATAATCGTTATGAGCTTTGTAATTAAATCTAACATCTTGAAAATCATTTTTGAATGTTTTTGAATTCGATAGTAGTTTTACATATTCTTCTCCTAATCCTGGATCGATCTGAAATATCACTATGAAACCATTGTATTTCAAATAGGTATATTTTTTCTAAACTTATTAAAAAACTTACATGCTCTTTAGCATCACAGATTTTTTCTTCTCCCATTATTTTCACCATACTACAGACTACAGTAAGTTGAATTGGCCAACAAAGTAATTTTCCAACAAATAATGCCTTTACCATGCATTTTTCATATGCATCGATAAATGTTTCATCACATTTGCTTTTTGCTGCGAAAATTGCAAAACAGTTTTATATAATGATAGTGAAAAAGTGTTTACATGAAAATATTCATAGTGATCCATGAAATTTTTGTTTTTATTAATTTTATTTAAATTTTTATGCATTCAGCAGATTTTTAAGAAGCATGCTATCTCTACATTACTTTATTTTAATTAGGTACCATTTTTTATCATAGTTTTGCACCTTTCTTTAACTTTATTTATGTATTGAAATTCATATTTATCTGCATCTATTTTTGACCTGAAAAATATTATAATATTACTATAAGATTTCATAATTCTCTGTATGAAAAATACAATAAATTACACTTGAACATCTTCATCATTATCATCATCATCTGATATATAATCAATAGTATCATTATTTGTATTTTTATAAGTTAAAATTTGTGTTTGATTCGTATCTCCCATTTCTTTCGTTATCGGGATGGCAAGATTATCAAGGATCCTGAAAGGATACAAGTAATCAAATATTTTATTGATTTCCATAATCAATAATTATTTAGAGTGAGCTTTCATTCGTGTACGTATTATATATACTTCATTGTCGTGTTAATTTCGCTATAATCTGGTTTAATTTTCATCGATGCGGCTACAAATGGTTTTAACATGAAATCGAGTTTTAATCGAGTGTAATTGTAACTTAATGAAGCGCTACATGATATAGTTTTCACAATTTGATCAGCATTTTCCGCCATATTAGTGATAGGGCCTGTAAAATTATTTTACACCTATTAAAAAACTCATCGAAATTGTATTCAAACTAGTTACTAATATAGAACTAGGTAGTACCTATTGCTAATAACTATAGTACCTAGTTGAAAATTAATTACCTGACATGATATTAGTCATTATAATAGCGTGTATTATAGTTTTTCCCACTTTAGAGAAAAATGATGGAATCGTTAGTATCGTTATACATCTTACTTGTTTCGATAAAGAACTTCCAGTAGCTGTAAAAATATGTAATTTTCAGTATCGTTATTTTTATATGAATTATTCAAATGTCGATAAGTTCAAACTGTATAATGTAACGAGTGCTGTTCCCGAGATAAATAAAGATGGAAAAGGTAAATCATTAACGAAAATTAAATGAAAAAATATCGATATCAATATTCCAATTGCAAAATTGAAAAAAATCTTTACGATCATCTTTATGTTATTCTCGTTTTCGTGGCTAGAAAATTATCTGGAAACAATTGAACGAATTCCTACTTGTTGAAAAATGTTTTGAATTTTTTTTGTTGAAATGCAAATCAATAGTTTGCATATTAGTGTACATACATTCATTGCTTTCTCATTTTAGGATAAGAGATCTCTGACAATGAACAATTATGCAAACTTTTTACAATTCATCTTCGTTATTTTCGGTTGCATAATCGATGCAAAATTGATGTAATCGATACATAATATGCCGTAAATGCGGCCAGAATATTTCGAAAAAAGTTTATAAATCAAATAAAAAAACTCAAACGGTGTCGGTCGATCGACAAAACTTTAAAAAAAAAAACAAAGTTTTGTAATTTTTCACGATTTGATAAATACGCATGCGCTCGCGAACTTATCAGTACTACACCATTACGAGCAAAATCAGATAAACGTTAATTTCATCTTTATGTACAAATATATTAAGATCTATAATGGTCTACGAAATTTTAATAAAATTTGTGAGCAAAATTGACCATTATTTACTCAACAAATAAAAAGTATAATGGCGAACAGAATTGCAAACGTCGTTTGTAATGTAATCGAGCGAACCAGCGTCGCAGCGTTTTATTTTTGAACACAAAGACCACCGTTTCCGAAGGTGGCGGATGAGCGGAGCCCGAAGTGAAGAATAGAGAGCTCCGATCGAGAATGCCTCATCCCAACGGAGAGTCGAACGGGGACGTCGCCCCTAGGCCGCCGCCGGTCGCCATCGATAATAATGAGGGTAACGAAGAAGTCGACGCCCGAGGACTGGACGGAGGAGCGAGCCGAGCGGCTCCCGTCGCGACGGCGGCCACCTCGCGAAACGCCTACTACTACAACATGAACCACAGATCCAGGGGCATGGCGCTCATCTTCAACCACGAGGAGTTCCTCAGCCCCCAACTGAAGAAGCGCACCGGAACGTCGGCGGACTGCGCCGCTCTCAAGAGCGTGCTCAAGGAGCTAGGTTTTTCGGTGACCGTCAAGAACGACGCCAGCTACAAGGCTCTTCACGACCTGGTCCAGCAGGCGGCGCAGGCCGATCACACCGACCACGATTGCATCCTGATCGCGGTGCTATCCCACGGGGAGCTCGGAAGGCTCCACGCACACGACACCCACTACAAGCCGGAGACGATCTGGCACAGCTTCACGGCCGACAAGTGTCCCACTCTCGCCGGAAAGCCGAAGCTGTTCTTCGTTCAAGCGTGCCAAGGCGAGGAACTCGACGCCGGAGTCGTGCTGCTCGACCGGACCGAGACCGACGGACACCCGTCGACCACCTACAAGATTCCGATCCACGCCGACTTCCTGATCGCGTACTCGACCGTACCGGGCTACTTCTCGTGGCGGAACACGACCCGCGGCTCCTGGTTCGTCCAGGCGCTCGTCGAGGAGCTCGAACACCACGGCAAAGAGAGGGATCTGCTGACGCTTCTGACGTTCGTCAATCAAAAGGTCGCACTCAACTACGAATCGAACACCCCCGACTGCCAGATCATGCACCAGCAGAAACAAATCTCCTGCTTCAGCTCGATGCTGACGCGACTCTTGATCTTCGGCAACAAGTGATCTCTGCATTTTTCTATTGATCTCTCGCACAATATCTTTTATATGCAGGCTATTCAGATCTGACAATTTGAAATATATTCTTGTTTCATTCTGTCTTCGCCTTTAATTAGGTATATCAATTTTTTTTAATGTTGAAACTTTGATGATTTCTGAATTTAAAATTAAAAACAAAATGTATTCTTAAGATTGTATTCTAATCTTTGCCTTTTAATATCAATTATTTTAAAAGTAAAGAAACAATTGGGGCGCTAATGCCCGCTTCGAGAAACACTGCACTAAACGAACAAATCGGTTTCGACTTAGTTTTAAGACCATTACAATAGCAATATTGTTAACAAAATCTTTAACTTTCAAATTTACTAACTATATTTTTCAATTTGAAATATTATCAATGATATATTTGTGCCTTGTACGTGCTTATTTTCATTGTTTGAAACGATGCGTGCCTCTATTGGACGTCTGAAATCTAACAAAGAATGTATGTATTGATTTTTGGATAAAGCACGGTGAATGAACTGCATACGTTATCTGTAAAACTGCCAGTGAACTGGGAATGAGATCAAATCAATTTTCACATATTTGTACTCGAATTAGATTCGACATTTATCATGTAATGACATTTTTTTCATCATTTACTATGTAGTTATATTTAGTCATTGCAATATTTTGTTTTATGCAATTTGCGCAATATGTCACAAATTAGGAATTATCTTTTACCTAATATTGTATGTCATTGATATGGCAAATCTCAATTATTATTTGGTATGTTTCAATGTTTGTTCAAAAAAATTTTTGCTAATCACGTGCATAAACGAGTTGTCCTTCAATTTAAGTGTCTAATTCTAGTAGATCTGAAGTATGTGTAAACATTATTTTTAGAATCGCTTGATTACCATGTTCATACAATAAATGTTTGTATTATTTCTGAAAATATTTTTTGAGAAATTTTAGAGAAACTTAGTCACACCTAATATTTCAGTGAAATTTAGTCATACCTAATTTTTTTTCTTATCTAGTTTATTTTTGATAAATTGTGTAATTAAGTATTTATTGACTACTGAAGAATGACCATAAAGAAATTTATTTAATCGATTCCATCAAATCACAATCTTGCTACTTACAATTAGTATTTACTTGTGATAGATAGAATATCTGTAATTTAGTCATACTCATTATCACTATTTAAACAAAAAAAAATGCTTACAGATTCTTCACATTTATTATAGAATTTTGTTTCCTTAATTTCATTTTTAGAGATTTGCACATTGTCAATATTAGACTGAGATTACTAGCACAATATTTTAATTGCTCAATTTTGAATAATTTGCTAGAAAAATAAATGTTTAGTTTGAATTTTGTAGATTATGTGCAATTCCATTTCTAAAAACTTTCAGTACTATGAGATAAAATTATGGTAGATTGAAACGTGTATTGTTAATTTTTTATATGTACACCATATTAAAACTTTTAGTTTGAATTGTACGAAAATTATACTTTTTCGGATTGTACAGATGTAACAACACATTTGTGATAAATTTGTTATATTACTAGTTTAATTTAAATAACGAAGTTAAATGATTAACTTCAAATCTATAAAACATGAATGAACAGTTATATGTGTGTAAGGGACTATTATTTTCCTTTGAAAAATGTATGAGAGATAATTTTGTAATTTTGTACAAAATAAACTTATTTTATGATAGAATTTATGTTTTAAGTTACAAAAAGAAAAAAGTGTGATTTCTCACACAAGACAACACATTAAAATTATTCACAACTAACAATAAACGGTGTACAATAAATAATAGGTGAAGGCTGTATTAGAGTTTCTAATTAAGTATTCTAAAATCTGTCACATGCATAGAGATCCCAAATATTCGAGGAAATGAACTATTCAAAAATAGTATATCAAAATCATAAAATATGAATGATTAAGCCGTTAAAAATACTTGTTCTTACATCTTACTGAAATACTAAGATTCAAATAAAAAAAAAAACTAAATTGAATAGAACTACTATACTATTCTGCTGCATCCAAAATATACTTTTTTTCAATGAATAGGTAGGTTTCAAAAGTATCCCGTTATCGAAAAATGAAATAAGCGTCTCTGAAGAAATGTATGTGCCTAAACTGACCTCCAGTATTATCATTAATACTTAAGCCTATCACTTTTTTTGGATATACCTACCACTGACATGAAAATTACAAAATTATAAGTCTGGAGTATAGAAGCTGTGTAAGTGTTTTTCAGCTGAAGTTTTTCAATTGTTGTAGAACTGGAGTGTTAAATGAAGATGAAGGTTCTCTTAGAGAAAAATTACTTCTTTTAATGATAAATTATATATTTCAAAATTCATATATATTTCTTTAATTTATTCAATTTAAAGGATTATAAACAATTAAATGTTTTGATTTTGCAGGGCTGCATCATCACGAGCCTTCTCTTTAAGCTCCCAACACTGATCCCAAAACATAGATAATCTTTGCTCTTGATTTGCACAGAAATGTTTAAAATCTCGTAAAAAATTAACTGAAAAATTTTCATCGCCCATAGCAGGGGTGTTATTAGATGTACGCCATTTCTTCGACACCATATGATTCCACGACCACAAAAAACCCATCTGATGACAAATAAACCTAGATTAACATAAAACATTCATACATATTTTCGAAAACAATAAAACCTTACCCTGCGACTGTTATCATAATCATCCTTATTTTTTCCGCTAACATGCCTAGTTATGTATGCTTCGTGTGGACTAGGAGCTATTTCTGAGTGAACTGGATATCTAGAAAAGAATTTTGTGTTTTTTAAATGAAATTGACTTATTTCTTCAGTGAATTCCAAATTTAAATACCTAGCAGGATTTATATTTTTTGGTAAAGGTTTCGTACGAGATGTTTTAGGTGGTGGAGGAGTGGTTGGAATTAATATAAACATATTTCCTGTTACATGAACATACAAATGTTCACCGACACCACTATTAGTATGCGATGTACTTTCAACAGTGCATTTTATAAAACCGAAGTTTCCTACGATTGCTTCTTGCAATAAAAACAATCTTTGAGGCCAAGATTCTTCGGGAAAACCTATTATTGGAATAAAAATAACGTAAGTACTTATATATTCCACTAACTAAATTAGATATTTGAACAATACACAAATAATAAACCTTCAAACAAAGCCGATTTATTTCCTAAAAGAGGTTCTGCATTTAATGGTATGTATATTGGACCTCGGAGAGGATCTGATTTCGAAGTGAATGGCAGAGCTAGTGGATCAGCCGGAATAGGCACCATCTGAAGACCACAGCTTTGAGCTTTTCGGGACCATCCGAATATCTGTTGTGGAAAATATTATGTTAATATCATTAATTTAATTGAAAAATATGTCAATTCACATACCAAATCTGCTACTATATTGCCACTAGCTATAAGCCATTGAATACACATTTCGTAAGCTGTATATGGTCTCCAAGTTGATTGATATCGTGCATGTCCCCATTCTATTCTATCGCTTTTACTGTTTACATCAATATCCAGATGAGTGTTTTTATATAAAGGTACTAAATAGAAAAGAAAATTATGAACAACATTAAAATGTTACAATTATCATTTACATCATTATAAAGAACTCACATTCAGAATCGCTATCAGGATTCATATAATTTAGGTCAATATTATTACAGAGAAAGGCAGGAACTTTACTTTCATCAGCAACATTTTCAGCTATGTTACTGTTACCGATATTCATGGCTCCTTGTGGATTGGATTCTTCTGATGTATTTAAATAAGGTGATCTTGGTCCGAGCACTTCAACCTCCATCCATTCATTTTCAAAACTTTGCAAATCTCCTAAAGGATCAATGAAATCTTGAGGCACTATACAAAAAAAAAAATATAGATTATCACATTGAAATATATCTTTGTATAATAAAAGGGCTAGTTTGCCTGCAGCACATATTGTCTGGGAAATATGAAGTAGTAGTTTGAAAAACAGAGATATGAATTTTTAAAAACTACCTACTGGGTAAGTACGATAGACTACCTATCTGTGTACATTTCATAAATTGTAAAATATTATTTTAACATGTTAGTGTGCCCATTATATAGATAGGTATATTTCCAACCTTTATCTTTTTTAGGCACCATAAAATACATGTAATATCCAAATATAAAAGGTTTGGAAGTATCACCAGAAGCATGACCAATCAATCCATCTTTATGCATCACCTGTAAAACATTATTATTCGATTACATTTACAAAGAATCCTTTAACAATTAGGTATATTTGTAAAGAATATCTACGAACATCCATTTTATCTTTCGCTTTTTCAATATCCGTTATTCCATCAACATGATCCAGTAACCATCGCACCGCATCTATAGATGTAAAAGCATGAGAAGGTAAGCTAACTGTTTGTATCATGAAACCAACTCCTGTAACAGGATGTTTCATAGCCTCTAAGATTTCATGTAATGTTGCTGTGCTTTTAAGTCTAGGTTCTGTCACAAATCTTCAAAAATATAAAGGAGTACTTTTAAAATGTAATGAAAATTATATTATACCTAATTAAAAATATTGATTTTTTTTACCCATCATCCTGAAAATCATCAATTTCGATTTCACTGCTATTAGATATCTTTATTTTTTCTTTGTTTATTGAAGACCTGAAAAGCATAAATGAATGATTACAGCTTTCTTCAAAATAGGTAAATGTTAAGTCGAGATTTTTTAAAATGTATCACCATATAGGTACATGCATATGTAAGAGAGTTGGGGTTTGAAGTTACAGGGGCAAATTGTCCCAAAGTTGTTTTATCACTCAACCCTAATTGCAAAAGTAACTAATATGGATGCCAAAGTAGCACAATACCTGATGTTTTAACTATGTCCTTCGTGCAGTATTACTATCTCATTTTCTTCGACAAAATTATTCCTTTTAGTACAACTTACCTCCAGAATTTCTAGCCCCATTCTCCCTTATTATGTATAATAGAATTAAATGAAAATCATCTTACATTGTATCAGATCTGAAGCGTGGTTTATCGGGTAATCTCGTGCTGCCAACACGCTCTCGAAAAGGTGAATTCCCCACTCCAGACTGAAAATTTTGGATTTGAAATATAGCAATATATTCTAAAAATATAATAACACAACCTTTTATATATTACTTGTAAAATTTATTGTAGGTATTTACATTGTTTTGAACATAAAATTACAAAAGACGTGAGAAAAAGTAAGCTTGAATGACTAGCAATTGAAGCAGATTTAATTCAAGCAAAGACTTATTATTTTTTTAAAGTGCATAGTGATAATTAGTGAGATGATAGATTTTAGAATATGAGTTAAAGCCAATGTGATGATTTTAATATAAAGATAGCAAAAAGCTAATACGTGTTAATCAAGAAGTATACATACATGGGTATATGCAAAAAACTTTTTGAAATACATACAAACAAGCAAATTCTTCCAGTTAATTAAAATGGAAATTGACTGATGATTCGTAAATAATATTGAAGAGCAAAACTGTACTTGGATGTGGGTCAAATGATGAACTATAAATTAAAAAATAAATAATACCAGTCTAAATATATAATATAACCTAAACCAAGTAAATGGGCGACGTAATAAAAAAATAAGAACATAAATTTCAACAAAAAACAAAAAACAAAATAACATCAAAAAATATGATTCATATACAGATTTTCTACAGCTAGTTCAATAGTTTCAAATTCAAGCTAAATACATAGTAATTCAAGATAGATATTTCTAAAAAAATACATTAAAATGTATAACAAACGACAGTATCATAACTATTCCAAAACAGTTAGATTCAATTTTTGAAATAGATAGGTATTCATCATGAAATAGAAATTATTTAGCTCAAAGTCAAAAATCTGTATAATTCATATATATTATGTACCTATGTTAGATTAGATGACAACATGAAAGATACACATAGAAAATACCAAAATTCTAAAATGGCATATTTGTCGTTGATGAAATTTATGTGATAGAATAGCTGCAGATATGATGCAAACATAATAAATGTATGAATGACGCAATCTAAAGCAGTTGCTGTTAGTTAAAAGTACCTGGTTCGTTTGTCTACTGACGATGCTGGTGGAATGGCGACGTCGAGCGAGGTGCGGGGCGCAGGAGGGCGCGGCGGGGCCCTGTGTCTACGCCGACACACCCCAATTTTGAAAAAATTATTGCCAATGATAGTTAAAAACAATAGGTTTACTTCTTGATACTCGAGAACATTTTTTTTTTCAAACATTCAGATTATCATAAATCATTATTAATGTGCCAGAATTGTATTGTTAGTAAAATTTTGAGCATATCTTATTTTTGACTCGACAGGTTAATTTTGAAAAATAGTTCTATAGCTATTAAAATATTACATGCAAAGCTACTACAAAATATTGAAATATATACAAAAATTATTTTATTGTAAAACTTGTTAGATATATCTGAAAAAAAATTATATTCCAGTGAAATTCATAAAAAAATAGAACAAAACAGAGAATCCCATAAATATTATAATAAAAAAGTTATTAACACATAAATACATATGTGTTAATTGAAAAGTAAATTCTTACCAAATGTATACGATTAAACATGAAATAAGAAACGTTAAATAACAAAATTGTGCGACTTCCAATCGGTACATATTCACATTTAGATCAAGTACAAATGCGTAATAGATATTTGCAATTAATGTAATCACCAGAAACATAGAGACACACACAAGTTTATAATCTCCCTAGCTGTTATCTGTTTATTGGTTTTACCTAAAAACATCACAGTCAATGATACCTACCTTTTGTTTATTGTTCAGAGGCCTTTTGATTTTATTCAAATGCATCTCGGTCATTTTTAAAAAACCAAAAGTTAGATTATCCATGTCTTGACGGGTGGGCTCTGGATAAATGTCGCAATGAGGTGCGCCATCCAATATACGCTTAGTTGCAGGATTATTGAGAGGAAGCAAAAGAGTACGAAATCTCCAATACTTCAAAGCCTTTTTTTATTAAATATAATATTAAAAAATATATTTTATACTATCTCAAGTGACAAAAGAAATGTGACTGACCTCAACTAGAGGAAAATCTGTATCGCCTCTAGTGCAAATATAGTGATCCATGTAATTCCAATTGAAATTTTCTAATTTTTCTGTGGTGAATGATACCCAAGATACTTCATATGTATCATGATGTGGTGCATGAAACCGATAACGATAATGCACATTGAATGGAGGATATGGATGTCTGTTAATCCGAACAAAACAATAAGATCAATCATAAAAGATGTGTTAGTTCATATTTGCATCAATAAGATAAAAAAAGGAAGAATTGTTAATTACCTAGGTCTGTATCTAGTAACAGTGATAGTTGATCCCAATAAAGATATTCTATGAAATACTCTTCCGATAGAAAGATAGTGACAAGCAGCATTTGGTTGTGGTTGAGATGTAGAAGATGTTTGAGTTGCAGAAGATGATACTTGCATGATGTCAGGTTCTAAAGTTGCACCATTTCCAATTCCCACTATCAGTTGGAATCCCTTAAAACACATAAAACTAATGAGAGACTTTACCACACACACAAAATAACATATACCTACATACATATGTAGTCAAAAGTTAGAATCAATTCAAGTCAAGTAAGAATTGCTATAGAATAAAAAACGGTACATATTTTTTCTCTACATTAGAACCTCACATAACAAATAAGATTCAGGAACGAATTATGCTTGTTAAGCGAGATTCTATTGTATGTGAAAACCTGAGCTAGTCGTTGAGATATAAGTTCCTTAAACACTTCTATAGTTTTGAGAGGTTCTTTATAAATAGCTCTGTTTTGGGCGAAATCTGCATTAACATCATCAGGAAGTAAATTATAATCAGATACTAGATAATCATTTTGAAGCGATCTTCTATCCGGGAAATAATCAGTCGTAATAGGTAAACACGCAGGAATTGTCAGAGATTTCCAATCGACTCCTAAAAAATATATTCCAGAGTGCGAAAACATGAGATAATAAATGCAATATGACAAAAAATAAGTATTGAATTAATTTTACTATGGATGATATGCTAGTGAAAATGACAAACCTGTGGTGAGAGCTGGAGTCCATTCTTGTTCTCCAGTAGCCCCCCATAAAAGGGCAATATTATTATTTGTGTTAGTAATATTCATATTATTATATGTCAATGTACTCTGAGGAGGAGTAGAATGCATCATAGGATGAGATGGTGATATAATAGATCTTTTTCGAACAGATGGAACTGCAAAGTGAAAAGTTCATTATTAGAATGATGTGATATTTTCATTAATCACACATAAAAGTTGGATAAAACAACTGATCTTTTTAACAATAAACTAAAATATATGAGTAAAAATTAATTGATTTAGTATTGAGAAATTTAGATATGACAAACCATCTGCATGATGTGAATGATGCGATATGTGCAAGGGTGGAGTTGGAGACAATGGTCCGGGAGGAGTGACTGAACATGCTTGAAGTGGTGGAGTTTTAGAATATATGGGAATGTCTATACTAGCTTCATTGGATCCCCCCGATTCACCATTCATTGGCCTAGCTTGATAATGATGCTGCTGAATCAGAACACCAGTCGGACCTGAAAGTTGACAGATTAAATTAAAGATAGTGGTAATATTGAATATTTAAAATAAATCTAAATACACACCTTTAGGAAATATGTGTGTCCATCGACGACGGTTACTTGTCAATTTCACTGTTACATGAGAAGGATCAAATGGATTTATCAATGCTCTTCCCGTACGAACAACAGCTGCGCTCACACCTTCAGGACATACACCAGCTTGAGCTTCGGTTCCATGAGCTAATTGTCGATTATTATATGATTCAATATTGTAACGGTTTAATCTATTAGCTGCAAAATAAAATAATTTTAAGAATTTGTAGATTCCACTAGATATTTTGCAATCAAAATGTAAATTTATATACCAGAATTAGATAATATATCTGCTATATTATGGTGAATATCTGGATCAGACATTTTCCTACTTCTACTAAATATGAAAGGTGGACTTCTATCACGATTCATTACTTCTAAACCCGCTATAGAGGTTTTCTTAGTTCGAGAAACTCTTTGTAAGCTATTGGATGACATAATAAATACATAATTATTTAATTTAATAAAAGAATATAAGAAATTGAAAAATGCAAATAACCAAGTTCCGTGAACCGGTGGTAGTTGGAATACTTGAGCGTCATAAGCATCGTAATCAAATAGAGAATTATGGATATATTCTTCTTCTTTCAATAATTTGTTTTTTTGCTCACATTCATAAAGCTAGAATATATAAAACAGTGAAATTTTTACCTAAAACCTAATTCAATACCATAGATATACCTTCTGTAATGGATCTTGGGAAATTCTCGGTGGAAGCTTTATTCTTGGAATGAAATTAGAATAGGCTACTTTTTTATTTGTGGAGTAAAATGAAAGGTTTATCCAATGTGGCATTGAATAATCGTCCACAGAACTTATAGTTGTGTCTTTATTGTGAAATTTCAATAATGGTACTGCATGAAGAGGTTGTTCTCCAACACAGACCAAATCACTTCCTACGCCATTATCAATCACCCTTTGTTTAGTCACATTTGTCAATTCTCTATCAACCTCAAAAACTCCAACACCCGGAGTTATCACCACACTAAGTTGACCAGTTCGATCGAAACTTCTATCCAAATAATGTTTTTCGAAAACTAAAAATTCAGAAAATATTATTACTAAAATATTTCAAAACCTCACGTGCTGATTTATAAAATACCATTGAGACTCATGTTTAAAACTTCCAGAAAGTTTCCTTGCGCTGCTGTAGAATTTGTTGCCGATGGTATTTCGATATTTGATTTTTCGTGATATTGTAAAACAATTTTTTGATAGTCAGTAAACAGTCTCCTAAGTTGAAGTAAAATATTTGACCAGTCTTCATATCTTTCATTTTGAACAGCCACTCTGATGACAAAAATAAGTTTTTATTTTTAATTTTGTTGTGATTTTAATAGCATAAATCAGAAAAATAAACGACAAACCTATAAAAATCTTCATAAAAACGTCCCCTATAATCTAATTGTAAACATTCTCTCATATGGACAGGAAATTCATCTAATGTCTTTGCTTTGTAAAATGTTCGAGAAAACAACACTATAGTTACTTCATGGTTGCAACCACATTTCTTAAAACAAAAAAAAAAAATATGATAGATGAAAATTGGCTATTTCAATAAATATTGAAATAATTACCTTCCATTTAGCAAAAAGATCAGCTAAAAACCCATTAACAGCTTTCTCAAAGTATAAATCACCATGAATATCAAAATCCCACATTTCAGAAGACATTTGAATAAATAAATAAACCATGGAGGTTGAAGAACGAAAAACTACTTTGGTTTCTTCGGTTATGACACCGCAGGCTACTCTATCACCTTGCGACCACATTTCATATACTTGGCATCTTATAGAACCTCCACAATATTCGATCTTTTTGTTCAAATAGACACATGTGTTGATCTAAATATACAAAATTCTGATTAACATCAATATAACTTAACAATAAAAAAAATAGGAAAAATTAGCATACCAAATGGTTTTTCAATCTCCACATTTCAGAACGACCTAAATATTGGTCTTTGAATGTTACTTCTACTGAATCTAATGAAACATCTGCTGCATCAACTACACTTAAATAAACATCAGCATAAGTGCGTAGTTGAAAAGTCGTTGCAATGCTTTGTTCGACACTGATGGTATCTATCAATCAAAAATAACATATGTCTTAATACAAATTATGAAAAATATAAGAAAATAATGATCACACTTATCACCTTTTCCTCTACCGTGCCCATCTTCTTTGAATGGAGGAACTTGCAAAAGGAGTCTGGGAAATTCACATTCCGGCTGATATAACTCAACAATGTCACCTTCTTTGATGCTCGGATGATCTTTAGAATTGATGATCAAGTCATCGGCTATTACAAAAAAAATGGATTATGATTAAAAACTGATTTTGTACATTCACTTTCCAACTAATCATCACAACTAACCATGCAAAAAAGTAACCATTCGTACTAGACTTACTAGGACAGTGTTGTTTTACAGGTTATTTATGATAAAACGCAATTAAAATTGAAACTTAAAATATATTATTATTAACCTAGTACAATATAAGCCAGCCATGAATCTAAGATATCCTGGTTTTTGATTTAAACAAAACGATCATCATGATACGGATAATTTAGGCTGATTTTCAATCATATATTAATCTCCTTAGCAATTTGTTAACATTTTTTTCCTATAGAATTTTACAATTGTCATCGCTTACTTATTAGTAACATGTTTGAAACATCGATTTTTAATAAAAACACGAGACTGTTTGAAATTCACAACGCAATAATCCAAAAACAAACATTGATAACAATGATTGGATAAACGAAAGTTTTTCCAAGTAAATTTTCATGAGTTTCAGGAAAATCACTTACTGCTGAAGCCTTTGTTGTGCACATGCAGCTTTACGTGCTTCATGATGGAAATTGGCACCGAGTGTCACCAAGATCACATATTTGACAGCTGGCACGCACTCAGTGACATTTGACACTGCAGCCAACTGATGGAGCTCGGTTATCTGTCAAGCGATACGTTGGCTGTTCCGACGAGGCGGGAAATACTTTTTATTCAAAATTAAAACAACAATTATTGATTTTTTGAGACTTAAATATGATTTTTTTTTTCACATTTTATTTAAACTATATCAAAATATCCTAGTTTTTAAACGTTGATTAACGGTTACAATCGATTATAGCTGTGAAACCAAATCTTTTAACTTACAAGTGAAGACAAAACTTAAAAAGACCGAAAAAATAGCTAAATTATTACTTTAAACTGATAGTCAAACTATTTAATCGTAGCTAAAATTTTATTTTCTAAAGAATTTTACAGCTGCGACCAAAAATTAATGAAAGATCGAATCATTTCTCATATCATATACAATAAATACACAACCATATTTGACCGATAAACTATCTGACGATTGAAACGCCAAACCTAAATTGTTTGACAGTGAAAGATCAAATTTAATACATTTTTCAAATCATTGTATCTTGAACAAATCAACAATATTGAAGGAAAATAAATATATAAATGAAACATTTGGACTGCAGTATAAACTTGTTGATTGCATCAAATCAGTAAAATACATAAAAATCTGAGAAAAATTCTAAATACTATTATAAAATTATATTTCAAATAAAAATTCATCAAACACAGATTTACTAAAATACAGAATAAACATCAACAATGAGTAGGACAAATATTGAACTCAAATATAGACACATAAACTAGTTTCATTAATTTTTATCTTTTGAACACAAAACGAAATATTCCAATACACAATCTTCATACGGTAACAAATAACACACCACAAACGCAGAGATGAATGGACGCGCACGAAATCATTATAAATATAATGTTTTATGCATTCAGATTCTATTCCGTTACAGTTGCATCTTTTAGGCCATTTCCGATAAATTATTATTGAAATGTACGCAAATGAAAGCGCAAAAGAATGCTTTTATGATGCGAATATACCGGCGAGATAGCGCATTGTGAAAGTATTGCAGCGGTTTAGAACTGATAGCACCATTCCTCCTTTTCGAAAACAACGGTTTTGGCGTTCCGTACAAGAAGTTAACTTTTTTCCCGCAACACCATCAGTCCTCCATAGTTCTTTGTCACGGCAGTATCGTCGGTGAAGTTCCTCCGACTGTACATAGAAGATTGTGCTTTTTTTTCATAGTGCTTGTTATGAATCTAAGTCTCTTCATAAATTTCAAAACGTTGCCTGTATTTGTTTAGTAAGTTTTCGCTGTTATTTTAACATTTTTTTTTCAAATCCTAATTTTTAATATATTTCATCGATTTCTGAAACTTTTATATTAAAATTACAATTATAAATACAGTTATTTATCTTATAATACTATATTCGTTTCAATTAAAAAAACTTCATAAGAGCTTTCATTAAAATTTTGGGATTAGGTTCTTTTATTTCAGCTAAAAAAAAAATCCGGTGAAAATGATAATTTAACAGAATTTGAGATATCTTGATTAAACAATCATATTCAAAATGAATAAATATTGATAAAAAATATCTAAATTATGCACATTTATCATAATTTAAAATAATATGAAAAGAATTTATAAATCATTCAATATAAATCTTTATACAATACGAAGAAAGCTCACAATTTTGCCTGCTAATTGCACCCCATTCTGTCAGCATCTAAATCTACAAACTTAAATAAAAGCTATATTATTAATACTTCATCAAAATAATCCAATTAAAACCTTTAACAAATTGAAAATTCAGTTACCTCTTACATCATAATATTTGCATATGTATTTATCACGCGAAATATTTTAATTTCGATTTGAACGAATAAAATAACAGATCCATAATCAAGTTCTCTCATTTTCACAAAATAATTTATTCTAAAACACGAAAACAAACCTGTATTATTAAAAGATCGGCTCTAACAGCAACCAAATAGATACTTTTACTATCGAATCATCACATAAAACAAATTAATACCAGCAGCGAAGAGTCGGAACCCAATCGAGCGATACATCTTCGCTCATCACGAATCAACAAACAACCGCACAATGCTCCGAAACGCTCATCGCACACGACAATAAACAACAAATCACTTTCTTTCCAGATAACGATAAAACGACATAAAAAAACCGACCAAATTCAAGATGTTGTGTCCTTGCGCAACTAGGGGTCCATACCGCAAGCGATACCGCAAAAGTGTTGACCCGGAGCACGAACCGAGCAACCGGCAACCAGAGCGTGGCGCCTCTGCCCTCATCCTCGTCATGCTGCTGACGATTCTTGTGAGTTCCCCAATTCCTCAAAAATCGATTCAGAACCACCCAGGAGTCCTTCCGGGTCCGGGGGGGTCGCGAAATGGCGGGAGAGCGCGCGCGAAATGGCCGATTTGAATTTTGGCGCGCGCTCGATTCGCTCGGTGATTCCTCGAGTGTTGACGATGTCAATTGGTTCGGCTTAAGTAATTTAAGATGTTGTGTGTGAAGTGTGTGCATTTTTAAGTTCGAAAAAAGTCGAGAAATGAACTGTCAAATGTTTTGCTCGTTATAGTTATTTTGTGTCTTTACAGTTTGTCGGTTTTAATTTGAAAATAGATTAATTAATTAATGTAATTATTTGAGTGAAAAAGTTTGGAAAATCGTGGAAAATTATTGTTATTCAGCATATTTCATTCGTTAATAGAATCGTAACTGTTATGCTTCGAGCTTTGGAGGAATATTTTCTTGAATCCAATGAATTTGAGAACGGGTCAGTAATTTATTACAGTTAAATCTTGAATATGTTCATTGTTATGTTTCGAAAGATGGTTGATCAAAAATGTTATTGTTAATCGTAATGTTTATCGCGATAGAATAAATATTACATTAAAATGCACTTCTTTATGCAAAGTTCGGAAAAAGCGCGGAAATGATAACCGTTTTGTCCACCGTAAATAATTTTTCGTGTTTTTGTACAATTACTATTTAATATGTCACGGTTTGTAAGAATGATTGAATCATCAGATTATTTCGATGAACTTTATCTCGAATTTACAGTAAGATTGATTCAAGAGAAAAACCATCATTAATCTATCTTAATCTGAGCGTAGATAAAAGTTATGTAATAACCGACTTTCTATTGATGATATTTCATAACTGTAGTATGAAAAATTGATAAGATTCTTTCAAATTAATCGTATCATCAATTAAACGCGATCGACCTCTATCGCGCAAAAGCTAATTTCTAATGAATTTTCACGCTGAAAATCGTCCGACAACTTTCCGCCGTTAAACTAACAGTATTTAAAAGAAGATCGTCGTTCGAATTGAAAACCTTTCATCCGCGAAAGTGTCAAACGGTATATTCACGGTCAAACTCTTTCGAATTTCGTCCGACCGTTGAGTCGAGTTCATGGTTCAAAACCTGCGAGTAATCAGGCCGTGGCTTCGCCATTGCGATCGAATTGAAGAGAGAAAAAAACGCATCTTTCATTGCCGACTGATGCCATTGTTATGAAAGATCCTAGAGGTCGATGGATCCGTTTGCCAGAAAGCGGGGAATTTGCGCGAAATAACCGAATTCTAAACGTTTGGACCACTGACCGAAAAGATACGCAACGATGCACATCGGGACGATGATGACCACTCGCACGAAAGACACAACTTACTGTTAAAAGCTGTTGTTGTCGATGTTCCTCTTTCTTTGTGCAGTGGTGTAATGAGCTGTTTTGAATATTCTAGGGCTCAAAATTCTAATAAAATATGTTTTTTCAGCGCAATTTTGCTGTAAAAGTTTGGTCCTAATCGACAATTATGTAGCTCTAGCTAATTGTGTTGCTATTGATTTTCTTGCTTTAATGTTTGTATCTAGGTATTTCTTGCAAATGCAAGAATCGAATGGTAATTTCTATATGTAAATTTCCCATGTGTCGATAGGTAATATATTCAGATAAAGAATTGAACTGGAATTATGTTGAAAATAGTGTAATAACTCACAAATAGAATAGATATATTTTGGGCTAAAGTTTTACTTTACTTTAAGATAAAGTAAGCTTAACTTTACTTGTGTGTTAAAAATCTTAGAATAAATCGCTTAATTTTAACCATTTGAGATCTAAAAAAGTATCGAAATTGGTAGATATAAAAAAAAAAATAATTTCTGCATAGAGTAGGTACTTAATTCATATATAATACATTATTTCGACTTACAATTAGATATGAATTTTCAAGATAATATCAATTTGTGAAAAAAATTCAAACTTAAATTTTTTGAATGCATACAGCCGTTGCATTGATAATTTATTGAAAGAGTATTCAATTAAAATAATGCAATTTTGAAAAATGAAATACTAAGAATTTTCAGAAATGATAAAAAAAATCACCTGCGACGCTGTTCTTATAACAGAGAGTAATTGTTGATGAATATTGTGAGGATACTATCTAGTTCTAAAGCTATTATCTTCCTCAAATATTTGAAATTCTTAAGATTTTTTAAAGGGCCAACTAAAAAAAAACTAGTTTAGTCCACATTAAATGATCCGCCACTGTTTTTTTCGCCACAATGCGTCGCGATTGTTTCGGTGCATATTCATTATGGGTCAAGTACGCGCGTAATAGCAGTGGGTACCGCTGTTCGTTCGAATTTTCCGAAAATAAGCGTTAATTTTATCTGATTTGTATTATGCGCTCTTAACATAACTGGATGGAACACTTACTTTGCTGAATGCGCTCAATGGCTCAGCGGGTTCACTTTTGCGCAAAGCAATTTATTCGGATGTTGATGGCTGTTTGTTGGGAAAATGTAGGCTCCTCTTATTAAATCGTTGCGATAATGACTCCGCGGATTGATTTTGAGATACGATATACGCGTGTAGTTTGTTGCAGGAAATTGCAACGTTTTATTACTATCGGTTCGTTTAATATTGTATCTTGTGTTGGGAAAGTCTTTAATTGTTAATCGGTTCGAATGAGAAATGGCTCTAATATATAATGGAAAATTATTGTAGTTTTCCACTTAAATGCTCGATTTTCTAATCGTATGTTAAATTTCTTAGCGACTTGTTTTTTTTTTCCATTCAATATTTGGCAGATATTATCACCGACTAATTGTTAGCATATCAAAGATCAGGCATAAGTTAAATAATTTCTACTCATGGTTAATATTTTCCATTTCGAACTTAATTGTTTACTTGGAATATTACAAAAAAAAAAACTACGCTTAGATTGGAAAAAAAACTTGAATTGTAAATTATTTAATTTAGAGTAGGAAACCAGTATATGCAGTTATTTTCCAATTCAAATAATGTCATTCTCATATATTTTTTTAAGTAAACACCATTTTAAAATAAATTAGGAATTCACTTGTTCAAGTACAACATCACGCTTTTCTCAAACGACCGAAAAAAACATAATAGAATAAAGCAATTTGACAAATAAAATTATATTCAATCTTCTCCAAATTTGAAGGGTAAAATCAACGATTCGTGGTCGAAAAAAAAAATCGCCGTTCTATTTTTTTCTCCTATTGTTCTGTTGCATCTTTTAGACAAAGTGTTCTCTAATAGTACCAATTTCGTAACGACTCGAAGTTACGTAGGCAGACTGTTTAATTGGGCGGCAAAGTAGCGAATTTCAAAGTTCGTTAATCACAAAAATCTCCACACTTCCATAGATCCCATAATGGAAAAAATCGCACCGAAAGATCTCTCACGACAAACGACACTTTAATAGTCTTATCGACCCCACGCATGTAAAATAGAGGAATTCGAACGCGATTTGAAAACATTTTGAATTTTTATCTCGTTGCAGATACATCCCGCATCTTCGCAAGACTACGACGGTAAGTCACCGTTATTTTATGCTTTTTTTATATATATTAATAGGAGCGAACCATTAAGTCGAACGATGCAAATTTTCTACGCACGACTGTTACAGTGACCGACATCCAGTGCAGTTTCGGCAACGGCCTTAATGCAGGAGGTAGAGAATCCATTGTGGCGCTCTTGAGGAAGCCAGAAGGCTTTAGAGGATCTCCATTATTTGCTGATGATAGATCTGTAGTCGCTGATAACGATCCGTCTTGTCAGATCAGACCTGATCCGAACGACTCATCTGGATTGTTGTACAGACTTCGGATTACGGATTTCAGTAGATGTGGAGTGTTGAAAAGAAATGTGAGTTTATATAATCCAATAATCTGAACATTACGAATTGCTCTGTTTCTAGTTTTAATAAAAATCGTATTTGATTCTAATTCAAACTAGAAATGGAGATGAAACATAGTAGAGTACGTAAAAGTGATTGATATGAGAAATAATTAAAAACATTTGACTCTCATATTTTAAGGGATTCGTACATGTTCGAGTGTGGTTTCCTCAATTTCCCGGAGTCGTGATGCAGTCAGATCAAGAGCTAATCATCATGTGCAAGCCACCGGAACCTACGGTCATAGAGAATAAAGCAGCTGGATTTGCCGGCAGTTTGTAAGTCATCACTCATAATTCATTCTAAGAATCGAATCGTATCAAATCATAAAATGTTACGATTTCAGTCCTCATGGTGCTCGAGTGTCAGGTGTTGTCGAAGAAACTCCAGGTCGATTGGAATACGAAGTGGCACTGTACAAAGAAGCGCCTGCTGCTAGAATAACGAACTCGTCGAACGAGTTGCCTGTCGATCAAGTAATTCTATTATTTAATAACATCACTCAATTAAGTAGTAGATAAGGCAGTAATTACATATGCTAATACAATTCAGGCTGTTCCGATCGGTACAAAACTACAGTTAAGAGCGAGAATCAACCCAGATTCCGCTTGGAAGTATGTGAAGCTGATGGAAGTTACCGTTTCGCCGGATCCAGATGATCCCCGAATGCCAGGGAGTGTGATTTTAGTCAAAGAAGGGTAAGTAGGTTTGTGTATTTCGCAATTTGATCTTGCTGTTCTTTAACTGATCTGAAGTCAAATCTTTCAGGTGTAGAAATCGTGATTTCGCATCTATTATTCCGCACCAACCAGCTAGGTATCGTGACAAACATAATGAAGTATTTTTGGATTTCGAAGCATTTTTGCTGAGCACTATGAAAGAACGAAGCACTCTGTGGATTCATTCGCAGATCAAAGCTTGTATGGATGCTGCAGATTGTCAACCTGACTTTTGTTTAGATTTATTTGAACCCTCAGGTATTAAAAAAAAAAACATAAAATCATTTTTTTTAAAGAAATACAATTAATTTTATTATAAAGGTCACGGAAGAAGAAAACGTCAAATGTCTTTCGCCTTATATGAAAATACCACAAATGTGCAGTTATCATCAAACGGAATAAGGGCCGATGCGTTAACGCAAAAATTCAACGATACAACACAGTTCACAAAGTTCAAGGAAAACATAGAATACACAGTGGTGATGCCCGGTGAGCTGTTTCATAAATCTGCAGTTGTTGAAGCATCTTGTAACACCACGCTAGTAGTGGCCGGGGCTCTAGGTTGCCTATTGTTGTTATCTGGCATTGTTGTGAGTCGAAAGTTTACACATTTGCATACAAAACATCTTAAAAAAGTTCATGCAATTAACCTACTGCTTTTCAGATTTGTTACCTTGGCAATAGACTGAATTCGGTCGCTATGAACAACAACATTTCAAATAAGTCGATCGAACAGATAGTGAGAGAAGCTCAAGTTCATTCGTATTGCGATTCGCTAGGATATACTGGAAGACCGACAGTGCAATGAGGATTTTTCAAAATTGAAGAAGTCTAAATTTTAAAATTAAAAAAAGGGCCATTGTTGAAAAAGTAATTGCATATAATAATACAATTAAGACACAAATGTGTTCAGGTGTAAGTCAATCCATGTGTCATCGACGCTGTATGAAACTGATTTTTTTTATGAGACTTTTGGTTATAATTGATATGGTTCGACGAGACGTAATGAAAGAAAAATAGTATGTATACTGATTATAAACATTATTTTATTAGAATCTTGTGATTGGGAAATGG
Organism: Cheumatopsyche charites; assembly: GCA_024721215.1. Lineage (NCBI taxonomy): Eukaryota > Metazoa > Arthropoda > Insecta > Trichoptera > Hydropsychidae > Cheumatopsyche > Cheumatopsyche charites. Next base: position 7,475,763 of record CM045582.1, read on the forward strand.
TGCATGTGTTACATTAACTGAAAACCTATTTCCCAATCATGACTATTTGTCAAGAAAATAACAGTTGATCGTTTTAGAAGAAATTTAGATATAGGTAAATATTTTATATTTATGAATAATATGACAGTAAAATAAGTTTTTTTTTTATAATAATAAATAGATAAATATATGTATTAACATATTCAAATGATGAAAGTCAAGATAAGATAATATTTAGAATACAAAGAAAAGTTTTTTCTGATTAGACTTTTTGTATTAACTTGATTTTTGTTTAACACCACGTTTGTACAATTGAATTTTATTTTCTTTTCAAGCATAAAAATTGTTATTTTCATTAAATTGTTGTGTTATCTAGACAAGTTTTAATAATCATTTTGAAAATATAGAGTACAGTTTTGGGTTTGATTAAAAATAATGAATCTAATTGAACAATGGTATTGTGTAAAATAAGTTAAAAACATGTAAAAAGACATCATTTCATGTTATAATTACTGTCACAAAACATATCTATAAGGAATTTAAAAATAATCAAAATAATTTATTGAATTGCTGCATTTAAAATAAAAATAATTTATGTACATTTATGTGTATAATGCATAAATTATATCAAGTAAATATTATATTAATGTATAAAATTATATAAAATAGCTTTGTAAAAAAATATTTAAAAACATCATAAGAGATTATACACAAAACAGAAATATTGAGGAACATATTACGCAATTATTGATCGTCCACTTATTTTTTGAGTTGAGAAAATAAAATGATTTCAAAACGAAATCAGACTGTACGAGAAATTGACGATTAATCGAAACATTACAAAGAAAATTGACTTGTGGCTTTTTTCCATTACGAACCAATAGGAAAATAACCAAGTTAATGATCTTCATTATTATAGATTTTCCATACATACACATGTATAATATCAGTTGACAAAATAAATTGAAATAAAATTTCCACCATACACCATCATTTTGCTGCAGAATAACAAGATAATAAACAGTTGCTTAAGCATTTGCAAAGCATATATGTTGATAACATTTTTTTTCAATTCAACTATAGATTTGGCTACCAAAATGAAAATAAATATATGTAATAGCTAGATAACAATACAAGAGTACTATTGAAAATAGACATCATAAAAATGTGGAAAAATCACTATTTACAATCAACATTTACACACTTTTTTAAGAAAAATAGTTATTTTTCATTTGAATTCAAACAAATATGCTGTACACTTAAAATTTCGCTAATTGTAAGTATAAATTGATAAAACCCGTTAAGAGGCACATGAAATTATTTTCGATATATCATACAAATGCACAATTAATTAAACAAATCAAACATGAGTATTACTGTTTTGTCATTTTAATTACCGTTGCTTAACGTATTCAACATTGCAATCTCATTCTTCTCCTTCATTTGGTTTCTAACTTCAAACTCTAAACGGTGTCTGATAATTCTCTGAACAATGTGTTCAGTTGTCATATTATTGCCAGAATCGATGACTTTGAAGCATCCTTTTTTCTTTGGTACTGCGTAAGGGTCGCTGCCATCCCTATCAGGACAAATGGGAGTTTTTCCATGACAAACTACGTTGACACGAAAATGAGTCATCAAATCGTTTGTTACACTGTATGGTGCGCCAATAACAACTTCATGTACATACTGAAATAAGATGAAACATGTTTTCTCTTTTCTTGGCAACATATTAAATGAGAAGTTTGTAACTTACTTTACATGCCAACACACTTAGAACTCTTTCATGCAGATTCATTATAGGGAAATTGGAACCTTTGTAGCGATTTACTTCTGGATCTGTGTGTAATCCAACGATGAGGAAATCACCTTGCTCTCTAGCTTTTTCAAGAAAATCTAAATGACCCACGTGAAACAAATCAAATGCACCAGCAACATATACCACCTAAAACAAAACAATGTTGCACATGAAATAATTTATACATTTTAATTGGCGATCACATATCTATGAGGAAATTATACTCTATCTGTTGATTTTGGAGCCAAGCCATTACTAAACTGAATAATCTTTTGTGTTGTTGGCAAGAACTGAGAGCAACCAGTATAAGGACTTCTAGCAGTGGAATCTTGTCCCATGTTTGAAGATGAATCAATAGTGTATTCAAGATCACCTCGCCTAAAACATGTATTGAAAAAATAAAGAATCTATCCCAGAAAGATGCCATTGATAAAACATTCAAATTTAAAAATTAATTACCTAAAGTGCTGTCTTGTGAGAAGTAGCATCCTACCAACTAAGTCTGTGGTTGAAACTCCTGCAGTTCGTTGCACCTCCCTATATATATTTTTTTAGATATGTTTAATGGTGATAAGAATGAGGTCAATTATTGATTGATATATTTCAATAGGTTGAACACAAGTCAACGCTCAGTGATAATAAAAAAAAATGATTTAAACATCAAAGTTTAATTTGAAAAAGAAGTCAAATAAAATACCTATAGCGATCGGCTGCTTTCACTAAATGATAAGTATCGACTCCATCAGCAGTAACTGTTATATCATCTGAAAATTATGATTAATCATTTAATTAAGATATGTGTTCATTTTTGTGTGAAATATGATTTGATATACAAGTGTGTAAATTTCACCTCCATGAACACAAAAATCACAATCGTTTTGATCAAGAGTTTCGAGAGTGGTGACATAAGGAGCGCCTTCGACTACTTGATCCACCCATTTAATGGCTCGAACCATTTTATATCTTTCTTCTTGTGTGAAGACTGGGGGACCTTTGTGTTTTGAAATTTCTTCATCTGTATGAATCCCAACGACTAAAATATCACCTAAGGCTTTAGCTTGTCGTAAGGAATTTGCGTGTCCAAAGTGAACCATATCGTAACTATAAATAAAACATCAAAAATTAGTATGTATTTCATTATAAATAATAAAATATGAACTTAAAAAAACTAAATTTAAAGATAGCATATCCAAAAGTATGTAAAAAATGCGAATTAATACATGAAATATTTCCTTATCACTGCCAATAGCTTATTGATAAATTTTGAAAAAGACTTCTATTTAAAAAAAATCTCATGGAAGAAAAAAATGTAATAAATCATCTGCATTTTATATATTTTGTTTATGAAAAAATGTTTTATATAATCTCTATTAGAAGACAGAACATAAACAAAATGTCGAGAAAAAAAAACGGTAAAAATAAATAATTGATAGCACAGCAAAAAACATAATTGAAGATCACACCACCTTGTAAATTATCAAGGTTTGATTCATCAGCTCTTTTGAATGTTCAAATAAGCAATATTGTTTCAAGGAAAAACAACTTATTCAATGCTTAAATTTATTTACTCACACAATCGAATACCATTACTCATCTTAAATCACGAACATGGATTTAAAATAAAAAAAAAAAACAAATGAGGAAATATGGATACCGTTTACATGCTACAATGTATTCGAAAGATGTGAGAGTTCACACATAAATTAGAAAAACGTTTAACATATAATTTTAATCGAACCGAAGGTCTCGAACACTTGAATAATTAAAAACCATATCGGCCAATAATGTGAACGACAATTGAAGAGGTGTATATTTTTGAATAAATAAATGATAAGCAGAAAAAGATGAGAGCCCTTCAACTTTAATATAATACATACACATTACTGAGTAAAGAAAACTGACAAACATTGAAATACTAACATATTTTAGGCTCTCATATAATTCGAAAGTTGGGTTAGATTAGATTTTTTTCGGATTTATCTTATTTGAATTAGTCAAAAATCGAGTAATGTTAAATATTACATTTATTAATAAACATTTTTTTCTTTGAACTGTCAATTGGAAAATATTTATCCATGTATATTGAGTTAGGGTGGGATTGAGCTGAATTGAGTCTATGACATTGAATATAACAGGAAAATACTGAGATTTTAACTTAACAAAAGACCTTAACCACTCGAATAGTAAAAACCGTATCGACGGATACGGAAATTTACGGCCGATAAAGCGAGCGAAGAGGCGTACATTTTTCAAATAACTAAACGATAAGCAGAAAGAGGCAAGAGCCCTTCAACATGAACTGAAATATATATTTCGACAAATAATTTAACAACAGGAATACATAGAACATAAACGCATACAAAAGAAATATGTATTTCACACAGCGTTTCAGCATAGTTTAAAAATGAAACATGAAAATAGAATTAGTACGGAAGTAATTGATGTGTGTGGTTAAACGATGAAAAGATGAGTCGAGTTTGATTTACCATCCGTCGCACCAGACCCTGACGGGCCGATCTGGGGGAGCCATGGCGTGATGAAGGAGTCACAACAGACGAGATGAGGAGAGACAATAGCCCCACGTCAAGTTCGAAGCGAGACTAACGTCATACGGCGCGAATCACACCACCTCGGTACGCCCGCCTCCCGCTCCCGCTCCCGCCCACTCAGTGCTGCCATGCGGAAAAAATATTAATGTCCGATTTGACAGTTCTATATCGGGTAATTCGGTGATAAATTATCAATTTTCAAGTCAACTATCGAATGACAAAAATGTGAAACATCTTAATTAAGAATAAAAATCATGTTTTTAAATAAATTTAATGAAATATTTTGGAAAATATTGAGTTTTTTTATATTTCAATAATAAATTGAAAAAATGAAAGGTCGTTTATGTTTTTTGGTAAAAAAAAAAACGAAAATAATGCACATTTGGTATTAATTCAGAAATATTTGACGAAAAAATGTTTCTAATATGAGCATTTTCTAAATATTTGAATATAAGGAGATTTGATCCCCTTTTTATTTATTTTTGTCTTTAATTCCTTTTTGAAAAATTGTATTTAAAAAAAAAAGTGTCGGTAGGTAAGTACCTAACCTCGGAATTAAATTGGATTTACTTCAATACTTCTATTTAAAATATGATTTTCGATAAGGGAATTAGAGGCGAATTATGTATGAAAAGAGGATTAAGATAACATATTGAAATCTAATAAAATTTACTTTGAATATCACAGTTCTTATGTAATAAAATATGATTTAATGACAAATAATACGACAAAGTGATTTCGATAACTTTTATTCGATATAATAAAACTTGAATAACAAACGTGTCGATTAGATAATAATGTAAGCAATCGATTTGAATATACAATTATTAATTTTGAATGCATGCAGTACATTACAAAATGTTTTCGTAATAACGTTGATCATGAGATGTGCTAATTTCAGATTTCAGTCTATAAAATATATTTGATTATGATTTATATAAAGATGACAAAATCGAGGAGTAAATACTAGTGCTTATAATCTTGGTCCACTAAGAATAATGAGATCCATGATGAATTCGATTGTCTACGTACTAAAAAAATGATACAATTTGATGAAAAAACATAACACTATGAACCTGTATTACATACAACCTTTGTGTCTTTCCAACGAATATTTTTATCAAAATGATATGTAATATAGTAATTGAAAAGGTTAACATTTTGATTAATTGAATAAATTATGCAAAATCAAATATTTTTTTGAAAAAAAAAATCATCAAGCGAATCTTTAGATAAGGTAAAATAGTACACATCAAATATTTTAGAATAATAAATCATAAGTAAGACATAAGAATTCACTTCTATATCATATTATAACGATATAAGGCAATCTTCACCGTTCATTTAACGCGCCTAGAAAAGTTCTAGAAATATAAATATTTTTGAAATATGAGGTTATATTTCACAAATGTGATTAAAATTTTAATATCGTCTAGCTAAGAACAATAATTGATTATAAAAATTGATGTGCTAATAAGGTAAATAAATGTTAAAAAATACCACTAGTTTTTTAATTCTAAATTTTAGCGACTCTCTTCGCTAGAGGCAAATTCTATCACATGATTATTATTTCTTTTTCTATCCTAAGTATTGGAAGAATTATGGAAGTTAATAATTGCTATCTTTAATTTCTCCCTAAGTGAGCAAAACTGCTAATCTTACGAACTTGGTTAATAAGAGATTAGAGAGACATGCATTCTCAATTTTCCAATAATTTCAAATACGAATTTAGAATATGAGATAAAAATTTTCCGTGAATTTTTTTTTCACACAAATACTTTGAGAAAAACACATTTGAAATGTGCGTTTTTGAAAATTTCTTAACCATTATAAATCTACGAGTGGAATAAAGTGTTCTCAAAGAATCGAGATATCAATATGACCTTAAAAATATAAACAATTTCATAGATTAAACAGGTACACTTTTCCAACAGAACTTAGAAAAAATAGTGAAAATATAGAACCTCACGAGAAAATTCATCTCGCGAGATTAAAAGGCAAAAGTATCATCTCAAAACGAGAAGATCAACCCTACATGCGATTCGATGTAAAATTACAATCGCCAAACATTTAAATGCGACCAGGAGCGGCTCGTAACATTAAAAATAAACGAGGAGTGATGAAAAACATGGGGCGAATATATTCTATCCCAAAGAGAACTTGACACGGTGAATTAAGAGCAACTTTCTGAATTGGCAATAAAGAAAAATTCTCTTTGTCTCAACAGATTTAACATTATATTATGTATCTAGTTTCAGATTTTAAACTATGTTCTTGCGTGAAAATTATGTTGTTTGAGATAATATTTCAGTTGCTCTTAAAGATGAGCCGTCCCTGAATGCGTCTATCTAATTAGTATACGTATACATGCTTCGGCAAAAACATCCAAGGAAAAAGAAGATTCATTCAACTTTTCCTAATTAGGGTGTTGTACAGAGCCATTTTGAAAGCGCTCGTGTGAGGCAGTGAACTGGGATCGGCGCATCGTCGAAGCAGAGTTGCCAGAGCCGAAGAAGCCTTCGTGGAGACCAGCAATCCCGGAATTATAACCCTACCTGCCGCCTTCCATCCGAGGTAGATCTTCTCGCAGACCAGCTGCATGTTGTCGCCTTCTATAGCCTTGTTGCAGAAACCTGAAGTCACATTGCACAGAGCCAGGCAATCGAAGTTTCCACAGTCTTGATCTCCTTTGCATGGAGAGTTTTTCGGAAGCGTTTTGCGTGATCTGACATTTCCAGGTGATAGATAATGCAAGCGATTTCCTAAAGATCCGAAATTTTTCATCTGAATGTCGCACATTTGTAAATTAGCAGAATCTAGCCTAGTTAGCAAATCCTGCATTAGAACGGCTATATGAACTCTTCGCTCCCATTCTTCCTCGTCGTCTTCCAATGAAAATAAAGCTGACGTTCCTTTAACAGTTTCTGCATACTCCGTCGCATACAAATACCCACAAGTTCCAACCCTTTCTGGGAAGACGTTTTTTCCAGCGAACAAAACCGTAGACATGTAATCGTCGTCTTGCAGAAGCATCCAAGCGTTGTCCATTTCGATGGATCTGTCCGTCGATCCGAATGGAAAATTATTGTCGAGCGGAATCGTGCTGATCTCCTTCGCCTTCTCCAGGGATATGTTCAGGTTAGTCTTGGAGAAGACGAGCTGTCTGATCAGCGAGAGGAATTCGTCGTCGGTGGGATAGCGCTTTTCATTATTTTCGTCAGTCCAATGCAATTGTATAGGCATAGAAGCGTCGTTGATTTTAGGCGATTTGTATAAAATCCTTTTTCCTTTCCACGTAGCACTGAAAGCTACTCCGTCTTGTCTTGTTGAAGGATGGCATGCTAAGGATTCCATCGTTTCTTTGAGGCACAGCGATTCGCATAAGTTTCCTACCACCTCTCCAGACATGTGATTCATGCACTGAAAAGTCATAAAATGATTATCTTAAGTATTTTATCGAAATGTTAGATAATCAGGTATCTGCAACATTATAATACAATGTACATATGACCCAATTACAATTATTGTATAATTTATAATCTTTTATCGATTAAATGAATATTATACAATACGTTTGATTGAAAATACTATACCAAATTGTTGATGTGTTGTAGCATTTGCATATTTGTGCAGACTATGCCCCATTGCACCATTAGCCCTATTGCGATTCCGATTGAAATTATCACGACGGCCAATGGCGCCAAGCGCCTCAGATACCACCAAAATCTCATTGATAATCTGCAAAAATAAATTAGAGAGAAAAAGTTAATAAAAAGAACTGAAATCAATAAATGATTCGATAAAATTTATTCCAAGCACAATTTGATATTATATGCTCGATGAAAATTCAAATTTTGATATAGGGAAGTGGGGACATCAATTGGGGGTGTGAAGAAAAGGGCTCAAAAGTTCAGTTGGATTATTAATTTTTAAGGTAATTTGAAATTAAATAAAAAAAATCGAGTCGAGAAGTTAGGATAAAATATAATCCAGTCTCTTTCCAGAAAATAATTGAAATAACGTCTCTATCAAAATCTTGCATAAGTTAAATATGAGCAAAATCATAAGTGATTTATTTGTTATTAAAAATCAATTTTGATTTAAATTCCAATATAAAGAGAAATTCATTTTTTTCACTAAAATGAATTGAATAAAAAATTACGTAAATAACTACTATATAAAGAAAAATTGTATAAAAAGTCAATATGAGAAAAAATTGGACCGATTCAATTCTTGAAAAAAAAAATCCAAAATTTAATTCAATTTAAAAATATTTTTTTTCTTATTTTAATTTAAATTAAAATTCAAAATTTAAAAATTAAACTAAATTAATAAAACTAAAATGCATCATACCTGAGTGTAGTGCGTGATGCGTTCATGCAGCGATGGGCCGTCGTCGATGCGATCGCTCAGCATTTTTCGCGATAGTCCGTCTTCAAAATCCGCAATGCGGCATGGCGTGCGTGCATTTCCGGCGCGCGGGAAACCCGGCCTCGCTCGGCCGCATCGCTTCCGGTCCGAGGGCGGGGGCGAGGAGGGGCGCGGGGTGCGCTGGCGATGAGTGCGGGGGCCCGGGGGCGCATCGGAGGGGCGGCGGCTCCCGGCAGGAGCGCGCGCCCTCTCCGATCGCGCGCCCCGCACTGAACGCGGGTGCCGGCCGGTTTCGTTGTGCGCATGCGCCGCGCGCCGTTTTTCTTCGCCACCGGAAAACTCGGAAAGAAATCTACGTTTTACTTCGTAATTGATGCTTGGATTGTAATATTTTTTTTCATATTCTATATCTTGACTTTCAGCAGAATTTTAATCTGTGCTCAATTTTCGATTTTATTAATTCCGAGCTTTTATTTATCGCTTAATCTATCGATGGTTGTTTTTTTTTCTTATAAAATTGCAAAGGTAAATGACAGTTCTTTCCGTTAACATATTCAATTTCTATAAAAGAAAAATATCAATTAATACTCGAGTTGAATAATTAAAGATTCAAAGTTAAGATCTAATATAAAAAACATTGTGAAGAAAATGATAAATCAATAAATATATATTTTCTTCATTTGTTTTTATGTATCAAAATGTTATCACGTAAAAAATGTTTTCGACAACTTTGACAATAGCATGAATTTTCATTGCTTTAATAAAATAAATATTTATCGACCTATTGAATCTTTTCAAAATATCTTATGTAATCCAATCTGATAGAATTTGTGATGATAGAAAAAATCCGTGCGAACGTATAAAATACAACCCACTCGATAATGGCATTTCGTCTAGGGTCAAAATAGCCATTTCTGGAAAAGTCATTGTCTGAAAGAAAAGCGAATACATTCAGCTGACGACAATTTTATTAGAATATAGTACGTGAGAAAATCTAATCAAGTTGATGTTTTTTTTTTTCATTAAAGAATGATCAGTTTGTTGAAGTTTTATTTTTCAGTCGTTAATTTAAAGACTGACTTCGTTATAGTTGCCAATTCTATTGAATAAAATACATGCAACGAATAATTACACTGTATAAAAACTAACGATTGAAAAATCATTAACTATTTGTCAACAGTAATTTTTGATTAGAGCAGTTAAGCTTTATAAAAGAAATTTAATTGTGGTTAAGTGTGTAAATTACTTAATCAACTATTGAAATAACAACCCATAAAAGACAGCTTGGATATTAGTAGATATATTTACTATATTTTTGATTACTACATACATCTCTATTCTTCAATAAATCGAATCTGATTCTGAAAACCATAAAGCGAATTCCCATTTAAACCACCAAACAAAACAAACCAATCTGAACTCAAACACCAACTATTCAAAAACGCACCTAAAAACCCACAGAATACGCACCAAAATCCCAAATCACACTGAAAAAACGAAAAACCAACCCGCACACACAAAAACAACCCTTAAACCACCAACAGATAAAACCCACAATACCTAAACGGCACAAAAAGCGATCATCTCCCGAAGACACGAATCGCAAGGGATGAACAGCTGACCGCGCGTCGGCGATCAGTCGTTCGCCATCTTCGAGCGGGGACGCCGCTCGGTCGCGGCGCGCGCGCGACCTCAAGTCGTCCTTGCGGCGCGAGTCGTCGCCGAGTCGCCGCGGCGGCCGGAGGTGCTCCGCCCTCGGGTGCGCCCCCGTTTCTCTACCGAGGGGCCCCCGGTTGACCGCGGGGGCGCGCGCTCCGGCCACTCCGCGCAGAGGTTATCTACGCTTTATCGCAAGTAAATAAACACACGTTGGCTACCGCTTTTTTTTCACTTCAGTTTCGCTGTGTACATGCTCGGTTTTTCAATTGTTTGTTTCTTAATTCGCAAACAGGGTTTGCACATTTGATTTTCATTTTTTTTTTTATTTAAATTGTTTAAAGATTTTTATTCATTTGTTTATTTGTATGTTGTGATGTGAGTCTGAAGACAAAACCTTCGGAAAATTGATCGAGAATATCTTAAATTTTTAACCGGTACCTGATACGTGCACCTGTGATTGGTTTTTTCGATATTTTTAACTTAACTTAACCTAATCCAATCTTGAATAATAGAAAACAAAATCATATGCAATGAAATATGGCTGAACCTCTCGGATATGACATTTTCTAAATTTTTGACCAGTATCTGACTTGTAGGTTTGTGATTGATTTCATTTTGATATTCGTTAATCTAATTTAACCTTACAAATTAATTAAATCACAAATACGTGCAGTGAAATTTAGTTAAACTTCTCGGAAAATGATTGACCATTTTCCGAATGGACATCGCTTCGGGTCATAATAATGTCATAGTTGAATATTTTAATATTATAATTACTTACATTTTCAATCGAGTATTAAATTATCGATCACACCATTTTCCGAAAATTTTTCGAACTAATTAACTTTTAGGAAATTTTATAGATTCTAATTAACTTTATTGATTTACATTCATATTTCTGTTTATTATCATTTTATATTTATTGTTTCATTGGTATATTTCTGTTTATAATACATCCACCAACAAGATGAAGTGGAAAATCTACGTGTTCAATTTAAATCGTCGTTCTCGCAATGATTTATTACTATGTGGATTAAAGTACGAAATAACACAAAAAACATCACTTAGTTTACAAGTGTGACTATTCGATCTAAAATTGAAGCAATGGATATTGAATAAAATGAAATAAAATCAATCAGAATTATTCGATATGAAATGTACCATCTGTTCAGTGTTATTGTATTGCAATTGGGATACATTGAACTCCAATTGATCAATTTAACATTTCACTTTCTATCCGAAAGTTCTTCGAATAGAATATGTGAATCCTGATTTACTTATAATATTTTAGATATTTCTGTCTTTCAATTCACTTTCGTTTCGTTTCAGATTTATGCGTGGATTTAGTCACGATTCGACCGAGTGATTTTGGCATTTGTACAATTCAAAGGTATTTTGAATTTCTAAATGTTTGTGGAAAACCAAAATATTTCATTTTGCATGCATACAGTATAATCCATACCTACTTCATTATGTCTTGTCAACAGACAAAAGTACATTTTTTTCGTTGACTTTTTCTAATTTCAATGTCAAATCAATTTAATTGATTATGGTAGTATTGTTTATTATTTTAACAAATATATTTCAACTCATATACCTATATAACAATATGTACAGTTTTGAATTAATTTTCATATATTTACGTTTAAACACAAAATTAACACATTGAATCATTCGAATAGCCATCTTTGTTACATTTCATTAAAAAAACTTCTATTTGTCTCTGTGATTCGTTTGTAGCATTTTCGCTTTCAGTTCGAATTTTCTTGGCAAAAGTTTTATCAAACATTTCACCGTGAATCTGTGACATTGAATAACAACTCTTTTCGTATAATAATCACAGCAAACCGAGAGGACATTCGTATTGTTGTTCTTTCTAATCTGTAAACTTTCGCGATAACCCTTACATATTTTTCCACAATTTTCATTTAATTCGATTCAAAAAAACAACTAATTGTACAAAATGTTCCACCTACGAATAGTTTCGTTCTCATCATAACACAAAGCATTCTTTCACAATTAGACCCGTGTTATGACTTTTGAATCTCGATGCATTCGAAAGCCATTCGCATTCGTACGCACAGAACAAATTTAAATATTTCCAAAATAGAATCAGATGTTCCCTTTTTTTCGACGCATCTCATACAGTAATGCTTTATATATTTTTGAACATAAGCCAAATAACAGGATACGAAATTTCAACGGCTTTCCCTCACACACCGAATTTCAATCGATACGCTTATCTTTACAAATTCGGTTCAAAACCTTATCGAACCGTCATTTCTAACTAATTCGCATACGTAGATAACACTTTAGACTACGTGAGCGGCAACACAGAAGCACACCCACTAATTGCTTTAGAATATCTTCGACAGAATAGACCAATCTACTTTTTCATTAAGAACCTAGCACGATAAAGACGACCAACCATCGAATCCACGAATACAAAACAAGTCACCCTCAGCCGACCTTCGCAGAGGTCAAACCCACCCACGTACAATTTCCCCTTCAGTTTTAAAGGAAAGTCAAACACTAGAAAGAAGTATCGAGAGCATATCGCGATCGACATAAACTGTACACAAAGCCGAAGAGAGATCAGAGTCAGAAGACTCTAAGTGAGTACAGTGGGATCTCTGTAATCCGAACCGAGTCATAAGATACGTCTGTGACGAAAACAGTGGAACAATCGCAACGTGACAATAAGCGGTCACGGTTCAAAATCGCATTCATTTTCACCTCCGTGAGTGTTGGACGTAATTTAAGTGTGATGCTAATTAGGCTCTGATGAGTTTAAGGCTAGAAATTTAGATGATGTTGAAGATTTTCTCGTTGTTTGATGTGCGAGTCGTGTTTTTCGCGGCTCGTCTAGTTCAACTGACCCGTGGACTCGATGGGAAAATTGTGTTTTTATATCGGCTTTATTGTGTTTGTTAAATAAATAAATATGCGCGAATTAACCTTCCATGTACGTATCGTATTGCACATGTTAAAAAACCTTTCGAAATGCATTATAGATTGATTTTTAATCGGTGATTTTGGAAAATCCAAAATGGCGGCTTGTAAGTCTCAGAAAAATCGAGCGGAAATGGAAATACAAGGTTTTTAATGATAAAATAGGAATCGGATTTTAATACGCATTTGAGTTAAATAAATCAAATGAATCGGTTAACACGATTGGTCTGGAAAATATATTGTTTATGATAATTAATTGTATTTTATTTTCATTTAATTAAAGTAATCAATAATAAGTGGCGAGATACGAGAGAAAAGAAAATAATTGTAATAAACTAATTAGAACGATGCGTTAATTCTTATAATTTGCGGGCTGGCGAGACAGACTGTTTAATGAGAGAAATGTCGTATGTTAATTAAGTTGATACTTTCAATCATCCTGGAAAAATATTTTAATTAAAATAATGTAATCTTCATTGATATACGTATAATTTAGTATTTTTAAATTGCTCGACAAAATTTTCTCTCTGAAAATCCTCAAATACTTCAACTGTCACCACTAAAGAAAATTCAACGTAATTAAAATTTTCATATTGGTTCATTTCGATTCAAGTTATTCAAACCACTATGACGTCATCTCAAACGTGCATATTAATACACATATGTTATTTTATCATCAAAAATTCAAGTATCATCATTAAAATCTATTTGAGAACACATCTGTTTCTCTTGATGGATTATGTTATTGCTTCCGTTCATTTTACAGACATACAAAAATGCTTCATCGATTTCAGTTATGAACGCATTCATTACACCATTAATTGCTTAATTTAATATAAAAAAATATGACAAAAGATTATGACATCTTCGACTGTGTAACCGAATCAAGCTCGTGTCGTTAACAGGCCAATAACAACCGCCCATTGTAACCACTCAATTGACAAATTTGTTTTGCGTTTTGGTTTCGATCGACTTTGCGAAGCGCACATACAGGATGTTTTCGTAATGTAAATACATTTTTCAATCTAACGATTTTTAATGGTAGTATGCACTCGAAAATATCGGACAGTTCGATTCGCTGTATCAAAACGACGTCCGTCATCGACATTTCCATGTGTAAGTGCAAAAAGCTAGTGTATTTTTCGCGCAAACGTCTGCCAAGATAGGACTAAGAGCATTTGCCAAGAATCTAATTTTAATAGAATTGAAGTACTCGTGACAGAAAAAGTCTTTGTTCTGTATCATTCGGATCGAAATAGTGCAACGCGATCGACTTACATCCGATGTAAACATAAACAAGCGATAATAAACTGATACAAATTTCGATTTCGATTTCAGAAAGACTTCAAAAGAACGCAATTCAGACACAAGAAGACAGAGATGACCGAGACGAAGACGCGCATCGGGATGCGCTGAAGGTGAGTTTTCCTCGATTTTCCATCGATTTCGCTTTAATTTTCCTAAATTTTCCGACTTTTCCTAACAGCTGGCGTTTCATTCATTCGACGCCTCGGTCTAATTTTATTATGATCTGGCAGGGTTTCGTACATTTCGTATGACATCATTCTCAGCTCACTGTGGCTTTCAGGGCCTCCGTTTCGGACTTTAGACTCCTCGTTCGTATTTAGAAGCGTATATTTTTACGAATGTGCATAATGCAGTATAACGAATTGCACATCTCGACGCAATTTAGCCACTTTGTCAAAATATATTATACTTTCGGGTCGTCTATGTTCGTTCACCCACTCGTATAATGGAACGAAGCGTTGGTAGTGGCACGTACGCCACTCCGACTATGTTCCAGGTCAAATTTAACCGAAAAGTTTATCTTTTTTGAACTATTGGTTATTTTAATCGATAAAGAGTCGATGCTCATTAAAATCGTTTTTTTTTCGAAAGAAAAATCTATCAATTTTAATTTTTCTATACCTACTTATAGGTAAATAATAGTGCACAACTTGATTAAATCCATAAAACAAAAAGTCGAGAAAAATGATGGAACAAGTTCGATTGCATTTTCGAAATTTCATTAATTATTTGAATATTCCATTTATATGAAATTATAAGCATACTTTTTTTTTCATTTATAATAAGCTACGGATGCGGTCAGTTCACATTAGAGTACAGAAATAACTTAAATGACCTCTTAAATAAATGATTCATTATTCATCAACCAACCTAATTTCATCTTAATAGTATTTATCTTAATTATTTAAGAAACATATTTTACACACAAAAAGTTATGACTGTACCAATTACTTTGACATTTAAATCTCATTTTTTTTCTTCAAAAAAAAAATAATTAATCATTTTTCGCACTGAACGGCTCATATAATACAATCGATTCTTCATATATATTTTCTTATCATTCTTAAACTGTATTTTAATGCAATTTTTTTTGAATAATTCGTTCCAAGTTAGAAGTGGGTCAATAGTGAAGCTCACGGGGTCGGCGTCCGTTCGTGACGTAATTGTATGCAGTGACGCAATTCGCGTCATAGTTTCTGTTTATCAGCGATAATTCTAACTAAAAGATGCAATAGACCGTTAAATCATGACCTAAGACACTCGAAATTACAATAGTCTAGTTCTCAAATTTAATTTTTTCAAAAAAATCCCTCAGATTCGACTCTGGCCGATCTCAAACTGCACTCGGTTGCAACGTGGCTCGAATGATTGTGCATCGTGGTTCAATATTCTGTGTCGTCGGTATGCCATGGCTTCATTCATACATCTCATTTGCACTATTGGCCAAGTTATTCTGGTACAAATCGGCGCCAAATTATGCTCAGGTGGAGCATTGATTGCCCCGGGATATACGAGCGGTGCATTTTTGGTGCATATTTGATTCGCGTTCCGGGAAAAAGTCGGCCGATTTAAAATCTGTCGGTGAAAGCTTTCGATCGAAATTGATTGTTTATTAGTCGATTAATATTGTCAAAATGTTGGGTTCGAACTGGAATGTGCAGATTGATAAACGATAATGAATCTAGCTAGTCTCTTGAAAACTATTTGTATCACGTTATATTAATTACTGGACGCGGATGTTGTAAATTCGATTTTCGATTCGATCGATTTTGTAAATGTTCCGATTCTAGAATGCAGTTTGAACGTATTTCTCATTATAGAATCAATATTTAAGAAGTTAAAATCCTATGATATAAACATAAAATCTTGCGGATGTCTAATCGAGAAATATTTTACAGAAGCGTCCAATGTGAGTTTGGCATTACTCCGATTGATGCACGATATTGAAGGACAAGTCGATGCAATTTTGGACAATCAATTGCGTTCGTCTCATAATTGACAGTGGGTCAATTTGTCTTAAAGTCGATTGATACAACCAATGATGTGGTACGCGGTAGTTGGAACTCGGTTTGCGGTTTTGTTCCATGTGTGAATGTGAAATCGAAACCCATAAGTTGGTGATGGTCACGTTAATCAGGAGCTGATTGGTTCTTATTTAAATATTTTTTTCTATGGAGTTTGACAGTCGTCGTCATATTAACGAGTGAAAAGATCGGTGCTCAATTTCAAATGTGATTGTTTGGGTGGTTTGTCGCATGATGTGTTGACCTGTGTGAACTTGGCATTAGGCGCGTTGGATGTTAGTGGCTGTTAAATGGAGGTGTGGATGTGTAAATTTTGTGAAGAAGATGTTGCAATGACGCAGTTGCAGTTGAATAAATCGGTTCAATTTTCTCAGAGATGATGGAATGATGAGTAAAGTTGGTGGCGTTTCTGTTATCTTAATAATTGCTTTGTTAAGTTTAGTCATTTTCTTCTATAGTTATTTATGTGTTTTAAAATGGATTTTTGAGTAAGATGATGCAACTTACTAATTGTATTGTTGAATATACATCTTTTGTAATAATGACATTCGAAAACGTATTACTCACGAATAATCGAAACGAAATCGTCTTCATGTAATACATTGTAGAAAAATTAATCAAATGTGACACTTTCTAAAATTTCTTTTCTACAATCGCTCATCGATACAATACTACAGATATCGGAAGCCGTTTTCGTTAACTGTCTAATTATAAAAACAACTAACTAGTTGTATAATAGTGGATAGTTGTTGTCCGTTACGTTGAACTTCAACATATAAATAGCCGATTCTTTAAAGATTCCGAGATGGTCGTTTCGTTTATAAATGTTGTCGTCGAAGTTCATCGACCGACAGTGGAACATTATAATAAAATATTGTATATATGTGTATCGTTAATTTCTGAAACGTCTCTTTGATAATAAAATAGGTAAATATGCGAGTGTGCGAAACGTTACACATGTGTTTTCGCATGTGAATTATCGCTGAATTTACGCGATCGTTTTATCTGTCGAAAATATTTTCAGATAAATCGTGTTGTTCGAACCATCGTTTAATTAG
Source organism: Cheumatopsyche charites (assembly GCA_024721215.1). Lineage (NCBI taxonomy): Eukaryota > Metazoa > Arthropoda > Insecta > Trichoptera > Hydropsychidae > Cheumatopsyche > Cheumatopsyche charites. The sequence goes on from CM045582.1 coordinate 7,493,461, forward strand.
TTGACACGGTTTATTGCGATTATTGAGATATCGGTACTCAGACAGATTGAATTTGTATATAAATTAGGGTAACCATTATTCGGAAAATTGTGAAAAAAAATTCAGAACACACGAGAAATTATAATATAATCACACGTTGCGGATTAGATAAACATAGGACTTATGCCAAATATAATAAAATCTGAAAAAAATCAGATAGCTGATCATAATTCAACATGTTAACAAAAATTATTTCGATCCATTCATAAATCATACGATTCTCGAACAGATGTATTTCTTAAAAAACACCGACTCGTTCAACTTTCGAAAAAGCTCATACGATTCAGCTGCATTCAAATAACACAAAACCGATTTTATGTAACGAGCTAGAGCATCCGGAAAAACCGGAAATTATGGACAACCGAAGTAGCAGACATAAGCGCTTTTAACCACACATACTATCAGTAGTGTTGTCGTATTCGCATCGAAAACACACATTCTAGATAAAACATATAAATGTTACGGTTAATTCGTTATTTTCAGTGAAATTATACTATGAGCATAATCGTAATTTCAGTGGAAAAAAATTATTAGTGTGTAACACATTTTAGCCGCATAGTGCATAAAGTGACTAACTCTACTGTTTGAAAGAAATTAGAGTCAAATGTCTAAGCTCTTGGTACAGTCATAACTTTCACGTGTGAAATATCTTTCATGAATAATGAATATAAGTATAATTATATGACAAAATTTTGTGTAGCTACCGAATAATTAATCATTTATTGAAAAGGCCGATTTAATTATCTTTGCACTTTAATGTAAACTGACCACTTCCGTAGCATATTATAAACGATTTTGCATTTTCATAATTTTAGATAAACGGAATAATTAGGAATACTGAAAACCGAATCAAATGCTTCATTGTTTTTCTCGACTTTTCGTTTCATAAAGTTAATCAATTTGTACACTGAACGACTCATTTGTCAGTCAACAAGATTCTGATCATTTAAATTCCATCTCACTTTAAGGTTTTTTTTAAGAATAAAAATTTCTTAACCTACCTCAACTTCACAAAATTTTCGCTTTAAGTACTGAAATATTAAGAGCTTTTTTTTTCAATTAGATACCGGTTATCACAAACGATTATAGTAAAGAGACATAAATCGACATTTTACTATCAAAAATTACAATTCTTTTGCCGAAATCACAATCAAATTCGATTTCACTGAAAATACGATTTCACCGCGACGCATACGCATCTAACACAAGTGAAACGGTCGGTGTCCAACAGTCGTCAATAAGTTTCTAGATTGTCCACGTATCGGTCGCATGCTTACGATGCACTGAAGATTGACGCAGTAGAGGGGACAACCGTGTTGATGGTCGATGGTGGATGCACCAGTTGCACTCCGACGGTCAAGAGTGCATACCGCGTCGGAAACTGCACTGGACTTCTCATACTCGATCAGACTGTCCATCTTGAAGCTCTTGTCCATCTTGGACCTCCTGTCCGCTTGAAGCTCTTGTCCGCTTGAAGCTCTTGTCCATCTTGAAGCTCTTGTCCGTTTGAAGCTTTTGTCCAACTGAAGCTCTTGTCCACTTCTGGGGTTTCGTATGGTACGAGGTGAAGATGCACGACATGCCGACGAAGAAGGTACGTTGGAGTTCTCTGGTCTTTGGAGGCTGTTGGATTCGTGTTTCCATTTCCACTTTTGAAAAAGTCGGATTTAACTAGTTTGTGCGTTTGATGTCGTTAAATATGGAATTGTGATTGATGAGTGAATTGGGTTTGTTTTCATTTGATGCGTTGTGTCGTTTGTTGTTATATCAGTACGTTTTTGAATTTATGTTCGATCTTTTAATTGTCTGTTAGCTATTAGTAAGCGGCAAATCGTTAGTTATAGCTTTTGAATTTTCTACACGAAAAAAGTTAAAGTTGAGTAGATTAACGATAGAAAGAGTCGTCTATAGTCTTGAATGATTATTTTGTTATTGTTTTTGTTAATGAATGTTTATGAAACCAGGTATCGATTTGATTTATCAATACATAGCATTGAATCTCGCATTCATATTTTCATGTTTTTTCTTTAAATTTCATGATACATACATATTTTGTTAGTGATGGTTATCTAAAATTTCGAGTGTCTATATAAAGTTATCGGTCAATTGAGCTTGATAAATGTGAATTTCTATATAAATAAACCTCAATATTTTCAACATAATCAATAATGATAATGCTCGTAATGATCTATATTTAGTTAGGCAAATATTTTATTATTGAATATTTTGTTTAATAATTCTAAATTCTATTCGATACAAAATATTGCAGATAATAAGCTGATATAGAGTGAAGTGCATGTAATTAAAAGGATTGTGAGTTTCCCATCGCAATGCAAATAATAACGTTAAAAAAAGTTTTGAACGTACAAATAAAACAGAAAATCGTTGTATTTTCTATTTTTTACTTGAAAGGATCGCATGTCGTGCATGCAAAGCCTACAATTATGCACTGGTCGATTTAAAAAGCAAATCGGAAAGGCGCAATTTGCATCCGAGCGCATCTAGAAGACGCCCCGTGTTAATCTCGTACCACAGGTCATTTGCCTTCGGTTCGCTTATCTCGGCTCGGAATATAATTCCGATGCAAAACAGTCCTCTATGAAATCGCTGAAAGTCAAACCAATAAAAATAACTTACCGAATTTCGTTTTATTTCGAACGTACGCGCGATGAAAATAGCGTCGGACGCGCATTATCCGATGTTTATCTGAATCATTTTTTTTTCAACTTCATATACGTTTGAGACGCTCTTTATCTCGGTGACAAATCAAAAACTTGATCCGCTATCCAAACAAGTAATGAAATCTCAAAGTCATGTAAACACACGCGCGAACGGCGAAAACTTTCAAAACAAGACGTTATCTTTGCAATTATGCAACATTGATGCACAATGTGCGATCGATAAGATTCCCCACGTGCTCATTGGCACCGGTCCCCGTATTTGGTTTAAATTTCACGTCACACAGATCAGATGATCGTCACAGCTCCCGTTCGTTGGAAGCTGGCCACGATCAGAAATATACTCATCTTCAGTTTGTTGCGAACGATCGCGCTGCGATGTTCCCGAATCTCAAATGTACGCCGCTTTGGAGGACATCGTAGAGAGACTCTTCAGAATCTTAGTGAGATTCAGAATTCTATATTCGATATCTTTCCTTTCCTCTACATTCCCTTTTTATCGATATTTTTCATTCGATTTTCCTCTTCTATCTAGATTCAATACAATGAACTTTTATCCCTTAATAGAATTGACGTGGCATTGAAAAGGATTGAATTTAACGATGATGAATCCCATGTTTCAGGTGGTGATGGGCTCAGAGCAACAGTGCGGTCTCGGTTCTCTGGTGCCGATGTCTTGCCGGGGGCGCGCTGAAGCCTTCGCCCGAAGGCTTCACACGAGGCTTCGAAGGCTGGGGGCTGAGCAGCCTCCGTCTGAACAGAACCACAACACATGGACGGGACCACCTAATAGTGCCGATTCGGATATTTATTTCGATTTCGACGCCGAGCCTGAGAGTCCGTCGAGTCCTGTTGAGGAAGTCGCTCAGAGTATCCTGGTGCAGCCTAATCATAGGGCGGATCGAGAATCCGGATGCATCTTGTCCTCTCCTGTGGACAACGAGTCGCCGCCTAGTAACAGCGACAGTGATGCTACATATTATGATCTCGAAGCAGATGCCGATTCCAAAATATCCAATTATCTCAAGCTGCAGAAGATTCACGATGAGAAACACGCGAATAGAGTGGTGCCGCCTAAACTCAAGCTCGTCCAACCGACTACGGATATATTAGATCATCTGTTTCAAAGGAGTGTGACTCCTGATAGGCAGTCTCCTATCAAAACACAGCCTCTCGCTAGGGATAATGTTTTTGCAGACTACGGAAGCATAGAGAGGAAGGATAGTCAGAATTCTCTTTATAATGCGATCAGATTTGACGATTGCCAACGGCGTAATAGCGCCGAAAGACAAATCGGTGAACCGAGTCGACCTTTCAATGAAAGCGATTCGCCTGAAGTGTTGAAATGTGATGCAGAATCGACGTCGGAGGATCATTCTCAGTCCAACTCCGACGAGAGTACGGAAACTGTGCTCGAATCGAGTGTGGCCGATTTGACCATCGATGAGGCTCAAGAAGCGTGTGAAAATGATTTGATCGATATTCAAGTGGAATTGCAGACCGAAGAAAAAGACGAAAGAGAAGAAGAAACTGAAATTGTCGATAGTGTAGATATTGAAGATAGCGAACTAGAAGCGAATCGTGAAACTCACAATCTATCCAGAACCGACAGCACTGACGGCGACGATACTCCGCAAAGAGTGAGACGATGCTCTTCGCTGAGAACGGGCAAAACTCCTCCCGGCACTCCTGGCCGAAAGAAAATAGTGAGATTCGCAGACGTTTTAGGCCTCGACTTGGCCGACGTGAAAACGTTCATGGACGATATCCCGAACATACCCAAATCAGCTTTCGAGGACTTGGGAGGCGCAGAGGCGATAACAGCATCGACTGAATTCTTCGTGAACAACGACATCACCAAAATCTCTGAAAGGAGTATTGTGCCGATGTTTCAGCAGCCGGGCGACCAGCCAACTTTCTTGGACACGCTGAACACGAAGAACGTCTGCTTGGAGAGCGCTCGCGTCCAAGAGGGCGCAGCCATAGCCATCTGCGGCACGGTCAGGGTGAGGAACCTCGACTTCCACAAGTCCGTCCAGATAAGGTACACCCTGGACGGCTGGAAGAGCTTCTCCGACCTATCAGCTTCGTATGTGCCCAACTCGTGCGACGGTTTCTCGGATCGGTTTCAGTTCTTGCTCTACGCTCACACCCTGCAAGTAGGACAGACGTTACAGTTCGCCGTGAGGTTCATGTGCAAGGGATGCCAGTTCTGGGATAACAATTCCGGGGACAATTATTGCTTCCAGTGTCTATCGTCTTCGAATGCGTCTGCAGCTTTTTACGTGCCGCCCACACTGAGTCCCGTCGACAATTGGCACGCGTCGTTCTATTGAACGAGAAAGTTTACTTGTCGAAAAGCTATATGATTGCTTATGAGCAAAATAATTCGAATCGGGCATATATCGCGTACGTTAACAATGGCTTGACTGAATAATGGATCTAAAATGCCTCGTTCATACATAACTATACAGATTCTATCAATGTTCTGTCTCACGCACTTTTTCATCTATCTATCCTACTCTATAATCTTTGCATCATAGATGAATATTAAAGTGCGTGAGACAGAGCATGATAGGAACCATACAGTCATGTGTGTGTGAGACCAGAGAGTAGCTACTTCGTCATTGACAGTAGATATATTTATTGATGTGTCTAAGTATGTTTAGTATCTATTATAAGTAGAATTTATATGTGACACTAAGTGTTTAGTAATCCAAATTGGATTTGTTGACGAAATGCGTAATGTCGCTTGAAAATATCTGAGATTTTATTGAATTGTTTCGTCGACATGCGAGCTATGTAATGTCGAAAGATGCAATATTGAGCACAATTTATTTATTCTAATAAGGCTGAAAATGCAGCATATGTTATTGTATGTATTTATAAAAATATATGGATGTTTACAATGTGCAAAGTTTAACAATTGTCAATAACAAATGTTTCACTTTATTGAAAAAATAATTTGAAATCTTTGATCAAAAGGATTTTCTATTGAGAATTACATAAATTTTTGAAATAATAATGTGATTTTAATGAAAATAGCAATATGAAAGTATTAAATTTAAATTTTTTGTGTGTTAAACACTATGCATACACACATTTATTATGTTACAAAAGAAAAAAAAATGTAACTTTTCTAGATGCCATAAATAACTGCCTTCCTAGACAGAAAAAATATTTTATTCTACAAATTCTAATATAATATATTTCTGTATACATGTGTGTTTATATACATAGTTCGATTTTATGAAATTGGGATAGATGTTTATACAATTTTACTGAACATCAATGAAATTAATAAAAATTACAATAACATAATTAGTGTGATAAAAATCTAGTAAATAAAAAATATACATATATAGAAAAAGTCCTAAATTTTAAAATAATGACAAAATATCCTCATTATGTGTGTATTCAACAAATTACAATAGATTTAGGGCTAATCTTTTAACTGACCATAACTAGACTACAACTTACTATTAGTTAGATTTTTTTTCTATAGTGTTTGGTGAGTGACTTCACAAACATGCCTTGAAAGCTATCAAACTCAATAGAAAAAAAAGGCTAGCTAACAATAAGTTATAGTTTAGTTGATGTTAGTAAAATGAAAATCGAATCCTCAAAATGTGATCATTTCAATGAAAGTAAACGTTATCAATGATTTACCTACAATTCTTATGTTTTATATGAATGTGTTACATTTATATCAAATTGTTTATTTTATAATACTTTAATGATCGATAATATTTTTTTCCATCTGACAATGAAATGATTTTACTAAATGGCAATATCATCTATGATTTGAAAATCGAAACTTTTTGTAAACGATAATATTGTTTTTGGTATCCTTTTTCTGTGAAATATTTTTGATATTCCATATTTTATTTTATGGTACCTGATCCGTCATCGAACATTTTTTTTTTTGTAAAATATGGAAAAATACAATAAATATTTAAATCGAAACGTATGTTTCATTTGATCATTTAGTGGAGTTTTCATAAACATTGGCGTGTAGAATATAAAGAGTCTATGCAATTATTTTATAAAATTAACTCCAATCAAAAATACACGCAAAATAGAGACATCTTTTGAAAATTATTTTCATTCATTAATATTGAGTTTTCCAATAAGTTTTCCGATTTTTCACTATGACTTTTTTGATTTTCAATTTCGTACTGCAAATTTTGGTAAAAATATAATTGAAAAATACTAAAATGAACAAAATAACAAATTGTAATCAATCATAAGCTACATAGGAAGATAGGTTCCCATTTTATACAAAAATAAATTCTAAATACTTTATACAACCAATAGATGTCATTATAATCGACGATATCATTTCACACTTTCAACGTAGAGCAAAATATCTATGTAATTTAAATTTTCAATAAAAAAAGTAATAAAACTTTAACAATATCAAATTCAATCAATTTTATAGTATAATACAGTAGAAATATGTTCATTTGAAAATGCAAATAAAAAAAAAACACCAATAAAGAAGTTAATCTACTTTGATATTTTCAATAACAAATATGTGACACCTGATCGTGAAATATCATATTGGAAAAAACTACTTGACTAAACTGAAACTAAAACGTAACAAAGCTAGCCTAAAACATAACTCAAATTAACCTGAGTCAACGAATATCGTAACCTTTTGAATGGTTCACGTAATCTATGAAATATTTCATGATACCTTACACAATATGAAAACTGTCAAACTCTATACAAAAAAAATCAAACACAAACTCTGAAAATCAGTCTAACCCAAACTATGAAATGTCCGAACGCAACACGCCAAACTCGTCAAAACGCAAACACCCTCGTATAAACCGATAAGAATTATCCAATTACCGTTCGAATATAAAACAAATAAGCCATCAACCTTGCATTCGTCAGTGCATTGGACGTTTTAATAGCCAAACAGTCTAACTCTCACAATAATACCATAGATCGGGGATCGTTGCCCGACGGACGTCCGAGTGGAGGCCTCCGTCGAGGCTATATTATAACCCAGGGGCTTTGACACCGGTGAATTGTGTCTTAAAAAACGGCCCTTTCACATTCGATTTTTAACAATTATTGTATGTGCTGCAGCGAGGAACCTCGAGTCGATGGGAAATAATGCACGGTTTCCGTGTGCGACGTTGGGAAAAAAAGTTATGGAATCGCATGGTCTGCGTGTGTTCTTGAATGCTCTCGTTCGATTATGGGAAATTTTGTATCAGTTTATTTAGGATGTATTTTTTTGGATGAATCTGATGGATGAATCGATTTCTCTTGTATCCTTGAATTAGCTCGTTCGATTGTGGGAAATTTCGTATCGGTTTATTTAGGATGTGTGGTTTTATTGGGTGGATCTGATGGATGTAACGTTCTTGAATGGTTGTGTTAAGTAAGTACTTTAGGGTTAGAAATTATGTTCATGATACGATCGAAGATGTGAAAACACGTGTAGTTCTAATTCAAGAATCAACGTTGTGGATCACTTAAAATAAACATTTTATGGATCATCATTAATATATTGAACAAATAAATTATTAAAATATAAAATAGAGAAAACAAAACGAATGTTTGCTTTCAAATTATGATAATAAAAAAAATAATACATATTTTTTAACTTCAAACTTGACTATAAAAGATAACCTTTATAAAGTGCAAATAAAGATATTTAATGAAAGCATTTTTTAATATTACCTTCTAATGAACCATTAGTATTTTAGTGTGTTCTTATTGTTAGTTTCTTTTGTTTTAATTTTAGTAAGTTAATTTGAAATTGAACTCGTGTATCATCCAATTGTTCTATGCTCCCGTAAAAAAATAATTATTTTCTAATTTTATTAGGACTATGAATAAAATCATTTTTTATTAGCTGCCATTTAATCGTAAAATATTAAAAATCCATTAGACTTTTATATGATTGTAATATGCAAATAAATTATCGAAGAAGTTGTATTCATTCAATTTATCCTACTTCCTTGATTAGTCTAGTAATTAAATTCTCTGTATATCAACAGCTATTAAACTAATTATTCAATAATAAATACACTCGACGAATTAGTATTCGCCAAAAATGTATGACCTTATCAAGACTACAATTAATCAAAAACACATTGAATTACGCAAACGCGAAAAAATACGCAAAATCAAATACGAAACATCAGTTGTTGACTTAAGAAACGACCAGTTGTTTCAGCATTTCAAACAAATAACGATATCATTATTTATCGAATCTTCATAAACACCATTTATGCGAAAAGACATAACACACATAAAGAGAACAACAAATAAAATTCCAATCAAATTTCAAACTATTTGCACGTTCTACACGAATGTACAATTACAGCATCTAATCACATATTATCACAACAATATTGTATATCTGTAATAAGTTGAAATCATTAAAACAGGCATAATCACGTTCTAAGATCGTGAGATAAACCGACCTATTAACCAAAAGCGTTCAAAACACCGACATATGAATATTTGAGATACAACGATAATGGCATAATTTGAATGATAATATATCTGTCCATAAATGACGTTTTGCAGAACTGAAGTATTTTTTTTGTATTAAAATCCAATCTTTCAATTTTTTGTTACTAATTAGTTAGCTATAAAAGCTATCAAATTCTGTATGTTAACACGTTGATAAGTAACTTTTAACATTAAATTGAAAGATCGAACCTGTTATTTTTAATTACAATGAACATCTCAAACTGAAAAAAATATGACTTAAGTCATTGTCATAATGATAGACTTGTACAAGAATAACATCATGAGCTACACACCTTAGCTAGTTCACATCTAGCTCTCTATCATATGCAAGATAATATATTAGCAAGAAAGGCAACTGCAACACAAATAGTAACAGCTATATGTAAATTAACAAAAACATTCAAATCTATCTCTCGCATATGCAAGAAACAGAAAGCAAACGTCAACACATATAAACGGCAAAGGCTACATGTAAATTGACCTTAAAAATTCAATTTTAAACAACAGCACTATTAGCACCGATTACGACTTTTAAACTCCGATCGTTAACTTTAACCGGTTTCCGATTGTTCTTTAAACTCGAGCAAAAGGCTTCTCGGCTCGTGTTATTGCGACGACCTCATTGTCGACCTCTGGTCAAGATCTCTTCGGTCCGATGGGTGACGGATTTTTGCTTCGAATCGGAGAAGGTCTCTCCTGAGCATGAATGACAGTCTCCTAGGTGAGCTGGAGACGAAAAAAAGTCTAGGTCTTGATGATCTGTCGATTTTTTCTGCGATGATTTGGTAATGCTCGATGGTCTCGTAATTATTTCATTGACGATGATTTTGATGGACAATTTACAAATTTGTAGTTTGAAATGATGTTTAAGTGCTTATATTTCGTTTTTAATTAGAAAAATGTGCATGTTTTTCATTTTGATTTAAATAATTTTCATTTTGAATTGATTATTTTAAAGATTGAATCAAACCGTTTTGAGATATGGAATGCGTAAGGCGATTTGATTCAACTATTGAAATGTTCGATTTGATATGGAAAATTTTTAACTCATAACGGAAATTACTCAATAAAAAGTGGAATTTTTTAATAACATTTATGTTTTGTTCAAAATTGAACAGTTTTAGATTGATTTTCCTGTACATATGAAAAAATGACGGTTGATTCGAAAAGTATCGAATGCACGTTTCCTTATCGAATGCATTTCCGTTGATTGAATGTCCTTCGTTTAAAAGTTCATTTATTAAATCATTAGTTTTTTTGAGTGTATTGATTATTTATTCAAATAAAATATCACACAAATCGTGACTATAACAGCTAAAGATACAATGTTATATTAACAGTTAAAAACTTATATAAAGCATAACGAATTTATTGTAAATAAAGGCTATAAGTTATGTATGATTTATAACTAAAATAATTATAATCATTGATACACATTTGACTTATTATAAGAGTACGTTTATAAACGATCGTATTAGATAAAGGCCAAATAAATCAGCATTATGATTTTATCAATTTTGGGTACATATTAATATAAACCTCAAAACATCGTGCACAAATCGAATCGAAACCTTGTACGACATAGTATAAATTGAATTTCACGTACGTTAACTTCGAAACGTATGTCTATAGAAAGTCTTTTGCATTATCGACTGTCGCTAAAACGAAGTGAAAAAAAAACCGATCCTTGAACAAATAGATAAAACGAACCGCAAACTTCTCATATTTCCACCTTCTCCGTTTTAATTAGATTCCTTCTAAATCAATAAGGAGTTGTTTACGTTTCAATTTAACACGCATTTGCACAAATGTGCAAAACGGAGAATGATCTTATCGCAAGTTAGTTCTTCACGAGTAAACATCGGTAAATGCATGAAATTGCCACGTGCTGAACATTCGAATAAACATTTTAATGGTATCGTTTTTTATTTGCTTCGAATTCGATCGAAGGACATTTTGAATGCGATATCTAAAGAATAACATGAATAGATATTATAACGATTTCGTTCCATTTTCATTAGTTAAAATTTCAGCCGAACATTTTACTCGAGGATAGAAACGAAAGGCTTTTTATAAAAAGTATATGGATGTAAGTTGAAGTTGAAGTCACTTAAAAGTAAGTATCGCGTAATGTAACTCTAGCACTTGAATTTTAAGATATTCCCTCAAGAGAATATCCTTAAGACACGTAGATCTCTGAATATTTTTTTCATTTTTGTAATTCTGCATATCTCTCATTATAAATGAAACATTCTACTTACATCATTTTTATGTGAACTTTAAAAGATTTTCATTGTAAATTTTTATTAAGAAAAAAATTCGTGTAATGATTTCACAAAAAAATCTTTTCACATTCAATAAGTATCAGATTTAAGATCGATCTTCTAATTTTTAGCTCAACTATCGTTCACTAAATGCCAATCTTTTCGATCGTTAGCTATATTGCATTTTTTTCTATAGAATTCGACTTTGAGTTAATGAATATGCGATAACAGCTATCAAACTATATAAAAAAAATGAGTACATATTCATATTTCGTTACGCTATTATTAATCAACTAACGATTTTAAGATTGGTCCTTAGAGTTTCTTTAATACTTGTTATAAAATATTTTATAAATTAAAGCAATAATTGATCTTAAGTGATAAAAAGTCACTCATTTACATATTTTTTCGTTACAATAGAAAAAAAAATTCAATGGAAATCTTCATATTCTAAACTACCATAAACGCCATAAGAAACCAATCTCGAGTTCAACACCGAATCAAACAACCGATCGCTCGGATTACGTACACACATCGAGCGAGCACTTAGAGGCCAACCGATCATGAAAATGTATTAATTTGATATACATACAATATATGAGAATTGTGCACATGGCGTGTTGGCTCACGTTAAAGTCAGTTTCCGTTTCCGCCAGCAGCGTTATATGAAATCGCTAACAACCCGAATCCGTCCGATATCCGACGTCTCGGCGACCTTACACTAATACGCTATTTAGAGCACAGTTGCACTTTATGCAAAATCTGTTTTGTTCTCTGTTGCATTGATCGTCGTCGATTAATTAATCGCTCGGTAGTTGCGAGTGTGTTGTGCACTTTCAAGTTTGTTCGCAGGATCGAGGCTGCTTTTGTGCGCGATTGAGTTGTTTGGCGGGTGAATTATGGTGATTTTCAGTTGAATGCATGTTAATTGAGTGTATTTCAGATTTTGAAAGAAAAAATGGTAATAAATGACTAATACTCGAAGTTTAAGGTTCGAATTTTTACTAACCTTAACTAAACTTAAGGTTAATTAGTTTTTTTTTTACTGTCAAAGTGTTTCCGAACTCACATCGTGAAAGAATTGAGAAACCTACCGAAAAAGAGTGTAATCAGTGATGGAAATTCGGTAAGGAAAAAAAATCAAATAATACTAGAGTTGAGTAACTAACGATTGAAAGTTTGGGTCTAAGTCATCGGCATGATACTTGACAAATTAGGTAGGATAATGTTAGTTCGGTTAGATTTTAGGCTAATTGTAAGTCAAGTTAATTCGAGTGTTGTGTTGTTGATATAATTATTCAGTACAAAAAAATGTTTATAAATGCTAAAATATCGTTTCAAATATTACGAAAATTCCATAAGTGACCTACCACAATAAAATAAACATTTTTCATAATAATCTGATTACGTCGTATAAAGGAAAACATATTAAAAAAAAATATTTTGATACGTTAATCTTAAGATCTTCTTTTCAATTTATTATATGTAAGACTTCAACAATTTACGATATCATCATCAAATATTATAATTATTTCATATAATTAACACATGATTTCGAAGACTGATTTTCACGCATTAAGAACGTACTGCGCACACACATCTAAATAAGCATTTCAACATCGCCAATTTCATTTTTCACAACGTAAACGAAATATTAACAGCACATATAAAAATATGCGAAAAATAATATTTGGCTATCGTCCGATTGCGATCGCGAAATCACCAAACCGAATTACATATAGGAACATAAATATGCAAATCGTACCGTGAAAATCGATTTTAAATACTGTGTTATTATGGAAACAATCTTCGTTCTCGCTAAGGATGTATGCTTCGAAGACTTTGAAGAGAAAATGTACTTTTGTATAAGCCAATCAGATCTAACCGTGATTAACTCCACATTTTGAAAAAAAGAGATATTGATAAGTGTCAAAGCACTTCGTATAGTCATACTTTTCTATGCATGAAATATATTTCCTGAATAATAAAGAAAAACACCTTTAAATGATAAAATTTGTTTAGCCACCGTATATAAAATCATTCATTTCAGAAGCCATTTTGATTGCTTCTGTTATCTAATGTGAATTGGCCACATTCATAGCTTATAATAAATAAGATTTTTTTTGTTTATAATAAAAAAATAATAATGAAGGGAATTAAAGAGATTGTGAAAAGCGCATCAAATACATTTGTTTGTTTTTCTCAACTTCTGGCTTAACTGAGTTAGTCACTTATAGCTCTTAGCGATTCATATGTTAAAATTAACAAATGAGGTTGGAAAATCGCAAATACACGGGGATGATTCATAATGAGAAACCTTCAACGATGGGTATCGAAGCGATCAGAAAAATGATTCTTCCGATGCACAGAAAATCATCAAAACCGTAAAATTTCGATGAAAAAGTCTCACCGAAGTGACATTGTCCCAAATCAACTTAATTTGGAGTCTAATTGAGTTTTTTTCCATTTGAGAATGCAACGTTTAGCAACAGTTTCTTTGTGATTGACCGATTGAGCAATAAGTCAACTAATTATATTAAATGTCTGAATTCGAGTCGAGTTTCTTATGCTGTTAGATTTAAAAAGATGTGTCGTAATTTTCTGTAGTGAATGTGAGTAGAATGGTTTGTGCAATGCATAATTACATCCTTCCGAACGACGGATTTAGATAAAACGTTATTTCACTGTGTTTTCGTGTAATATATTACATTAAAATGATTTCTGTAAGCCAACGGTTTTAACCTTAATCGCAATTTGTATAATTAATTCGTTCGTTGCATTCTATAATATCGTGAAATTAATTTAATATAGCGCAGAATGCATTTTGCACTAGAGTTTTTCTTTGATCGCATTATAATCGAGATAAATAAATAAAGGATTCGATTATCAATATTAACTGTAGTAGATCGAGGTTGCCACATAAATTATTACGATGAATTTATGAATTTATTAAACGCCTACGCACATTATAAATGATATTAAAGAAATCGATCGATTATTTTTTTCATTATCATTGAATAATGATCAGACTATTTGAGAAGATATGTATAATCACATTCGATTTATTTATTTCGAACGAAAACATTACATCATAATTACTTAAACGTGTTAATCTGAGAGTAATCGCTCTTTGGTAATTTTTTTCTTCATGCTTTACAGTTTTAGGTCATTTTCATCATCAAGGGAATAATCATAGCGATATGGAAAGAGAATATGAAATTTTCCGTCATATACGAAAAATTAACAACTATCTTACGTTTAAAAATTTTCCGATGAATTTGAAAAACAATTCTATTTTCGAGATATTGAGTCATTTTACACATGGATGTGATAATGCGATTATCAGTTCTTTTATATAATATCGATATAAATTTATAAAAAAAAAATATTGCAAATAAATCACTATAATTGAGATCAATTAAAACATCCTTGTACAAGTGTGAAAAATCAATCGATTCATTAATTCAAGATCATTAATATTTCAATCGATTTTAGTGACGTTATGATTTAATTAACGGGACCTTTTCTGTCAATTTGAATAAAATATTTTTAAAGACTTTTATTTCGCCCGATCGACGTAAGTATAACATCAATTAAAATAAAATATGTGTACATTTACTCCGAAAATATTTACAGATTCTAAATGACGAATTAAAAGGCCAAGGGGTACAAGTGACATTTTTGCCGAAATTGAGTTATGTACAGGAATCGCTTCTATGCACCCTCATTGTTGGCAAAAGGACGTAAACGAACTTGGAACTTGTACCAAGATGCGTCATAAAATCACTCGACCTCCTCCTAATATGACTATGAACGCGCTTTTCTCAAAATCTCCAAAGTTGCTTGTACCCCTTGTCTTTTTCAGTCGTCAAATATAATTTTACACGATGTATGCACATGACCCCCGAAGAACCACATGACAAAATTAACGACAAATAAATTCGAACACACGACGAAAATTTTCCATCCACCTGTACCCGCTTGTACCACTCTCTAGTTCATCTTAACACCTTGAGGACCGACCGCTCGACGCAAAAAACCACCACCCGAAAGGAGTCCATGGAGAAAACGCATCGATAGCAGTTTTTTTTACCGCACAACGAACAGCACAAAACGCTGAATCTCGCCGATATAATACAAGAGGCGGTGAAAGGGTTAAAGCGGATTTCCCGCGTATAAAAGTTGCACTGTTGAGGCGCGGCCGTCAGTTGCCAAGTTGCAGGTGGCCGCGCACCACAGTTTGACGTTCTTGCGGTCAGTTTTCGAAAAAATATATATATATATTTTAAATAAATTCAAAATTGATTCAAATTAAGCCAAATTACAAGAAATTTCATCAAAATTCGGTTCATATCCATAGTGTACTTTTGAATCCAATCCAATGTTTCATAGTAATATGGTTCACACTGGTGTGGTTTATAAAAATATTTTTATAGCTTTGAGGTTTTCGGTTGTATTTTGAATTTTGTGTTCTGTTTCGAAAGTTTTTTCGTATGTATGTCTTTTATCTTTGTTTCGAGTTTGGTGAGTGGAGTTGTTGTTTGTCGTGCTTCTTCTCTCGAAAGTGGGTTTTCCAATGTATGCGGAAAAGGATTTGATGTATTCTACGGTGTGAATGGCTTAATTTAAATATCGTATTATATATTCGATGTGTTTAAGTTGATTTATTATTATGTATGTGTGTAGTATTATTTGAATATGTATGATTTTGATTCTGTACGTGTGGCATTTTGATCGTTGGTTAAATTGTTTTACCGAACTTTAATTTTTACATATAGAATTTGACAACTAATATTAATAGTAACTACTACTAATTTGAAAGATTTGTTCAAATCGAAATCGAAAGTATTGTTGTTATTAAATTTGCCGATGAATTAATATTATCGCATTAAAGTAAATTATATTATTCAATAATATAATTAATTTGCATAATTATTTTAAATGAATGAATAAATAAAATAAATGTGCCATTAAAAATTGTTAATATATCGATATATGCACATAACGTACTTACAATATGAATTATAAGTGCATGTTTCGCTCTACGAATGAAACCAGTTTGTGCTCAATTGAACGTATAACAAGTTAGTAAAACTGTAAAAATTAACATTTCAAAATGTAACCGACTTCATTAAAAAAAAATAAACAAAAATAAAATCCTATTTCTTAGTTTCACAGTTAATATTTAAATCGTATTTTAAAACGTGGTCGATAGTGGAGACACGAGTTTAAGTCTCATCGAATATTTATGAACGAAATTAAGTTGAATTAGGATAGTGTTTTGAACGTATTATATAAAATTTAATAAAAAATACAGCTATTAAAAGATATTTGACGGTGAAATCAAGGTGTACGTAAAAAACAAAGCATTCGCGTTTTGCTTGAACACCGCACGATACCATCGACAATGACACTGACACACTATACGAAACATCTGACGGACCGAATACATAAAAAATCTAAAATTTTTAGATCAAAATGACTAATTTATAGTTTTTGCTATCGAAAATCGTGATACAATGTTAACAGATTCTAGAGACTTGAGAATAAAAGATCGATTTAGCGCGAATCACTTTAGATTTGAAAATTTTCCGATCGTGAATCACATGTGACGCGTGTATGTAAAATACAAAAATTTTTATTTCATGTAATTTTTTTTTCTAATGATAAGAATAGATTTTGAAATATGAGTTTGATAAGAAATTTTTCCATATAATTTTATATATATTTTTTTTGAATAATAATATTTAAGTAATGCGCCATTTCTAAAAATCGCTAGATTTTTTTGTATTCAATACATAAATCACATAGACCAAAATTGTTTTGTAATTTTCCCATTTACATTCGATAACCGTGTATTATTTGAAATCTGCAACTATCTTTTATTACCAATTATACCGACAATTTAGCATATGATCTATTCATTGAGAAAAAAATTTACATACGAACACAAAAAGAATCGAAATACCCTCACATGCATTCTCACAATTTCGGACAATAGACCAATTTAAAAACATTTAAAACAGATTTTTATATAAGATATAAGTGAATTTCACATAGCACTGAAATTAAATTTGCATACAGTGAATCTAGCAAACATTCTCGAATCGATCGATAATGGTATTCGATAAATGCTTAATTTTTCCGACTCGATGATCGAACAATCGATTACCACGACGAATTAAGCAAGCAATTCGTGTTATTTATTGTCTGCGATTGTGTTGAATATCCGCACTTGTTCGTTCGGAAAAACTGTCGAGAATATGGGTCATTGTCTTGTCCGTTCTTCGTGGTAATTGTCAATTTTTCACACAATATTTAACCGACGAAAATAAGTACGCCTCGGAACAAATACCCTGTTTAGATACGCTTATTATTCAATTATACGACGGGATGACCTTTGGAATATAGTATTTTGTTGAATAATCGAATTTCGAATAATGTTGCCCTTATGAGTGGGATATTCGTTTATTTTTTTCGATAAAACTCGTTTCAACCTTCGTACGGATATTTTGCCTTTTTTGATTTTTTTCCTTAACGAACATGTTGTCATTTCAATTAGAATTTGAATAGATGTTTTGATTCGGAATAATTGGAACGAGAATTTTATCGAATGTGAGTCAGAATAAAATATTTTATCTTTATATAATGTAAGTCTTGATGAAAATTTTGAAATTCATTAATTAAACCCTTCTTAAAATATATCCTGAATAATTGTACTAGGAAAACCTTATTTAAAATGTACATTGTTTTTCAATCAAGATGTTCCTAGAATTCATTTAAGCAGTGATTCCTATTATTTTCAATAACGTATTCTTCGAATATTTAACACAAATAGATTAACTTCCAATGATTAATTTTTAATTTCAGACACACGTGGAAGAATATAAATTTATAAACGTGATGGAATTGGCTGAAACGTGAAAACCTTCAACATCTTCTAGCAACAATTAAGAACGCATCAAACGATCGAAAGTGAATAACCGACAATTGAACTGTGATAACAATTAAGTGCTAATTATGAACGATCTGTAATCGCAACCAATTATCTCGTAATTTAACATCGTGTAAAAGTGTGACGATCGAGATGGCACCCCAAGAGAGAAATTCGATTCCTCGAGAAGATCCACCGAAACCTTGCGAAGGTCCAGGGTTCACTGAAGTCCCTTTGGAGCCAAGATGTGTAAATCAAGAACCTTTAACCACTCATGATCATAGGTTACTTCAGAGGCTCTCGGGAACTTCACTCAGTGACGCTTCCAAAGCAGATTGTTCTTCAGCAGCCTTCGTGAATAAAGGATATCATTCTGATCCTTCTGATGAGAATCAGAATATTGAAAAGTTGCCTAATGGAAAATCTGAAAAGAGGTTGCCTCCTCATGATTTTCAGGAAGAAGAGAAGTTGACCGATTTTGATGATCTCTTACCTCATATTGGTGAATTCGGACTTTATCAGAAGATATTGTTTCTGCTGATGATTCCGTTCACGTTTTTCGTATCTTTTGTGTATTTTGCACAAATATTTTTAACTTTAGTGCCTGAACAGTATTGGTGTAAAGTTCCTGCGTTGGAAAACCTCACACAGACTCAGAGGTGAGTTTATTTAAAAAACTTTTTGTAATCATTTGTGTTTGCAAATAATATTGCTAATTAAAACAAATATTTTGATTAAAAACACTTGAAACGATATCTCGTCACGAAAGCATCGAGTTAATTCTTTTGAATAATCGCTTAATCGTACAATTGTGATTATTCATAAAACAATTATTCAATTGACACGCTTTCCTAAAAAATCTCTTTAACAATTCATTATTTTAATTTACGATGCAAACTTGTTGAACAACGAATCGTTAAAATAACTAAAAACTATAATACTTGACGTTTATGTGTAATGGTTAACTAGAATATTCAAACAAATAATATAATTAGTATGTTTCCGCAATTTTGAAACAACTTTAAGTTTTAACTGTCTTGAATCATCTTTTTAAATGAAAATAATAATTGTGTGGAATTTTCATTCATCCTGTTTGATTTCGAACATTATCATTTACAATTCACACAGGATGAACTTGTATGAAGATTCTAAATGTATAAACACAACAAACAATCGCATTGAAACTTTCAAATATTGATGCGAATAATGAAATATCAAATCGGAAACTGACAGTTGACTCGACATCGTATTTTATGCAAACAAAACGCGATACTAACAAAGCAATGACAGGTGTGCGATCATAGCTCAAACATTTCAATTATCCGTTCATTGATTTAATATGTTACTCGATATTACGTGAATTGAAACAAAAGCTATTATAATATTTCATAAGATAATAATGCTTGAATTGATAATTAATCAATGAAATTTGATTCACTTTGAAAAAAGCATATATAGAGAACAGTAGTATTATTATGAAGCATAAAACTTTCGAAAAAAGTTTAATGTATATATTTTCTATAGAATTTAGAGTATAATCTTCCTATGATCAAAATATTCTCCCTATAAGATTAATTATTCTCTACACATGTATATTAGAAAGCTTTGTGCTACATCATGATACCATTTCTATTTGCGACATTTTATGGTATGAATAATTCGCAATGAGGAAAAGCGTCATTTATTAATACTCACGATAATAATATGCGTAATATTCTTCGAATCAATTTAGGCCAGATCTTTTAATCACTAATAACTCAATTCAAGTGTTGCGTAACAACATGTTGATGATTTTTTGACCATAAATAGAATTTGAACGTATTAGTGATAACAATTCTATAAGGGAAAAATGTTGAGTTGAGTAACAAACGATTGAAAAATCGGCCCTAAGTACACTATATTGATAAATATTTGCTCGATAAACCGACATATGAAAACATCAAATTTATCAGGTTGTAGACAGAGCTAAATTTTCTCTAATTGATAAAGAGTTTATACTTTATCTGAGGCCGATTAAATCGGAATTTTTTCGTGGCTAGTCACCATAGTGTGTTGCCAGCCTCAAGATCGACAGATGATCGGTTATGTCACGCCATAGCCGTTTTCGAATTCAAAGTGCCAGTTCGGTTTGTGCATTCGTGCCGATTTGCGCAACGGCATCGTTTTTACACCATCACGTTCTTTTCTGACCTCAAATCGAGTACATCGGTAGCAAAACGATTTTGCCGATATGTTCTAACCATTCGATCGAAATGCAGAGCCGGATTAGTATTTATTTTTTCAGCCGGTCTCGAGTGATATTTTGAATATTTCAATTCGATGTGTTCGTTGAAAATATGAGATGAATTTAATTTCATTCGGATTATGCGAGTTAAATATTTATGGAAATGAAAATAGTGATTCATATCTGAAGAAAATTGCGCGTGTGTAATTTTTTACTACAGCAACCATATGAAAAAAACGTATTCATTATAAGTAACGACTGTTAACTTAAATATTTTGAAAGAATGTAATGATACGTCATTACGAGCAATAGAATGCAGCATCTTATTATTCATTCACTAGAACTACTTATTGTTTTTTTTATAATATAAATATTTTTATATATTTTTTTCAAATTCATTTTCATTTGTTTGTGTTGAAAAAGCATAATTTTATATTGAAGAAAAAATTCATCTATTTTATGAACGATAAAAGCATTTTTCAATCATGTATTTAACACAAATAATTGCAAAAAAGGCTCAATCGAATCGATCGAATTTACAAACATTAGTATGAATAAAATTTCTCGATTTATGTACTTTTTCTGGAATATATAATCAATATCTACTAATTTTAAAATTCTTACTCCATCTCTGTTTAAAAAAACCTGGTTCTGGTCGACTAGAGCATAACCGATAAATATCAAGATCAAGAACCGAGCGCATCCAACCAGTTTCGAGTAAACCAATTCAACCGTTTTACGACGATCGCTTTTATTACTTCACTCGTGAATAATTAAAATCGTAAATACCAATTAATCAATTCAATAAAATCGAGTACAAATATTGAGAAACTCACTAACGAGTTGACTTCGGCAAGGGATAATTGCGCTAATACGTCGTGTTCGAGGGGGATAATGTGTGTTTCACTTCGCCCGTTTTTGAATTTATTAATTGGCCATGGAAATACTTATTAACGGTTATGTTTTATAATAATTGCTCGGTTGGGTCGAATTAATGCGTAACCATGAATTATAACCATTTCGGTTAGCTGATCCGCAAGAAGGTCAAGCACTAGTGGTTACTTACTATCATATGTTTATTTGAAAAAATATACGAACGATTTTTAACTATTTTTTTTTAAATTGATAAAAGAATTCATTTAAATTTTAATTATTTTATAAAAAAAAATTCAATAAAGTTTGTAAAGCAAGTTTAGTTGTTTCGTTGAACTAGTTCATGTAATCAATTCATTCATTTTCCATTTGACCTTTATATTGTACTAAATTTGAATTTATACAACGCCTATAGAAATCCGTACAAATTATACATTCTTCGCGCGACAAACTCACTTTATACAATGTCAACAAGTTTCGCATAATAACGCACGATCATATAATATTATATAAAGGTATCTTGATGAAATTCATAAACTGTTTTTGATTGATTTCTCTAGGCTCAGTTCGATCATTAATCACGCAAGTGTAAAAACCAATCAAAGTATGAATACTTAAGTCATTATATGCAAAAATAGAAATGACCACTATTCAATAGTAAATAAATTCAATGTAAAGATAAATAAAATTATTGAAAATACATAAAGTAGCTTCTAGACGTAGAAATAAACGATTTGAAAAACGCTTCAACTACTGAACATACAATTTGCATGCACTTTTTTCTATAATATATTCGTGTGCATGTTTTGGGTCATTTCATAACTTTCATACGATTTCACGTAAAATTGCATAACATTATATAATAAATATAAGGTGATTTTAGTAAGGCACGTGTAGCCATGAACGTGATGGAAATCTCATGATCAAGGCCATAAATAGTTTTTCACGATCACAAAGATTTCCCTCGTTCGTTCTATATTCGGCAATATAACGATGTAATGTATGTTATGATCAACACGTAAAGAAATCGCAAAATCAAAGGACGAACATTAGAAATTTCGTTGAAAAAATGTCATAGATTCATACGACGAAATAAATAAAGCATAAAATTTGAATACAATACGTGCTTAAGTACCGTAGATTTTCTTTCGGTTATATTTTTATATTTTCAGAAAAAAAACATTAAAAACATAATATTCATTGCACAATGTGACTCTTTTCAAATGAAAATGAAAATTATATCCTTTGACTAGACTTTTCAAAGAAAGACCTGAATTCTTCGAAAAGCAACCATCGTATTGTTTCGAAATAAATTAGAATAAAAATCGAATAATACAAATAAAGAGAACCTATCGTTTGTAAAGGCTTTATATTCAATAAGTGAAAAAATTCTTAAGTTTACACAATTCCAACGGCAAAATTATCGAGAATAGGGTTCCCATTCGTAAATTTATATTTGATATCCGAATATTCAAATATTTTTCATCATTTTTAGTAAAATATTTCAGCATTTTCTGTCAGATTTCTTATTCAAAATATTTTTGTGAATCAGTAATTTTAATTAAATTTAATATATGTATGTTCATAGTCATTATGATTATTGCATTTTGTAACTATGTAGTTAATTGGTAAATTTGATTTCTACCATTTAAATTAATAATAATGACAGAAATATTCGACAACCCTTATTGAGACTGTTCACAAGCTCTTGTTTAGCTCTTATTTACTTTCATTAACATTTTTAAATTAACCAGACGTCAATGTACAACTGTTTGTTTTCACAATTAGCGTCTAGCAATTTGAAATATGGACACTTCCGAACAAGAACAACGCCCCCAAGGAAGTTGCTATGGGAAATGAGATGCACTGCTAGACATCGTTAAAATTATTAGAGAATTATTAGGATTGTCGTTTCCTATGCGAAAATCGACCGTGTCCTTCTATGAAGAATCACATTAATTCATCCACGTATGGTTGAATCAGATATTAAGTGGAATACTTGCTACTTGAAATACTAGTTTCATGTGTACTCTCTCAAGGCTGATGTAGTCCGTTGCACTTAAAATAAGTTCACTTTCTCGATCGATCGTAATTGATTTTTTTTTATTTGTAGTCTCATTATATAATGATTTATTATAATATTTTAAGTGTGAATTGAATTATTCATAAGTGGATTGTGATTAACGTATGATAAAGAATGGTCCTTAGTAGGTACGGATATGAAATTCAGAATACGTTTAATTGGAGTGTAATAATATAAAATTAATGCTAACCTTATGCAAAGATCATAAATTTTATTATCCCAAACGAAGGGTGGAGCGAAGTTTCGACTTTTAATACTGGATGTTTAACTAAGCTCGTTCGCCATGTAAGAATCAAATAATTCATTTTCACGTATCAAGTTTAGTAGAAATTAATTAATTTTTCCGAACTTAAAGATCGTTAATCATTTTTCAAAGTTTGACTAACAAAATCGATAATACTCGCGAAAGCGCAGCAACTTCCTTAATTAATTGCGAAACAATTGAAATTCGACAAAGATTTATACATTTTCGCGAAAATTTTCACTAAACACCAATTCCAACAGGATATAACGACCGGCAATTACCATTTCCATCTTACAAGAGGCTTTATAAAGATTCCTATTAATTTTGATGAAACTTTGTAGAAATGTAGTAATGAAATAGTTGTAAAGTTTGTATCAATAGTTAAGACCAATGTTTGGTACATTTACTAGCTGCATTATAATATGTTCTAAATTATTTTTAGTGCAACAAAAAAATATACCAAACTTTGATCTGCGATAACTTAAAACTTATTAGGAATTGCGTTTTCATTCTTAACAACTATTTTCTGTCTATACATATACTACATGTCTACAAATTTTCTTAAAAATCGGTGAGTTAACATTCCTTGTTAGACCGTTTTTCGCGATCGAGATTCGCATTTATTCCTCGGAATCGTAAATTTAACGGAATTACCAAGTGTCCGGGTACCGATCGAATGACTATCGAATTGGTCAATCACCTCAGATATTTTCTTTTGATTTCCTTTCCATTATGATCACGAGTACTTCCTATTGATCATTAAGCTCAGACTCAATGGCGCACCGATCACATTTTTACATCGGACGAAGGTTGACCGATTCGATTCATAAAAAGCATAAAATTAATATGAATTCGAATCAGATCGAGAAAAAAATATTATACATTTCATGCGTTCTTCGCAGACTAATGATCCTAATTGTGTCTCAAAGTGCTTTAATTGTGTTTGAGTTGACTCGCGAAGGACGTTTCCTATTTGATATTATGGCGATTTTCTGATTAATAAGATCGATTTATGTGTAATACAGAAACGAAGGTTTCTCAGATTTATACCCATTCACTTTTCACGAATCGTGTCTGCTAATTTGGAATTGTAAAAAAAATCGGATAATTTATTATAATTTTAACACGTGTGTCGACTTAATCTCATAGGGTTGATTTTTTTGTCCGGATTTATTTATCGACAAATCGTGACATGAAATCGAATTTTTAAAAATCTATTAACAAAGATTTATCGTTTTAAATGTTAATCGATTGTTATTATTTTAATTTTCAGGGTGATGTTATCGATCCCTATGACGAAAGATGGTTCTCCAGAGCATTGTCAAATGTACGACGTAGATTGGAATAAGTTGCTGAATGAAAATTCATCATTAGTGCCAGATTCAAATTGGCCTAAGAGGTATTGCGATTTTGGATGGGAATTCAATCTGACAGATGTGCCATATCACACAATTTCAACTGAGGTATGTTGAGTTTTTTTGCTTACAAAATTCATTGGGAAATTTGCACAGGCAGTCCTCTACTTACGATATTGATCCTAGATCGAAAATTCGAAAAAATATATTTGAATGATATTTTTTTATCAATATATTAATTCAAATGTGTCAATAGTTTAATTTAAATTAAATATTATTGTTATATGAAATTTAAATAGATCGCGCGTGATAGTTTATCGTTTTGTATGCGGGTTTTTAGACGTAGTAATATTGGGAATTCCTTTATAATAATCATCTAAATTTTAAACACGCGTTTATATTTTTTCTGATGTGTTCTTACAAGATACGGGTATACTAATGATAGGAAAATCAACAGGAAAATAACTTTCATAACACTGCAATAATTATTATAGTTAAGGACTGAAAGCATTAAAATGGAATGAATCCATAAATAATGTTTCACATGGTTCAATTTATAATAGTATTTCTTTTTTTAGTACGTCATTAAGCAAGAACCACCTGTACATATTCACCTTGATATTGACTTTAAAATAAGTCGATTTATAAATCAATTTATTATAATAGCGACCATAAAGCTGTAACTGCTAAATTGATAAATAATTATTTACCTTTAGTAAATTCAAGTGTAGTATGGAATTAGATATGAGCTAAACGAAAAATCGATTCAATATGAATGACAACTATTTTAAATTGTATACACGTAGATCATTGGCAGTAATGTAAAGCTAGCTTATGCTTAATTGGCACGTTTGTAATTGCGAAACGATCAAGATCAAATATAAATCATTGACTGCAACTAAGAATCTTATCTATGTATTTCCACGCATTCCAAACTCGCGAGCGAATTTCATGCATCGGACATTAATTCTACAATAACGCACTA
This sequence comes from Cheumatopsyche charites, assembly GCA_024721215.1. Taxonomy (NCBI): domain Eukaryota; kingdom Metazoa; phylum Arthropoda; class Insecta; order Trichoptera; family Hydropsychidae; genus Cheumatopsyche; species Cheumatopsyche charites. The sequence goes on from CM045582.1 coordinate 7,519,641, forward strand.
TAAAAATTTTCATTACATTTTTATGGAATAATGTAATGAAAAAAAATCTAATAAAAAAACATATCTCAGTAGATGAATATCAAAAACAAATACAGAATGAGCAAACACCAAGAATGATTTCCTTTGGCTGACCTTCGAAAAATGCCGGTACGCGAATACAACATACGAGTATACGGAACCGAGACTCGCAATCTACATTTTTTTCAAATTTCGATCGATATACGCGTATTTTATTTAATAAATTTTTACATAACTAGTCCATGATCAGCTCAGAAAATCAGTGGTTACGAAAAAGCCTCGAAAAAAGGAAACGTACGCTATTTTCAATGAAAGCCTCTCGCCATTGCGTGAAAAAAGGTATCAATTTGTTACTTGGCGCCAATAATTATGAAATAACAGTTTATTCAATTCAAATTATGATAAAGTACATTGTGATACATTCCAAACCTTGAATTTTTGTAGAATTTGAAGATTTTCTTTCGATATGTTATTTTGATTTTTCTGTCAAATATAGAAAATTAAATAACTCATAATGAAAGAAATACATACATAATACATACATCAATGTTAAAATTATGAGTAAATGCTTACAAGCAATTATATCGACTCATTTCATAATTGTTTAAATTAATGTGAGTAAATTTCGATTGAGATAAATGTGTACATATTGAATGTTACATGCTCTAATGCGTGTGAATTTATTATATTCAATGACTGCAAAAGAATTAAATCATACTCGAGATCATTTATAAAGGAAATATTTTCAAAACGATTCAATAATCGCTTAATAATTCCACGCCTTGAATATGTCTGATGAGAAAATGAGATTTCCTCTTTTGTAACAGCTCATTTGTTGAAAAAAAAATCTATAAGAATTTTATAATTCAATTGATAAAAACTAGTTTTTCTAATAAAATTGTATCATGGTCATTCATGTCAGTGAATTTTCATTTAAATTACAGTTAGGGTGGGTGTGTGACGATGATAACAAAGGTGCTACAGCACAAGCAGTATTTTTTTGTGGAGCCATAGTAGGAGGATTGATATTTGGGTGGTTAGCTGATAAATATGGAAGAATTCCAGCCTTAGTTGGTATATAAAACATAAAGCTAATTACAAATGATTCAAATCACACTAAAGGATGAACACTTAACATATTTTAAATCATTTCAGGAACAAATTTAGTAGGATTTGTAGCCGGAATTGCTACAGCTTTTTGTAACAGTTTTTGGCTGTTTTGTGTTTGCCGCTTCTTTGTAGGATTGGCATTTGACAATTGTTTCACAATGATGTACATTTTAGGTGAAAACATTAAAAAACAAACAGTTTATATAAAAAGTAATTTATAAAAACTCACATAATTTTCTTCTACAGTTTTAGAATATGTTGGACCAAAGTGGAGAACATTTGTAGCGAATATGTCTATTGCTCTTTTCTTCACTTTAGCATCTTGTTTGTTACCATGGATAGCATGGTTTTTAGCAGATTGGAGGTGGTTGGCTGTGGTCACATCTGCACCGTTAGCGTTAGCAATTCTTACGCCATGGATGGTTCCTGAAAGTGCAAGGTATAATAATTCAATATAAGAAATGCATTTTCTAGATTATTATCTTCTTTGAATCATTTTATATTTTGTTGATTTTCATAATAGATGGCTTGTATCACAAGGACAGTTTGAAAAAGCAATGGTGATATTGAAGAAATTTGAGAAAATAAATAAATCTAGGATACCCGATAAAGTTATGAAAGATTTTACAGTAAGTCAATTTTAAAATATTATTATAAATATTCGTATAGAATTACTTAAAAAATTACATTGTTTTCAGGAATCTTGTATAAAAATACAGAAAGAAGAGGAAACTTCTGCTGTTTCATACTCGGTCATAGATTTGTTCAAAACGCCACGTTTAAGAAAGACTATGATTTTACTTATATTCATCTGGATGATGATTTCGTTAGTTTTCGATGGACATGTAAGAAATGTTGGATCTCTTGGATTGAATGTATTTTTAACATTCACAGTTGCAGCGGCAACAGAATTGCCAGCGGACACATTTTTGACTATGGTGCTTGACAGGTAATCTATACTTAAATATTTAAATTGAAAAGTCAACAAAAACATTATAATTACTTTTGATTATATAGATGGGGAAGAAGATGGCTTGCTTGTGGTTCTATGGTTTTCAGTGGACTCTTCAGTTTGTTTGCAACATTAGCTCCTATAGGTTAACTATTAAAATTCGACGATTAATGTTTTTCAGCTAATTTTTGTCATCAAATTTATATTATGATAATTTTTCAGGAGCATATTCAGCTACTTTAGCTATTGTTGGTCGATTGGCAGTAAATATTGCTTATAATATTGGATTGCAATATGCAGCTGAATTACTACCCACGGTAGTGAGAGCACAGGGTGTTGCATTAATTCATATTATGGGATATGTTGCCAGCATTTTAGCGCCATTTATCGTTTATTTGGTAAGTTAAATAAAGATTATTTATTCAAAATATGTGTAGTTGATTGCTTAAACAATAAAAACATGAAATAAATAGACTTTGGAACGAATCTTTTAAGAAATTGTTTTCAAAATCTGTACATTAAATTATAGGTCACTGTATATCAAGCATTACCTTTGTTGATTCTTGGAGCATTAGGAATAATAGGAGGACTTTTATGTCTATTTTTACCAGAAACTGTTGATAAAGTATTACCACAATCATTACAAGATGGTGAAGACTTTGGAAAAGATCAGAAGTTTTGGGAATTCCCGTGCCTTGGAGAGTAAGTCACATGAAATGTTTTCCTAAATGAAAATAATACTATCTTTGTTCTAGTTCTATATTTTTATGATACATTGATTGAATTTGTTCCAGAAAAACTGAGGATGTACCCAGCGATCATCCCGGTTATTACTTACGCCGTTCATCGCTGGCTATGTCAATGAGATCTGTTGCCAGTAGCAGACGCTCATCAATATTTGTTAGATCTGGAACAATAGGGGCAACTGGTAGAGCATCGGTGAGAGCATCTATAAGAGCAGAATCTATGCGACACCGAACAGTCAGTATGTCGAGTAAAGGTGGAGAAGCGTAAACCTTTTTGGTTTGAATATAATATGTAGGTAAACATATTTATAATATTCTGATGATAATTTTTGCCATAAGTTCAATATAAATCTTTAAACTGACCATATATATGTAGTAACATTATATAGATATGTCTATTTTATAAGAATACATATTCAGTATGGTTGAATGTCTGAATTCATGTTCGGACAGCATAAGTACCTATACTTACTTCAAATGATAAAATTACTCATTAATTGAGTTGTATAATATTACACATTCCCAAAGACTTTAGGAATTTGCTGTGATATAATAAAACATACATTTTAACAAAATTTAGAAGAATTATTCATGTATGTACAAAATTTTCATGAATTAGTTAATTTCTCCATATGTTTATAATTTGACCACTTGATTTGATGGTTGATGGAATGAAAATCCATAAGATGAATATGAAATGTAAATATTAATGTAAAAAATCGAAATACAAAATGTTGCATTTTATAAGTGAATCACTATTTTAGTTTATTTAAATTTTATTTGAAAAATAGTTTTTTAAATATAATATTTAAGATACATTTATTTTATAAATGATTTATCATTTGTAAGTTTGAATCTCTTGGATATTTTCCTATTGATTAGGTAGAAATAATTTATTATAATTAAGTTCCTATTATAGAAAATTTATTAATTAACATTCAAAATAAAATGATATTGAAGGTAACGAATTTTCTTCATTCAACAAATGGGTAAAAAAACAAAAGAGTGGATCAAGACTCCGAAATGAATTAAATCTCACTACCCTCCCATACATAAACTACTGCAACATAAATATCAAACAAAATAAGGAAACACACAAACACTCATTTCAATTATTCTTAAATACCTACAAACAAACAATTCAATATTTCTCATAACTGGAAAATCTAACCGGAAAACACACTAATTCAATTCCAACAGACAATTTTCATCAGTAAAGACATTTCCATTCAAAAACAAACACATCCACAACCTTCTATACACATACAAAAATCTTCTTACATACACACATCAATATTTTCATACACACCCACACAAAACAGTTCAATTTCCCACAACTTAACAAGAACGGCTCACTTCCCTTCGCCGGAAGCTCGCATCTCGAACGCCGTTCGGAAAAAAGTCACGCATATGCAAACGGGGCGGACTTCGAATTTCGAATTATCGCCGTCGCGTTGGCCACCCTGTCATTGGTATTCATTCCCGCGCGTTTATTTGTGTTTTTGTATGGCGCAGCAATTTCCTTGCGCCGCGCCGCGGGCACTTAATCTCTCCTCCTCTCCGCTCGCGCGGAAACAATGAATATTACATTTGAAAATGAAAAAAAAAAAAAGACGAGGAATCCATGTGCTTTTGACGTAGGATAATAGGATTGGCCCGCGGCTACTCGGCGCAATTTTTTTGAATTTTTTTTTCAGTTGACTACTCCTCGAACGCCGATGCTCCGGTGATCTTCTTTGTAACGCGATCTGGCGGCATTCATTGTTTCGCGATTTTTTCGCTTTGCACAAAAAGAGCGCCGCTTTTAAGCCCTTCCCTCTTCGCGAGTGGATTTGAAAATCGAGCGAGCGAGATTCTTGATTCTCTTTTTTTTTTTTGTTCGTTGAGCAAATTGAAACACAATGTTTTCAGTTTAGATTTACGAACGGTACAGTGAAGACTGGAATTACGTTATGGTGATTAATCTCGATGTTAATTGATTAGTTGTATATGGGTGTTAAAATAATATGTTAGGTTTAGTATTGATATTATCATGATGAAATTCGCTGAATTCAAATCCCGTTGGATTCTGACGAGAGTTTATATGCAATCATGTTTTCACTGGAATTAGGTCCTTCCAATGACACTATATTTCATCCATTCTAGTCAATTTAATAGCTTATTTTTAATGCAAAGCAATACCCTATGAATTTTTGAAAACTAAAACTATTCATAAAACAAAATATCGTTTTAAAAAACGTCATTAAACCACCCAAAATGGGAGAAATGTAATTATATTGAGAGACCCTTATTTAACGAAAATTAAGGTATAATTAAGCTTTCTTGATCATCTTTCTTAACTGTATTTGAAAAAAAAGATTATTAAACACTTTACTATTTTGAATGTATGAAAATTCGTGCAGTAAAGCAATACATATGTGTATGCAGACCGGTATTTTTCCCTTTTAATTTTTGTATCAGATATAACATCTTCGGTTGTTTTTCTTTCAATTAGATATTTTTTTCATGAGTCGCACGACACTTGAGAATCACGTTCCTTTCATTCAAAAAAATACATCAGACACAACCATTTTTCAATTAGACGACATATTATCATACAGTCCTTCCACCACCAGTTCCATCATCAAATTTCCACAACTTCCAACCGCATTTCCAAAAACCTACCAACAAACAATATCAAATCCACACACCGACAACTTATAACCACAATGTAAGCGTCACTTTTTAAACCACCACCGCAATAATCTCTCGTCGAAGTTCGGTCCCCCGTATTTCCGATGAAGTTCGTAGGTGTTTTGGTACACGCGATACGGAGACGATCGAACGCTGCAAAAGCAAGTGTATTTGATTAAGTATGTACAGTGGCTTCGGAACCGCAGTGTAAAGTTGCATCGGAAGGCGTTCTGGATGACCCGAAGTTGGCCAGAGTGCTATAATCTCGACAAGTTTCCTCCACAGGCATAAGTTTGCATTGTAATACTCGTGTTATAGGAGGAAATTGTTCGATTGTTTGTTTTTGAATTTTTTTTGAATTCGTTCGAAAGTAGAGTTGATTGGAAATTTTCGTTTGTTTCAATTGTAGTGGATTCGGTTGGTTTCGTTTAAGTCTCATCTTAAAGATTCAATTATAAAATAATTTATTTTGTTTTATTGGGATCAGGTCATTGAATGATATGACTTTGTATATTATAAACATCATTTGAAAAAATAGTAATAAAAATTATTGAAAAGTAAGAAAAGCATATTATTATTAGAATATGTAAATTGCGAATATTTTCGGTTTAATTTTAAAATGAAAATATTTTTTACGTGTAGGTATTTCATTTTATATTACGTGAAATTTCGTATCGAAAAATATACTTTTTTATTATGATATTAGATGAAATATTAAATTTGTTCTTCTGTATATTTTCGCGTGAGCACTGTTTTAATATTCTCTTTGTATTAGTTTGAAACGTTAAAAGCATTATGTTCTAAATTATTTAAACGGTACGTATATAATTCTATTGCTTTCACATAGCGAATTGCAAAACTTGTTAATTTATAAAAGCAATCGTGGACCATTATCATTATTATAAGCCTTATTATTATATCAGTTGCATAACTAACATTCACTTTAAAACATTTCATGCAGTCAAATGCAGCAGAATAACATTCTAAATCGATTTAAATAGACATTCCGAATCTACAAATTTAGAATACCTAAAACTAGACAATGCGATAAATACATATCTACTCAGTATAATAGTATAAAATTTGGTCGACTTCAATAATAATGAGTTCGGATTCTGATGGATTTTAATGAGTCACATGTCATTTTTCTTAATCGAATTGATATTAAGATAATTTCTTTCGAATATTTGATTCATAAAATGTATTCAATGAAAGATTAAATGCGATCAATTTCAGCTCCGACATATTTTTCTTCGAAATTTTTAACCTTGCATCTGATTTTTCAAAGATTAATTGAGAAATTCAAAATTAATTGGATAGCAATATCCGTTAAGCAATAAATAAATACATACAATGCACCGTTTTAATTGAACGAAAATGGGTTAACGCAAAAGAACGAGGCCGCCATAAATTCGCTGGAGATCCTGACACGTCTCAGGACCCACCCACGGACCAGGCCAAGATCGATAGGCGAATCCTAAGGAGCCTTCTTGCGAAACTGCTCACCAAAGAAAATGGAAAAATAGTGTCGTCGGAGGATTGTAATGGCCGGTCTAAAGATCCTCGGATGGTTCCCCGAAGCTTTTTGAATAAAGCCTCCTGCGAGATCCGCTCATTTGGTCGACCTTCGAGGTCCTCTTCGGCCACCTTCAGGTCTTACGTATCTCCCTTGGGATCTCTTAGGAGCTCGAAGCTATGCAATTATTGAAGCGGTGCATCGCGACGCCCATAAAAATAAAACGGACGCCGAATAAAATATTTAGTGGTCTAACGAAGATCTAAGAAATGCAGCGTAAGTGCTTCGTGGAAGTGCACTTCGCGTCGATTATGTATGAGGAGTTTAGTTGTTCGATTGGGAAAACGCTCCGACGAACTGTTGCGTGATGCGTTCTATGGATGTTCAGTTTGATTTGTGTTTTAATGGTTTCTAGAATTATTAATATTCATGTTGGAAGTTTAGTTATTGATGTATTAACTATACGATCATATTCAAGTAAAATATATGTATAAAAAATTGAATTAAATCAATTTATAGTGATTTAGATGAAACGGATGTAACTTCATGTGTGAAATATTTGACTAGAAGCGGAAGTTTATTATGTAAAATGTAAATTATCAAAAATGTCAAATTCAATTTCGTTTGGAAAATAATGAGTATAAAAACAATTATTATTATTTCCTTGAACGCTTTGTGAAAACAAAATAAGCGAAACTTGTCTCCGACAGTGATGAATTTTTAAGTACATAAAAATACCGCGAAATTATTACAATGGACATATTTGCTTGTTTCTGACGTATTTCTGTTCCTTTTGACAGATCGGAAAATCTGAAAATAAACGCGCAACGAAATAAATCCCTCTCGTAGATTTCAATTTTTCGAAATATTCTGCAACAATACAATATAATGTCGACTCAGCTACGAAACAACTATCCGACCTCGCACCCTAGACTAGACAGCATATAAAATAATGCAGAGATTCTTAACCTTTTATCTTCTCACTTCCATTTGCGGAAAACTCGACGTGCATACACATACCATATTCGAAACATTTGATTTTATCATTGTTTATTACTGATTTTATCCGATCAGAGAAACACAGCCTAGCACAACTGCCAATGATGCTCCATAAAATTGAAATTCAATAAAATCGATTTCAATATTCATCTTCTTATATTTGTCAACTTTTGTGTGTTATTTTAATGGAATATACCATTAAAATAACATGAGATATAACTTTGCATAACCAAAAAACGTAATTCAATCTAATCTATCCTAAAAAAGTTAACTTAATTTTACCTTATTTAAAATCTAATCCAATTATAACTTAACATATTGAATGTTATGCATATGATTTACTTCACAAATACTATTTTTGTTTATAAATCATTATATTTATATTATCAGAGACGACATAATAGCTTCTTTTAGGGGCTACAAATCGGTTTGTATAATTATTTTTTGATTAATTAACATAAAAATGAAAAATTAATAACATTTTTATTGAAACTTATTGAGTGTTAAAATATAAAAAAAATATCTTTTATTATGTAATCACATCACTTGTATCTCTCCAAATGACATCCCCATATGTTACGATATTTTTAAATATGAATTATCAGCAAAAGGGCTAACTAATTTTCAAAAACGGAAGAACCAAAAGATCAAATGATGACTGAATTTCACTAAGGGCACAAGTGACCTTTTTTATCGAGATTAAGTTAAGTGCAGAAAATGGTTCTATATATGACGCCTGAAAAGGTCAAGGGGTATAAATGACATTTTTACTGAAATTGAGTTATACACATGAATAGCTTCTATGCAAGCTCATTTATTTGGTTGCAAAAGGATATAAACGAAATCGGAACGTATGCCTCAATATATCATCAAATCAATCGACCTCCTCCTAATACATGATTGACATTGAACGTGCTTTTCTCGAAATCACCACAAAGCCACTTGTACCCCTTGAACTTTTCAGTCGTCATATGATACAGAACCTTTTTCTGTACATAACTTAATTTCGATAAAAAGACCACTTGTGTTCTTTGTGAAATTCAGTCAAATATAATATTCATCGACCTCATATTACACACAGCCATGTAAAATTAGCACACAACCTCTTAAAGACGTACAAAACGAAAGGAGCGACAACGCACAGATCGATACTCGGAGCGAAGTGCATGCAGCAGCGGCAGCCGGAGCACGTTCATTTACACATCCGCCGAGAGGAGGACGGGATCCCGATAGTTTATAAACCCCTGGCTTATGGCGCCGACTACCAGATATAAACGTGATGAAATTCGAACCGCGGGGTACTGAGGGCGAGGGGGGGAGGGGGCAAGGGAAGGGGGGGGGAGGTCCACAAAGCAAAAGTGAGTCCCTGGATCAAAAGCTGGATCAGCGGCAGGTGTTCGCCCCCGGGCGGCCAATCCCGCTGCCGACGCAAATAGATCCACACACACCGTCCTGGGTTCACTATGGTGATGCTGAGGGTCGGAGACGAGCTCGTGGCGATAGGGATCTCTCGGAGACGGAAGGACTCGGTCTGAGGTGGAGGAGCTAGATTTTTTTTGGGTTGAAGCAGATTTGGAGTTGTCTAGGATGGTTCGGTTGAGGTATCGACATAGCAGCACAGATATTTTTTTTCGTTTGTGAGTTGTTTAAAATGGGAAACTATTGTCTTTTTTGTTCTATTACTCGCAAATATTATAAATCTGCACTCACATAGTCCTAGGTTCACTATGGTGATGCTGAGGGTCGGAGACGAGCTCGTGGCGATAGGGATCTCTCGGAGACGGAAGGACTCGGTCTGAGGTGTAGGAGCTGGATTTTTTTGGGTTGAAGCAGATATGGAGTTGTCTAGGATGGTTCGGTTGAGGTATCGACATAGCAGCACAGATATTTTTTTTCGTTTGTGAGTTGTTTAAAATGGGAAATTATTGCAAATATTATAAATCTGCACGCACATCGACCTAGGTTCACTAAGGTGATGCTGAGGGTCGGAGACGAGCTCGTGGCGATAGGGATCTCTCGGAGACGGAAGGACTCGGTCTGAGGTGGAGGAGCTGGATTTTTTTTGGGTTGAAGCAGATTTGGAGTTGTCTAGGATGGTTCAGGTGAGGTATCGACATACGAACACAGAGTTTTTTTTTGTTTGTGAGTTGTTTAAGATGGGATATTATTGTCTTTTTTGCTCTATTACTTGCAAATATTATAAATCTGCACGCACATCGTCCTAGGTTCACTATGGTGATGCTGAGGGTCGGAGACGAGCTCGTGGCGATAGGGATCTCTCGGAGACGGAAGGACTCGGTCTGAGGTGGAGGAGCTGGATTTTTTTGGGTTGAAGCAGATTTGGAGTTGTCTAGGATGGTTCGGTTGAGGTATCGACATAGCAGCACAGATATTTTTTTTCGTTTGTGAGTTGTTTAAAATGGGAAACTATTGTCTTTTTTGTTCTATTACTCGCAAATATTATAAATCTGCACTCACATAGTCCTAGGTTCACTATGGTGATGCTGAGGGTCGGAGACGAGCTCGTGGCGATAGGGATCTCTCGGAGACGGAAGGACTCGGTCTGAGGTGGAGGAGCTAGATTTTTTTTGGGTTGAAGCAGATTTGGAGTTGTCTAGGATGGTTCGGTTGAGGTATCGACATAGCAGCACAGATATTTTTTTCCGTTTGTGAGTTGTTTAAAATGGGAAATTATTGCAAATATTATAAATCTGCACGCACATCGACCTAGGTTCACTAAGGTGATGCTGAGGGTCGGAGTCGAGCTCGTGACGATGGGGATCTCTCGGAGACGGAAGGACTCGGTCTGAGGTGTAGGAGCTGGATTTTTTTGGGTTGAAGCAGTTTGAAGTTGTCTAGGATGGTTCAGGTGAGGTATCGACATAGCAGCACAGATATTTTTTTGTTAGTGAGATGTTTAAGATGGAAAATTATTATCTTTTTCGCTCTATTACTTGCAAATATTATAAATCCGCACGCTCATCGTCCTAGGTTTGCTGTAATAATGCTGAGGGTCGGAGACGGGCTCTTGGCGATAGGGATCTCTCGGAGACGAAAGGATTCGCTCTGAGGCGAGGGTGCTAGATTTTTTAGATTGAAGCAGATTTACGGTTGTTTGGAATGGTTATGATTGTTTATCATGTTACTGATTGGATCTAGGTGATGGTCTTTTTTTTCAGACTAAAGCTGATTTGAGGTTGTCTAGAATGATTTAGGATGTTCGAGCACAAAGATGGAATCTTAACTACATGGTGATGTTAAGGGTTGAAGACAAGGTGAGGATGCATTTTTTTTTACTAAAACAGATTTAATATTGATAAGATTAATTGTGATTATGAATCAATCGAAGTTATGAGCAATTGTAATGTAACCAAATGGGTTTTGCTCAGATGTCCCCATTAAAAGAGAACTGACAGGGCCAAGAACAGGGCAATGTTTGCGAACATTATGATAAGTCATTCGAACTTCTAAGAATCACACGATAATGTAATCGAATACATGGAGATATGATATTCAGCAATTTATTTCCAGGTCGGTATGGATGATTTATTTGAGATTGTAAGCATTAGTAATGTAATCAAATAGGTCAGATGCTTGGGTATTTATTGTAATGCTGAGATAATTATAGTATCACAATTCAAGTTATCTAGAATGAATCTATATATGAAATATAAAAGGAAGTATTGATAAAGTTATCGAACTGTGTGGCACTTAGTTTATTTAGTTGAATGGTTGCAAGTCTCGTGAATGATGTTTTATTCTTTACAGACTGTGAAGCAAATATTGATAGATCTGGATTGATTCGCTCTTGTATTTAACAAGATTTAGTCCGTTACTTAAGTTTAATTGCTTAAATAAAAAAAATATTGCGATCGAAAATAATGTATGCATAAAAGGAGTAATGTTATTTTCGGAAATGTGGTTGAAATCAGTTCTATGTTGACATCCAAGTATTTCATCAAATTACCAGGAAGTTAATGAGAGTGGCTTTTGTTGAATTTCGAGGATTTTCGAATTATATAAAGATGCTCGTTTTGTAAATTGAAAATTTATTTAATCAGTTTAATGTAAACTAATTTGAGTATTTTCTTTGTGGGAAAATCATTTTCTTTATGTCTTTGAAACCCTTTGTACGCCTAATGTAATTTTGCGTGACTACCACTTGTTCAAAAGCTAACTATAAATTAACTAAATATATCATGTATAATAATCGGTAATTATGATATATAATATGTTCAAGAATATTAATATGAAAATACAATATCATTAAACTAATTTAGGATAGATCGAAATGACTATATTTTTTCCTCGTATAACAGTTTTTCAAAAACAAGTAAGCATTAAGTTAAAAATTCAAAGGAATACATACACGTTTTTATTATCAATTATTTCAGCTTAATTGATATTTTATTAAACGAAATTATTCTCAAAAATAAATTCTTTCAAAATATCAGTTTTGCACGTACATACATATGTTTGTATTCATTCGTATAAAATAAACTAAATCGCTTATGTTTATATCGAAATCGATTGTCTGACACTTTATTAGAGCAAAAGCGTTGACTTTATACAAAATCGAATAGACGTATATTATTTTCGAGAATATTCGTTACGGTCGATTGATCGGATGAATATTCATAAAATTCAAATATGAAGCAACAAAATCATAACAAGGCATGCTAGCCTATGTTTTTGATTTTGATAAAATTTATAATACCGTATACGCGAATGAACCTCGAAAATCCATTAGGTAATTCTTGCTAAAATTACATATAAAATAACAATCTAGATAAGTATGAACTCTTCGATGAATTAATTAGAGAAATATTTATAAACTCGAAGGTTATATAAATGACAAGTCATATTAAAAAATATGAACACATATTTTCACGAAAATTCTATTAACATTTCCAAGGATACAAAGATACACGAATATTAATAAAATATACATTTTTAATGAACAGGTATATCATCCCTTTTTTTTAAACAAATTTAATAATTTTCCCTTGAAATATATTTCAAGCGTATGTCTGAGTGTTTCTGATGGCTTCAAATGAAAATTTTCATTTATTCATAAAAAAAAATCAACACCGCTAATTTTCCACCATTATCAAACGATTTTTCCATTGCGAAATTCAACGAAAAAAATAATCAAAAGCAGACAATACCTTAATCCTTGTACAAGGATAATACACAGACAACACAACCATGCACTAATTAATAAGATTATCATACAACGAAGCTGCACCACAGACAACCCATTGTTCCATCCAAGATTGAAACTAGCCTCTATCGAGCTTCAGATGTAAATTTTTGATCCTAAATCTTCAAATACTGTATTCTCAAGTACATGTAATAGTAAAACATTCATATAAATTCATATTTTATTAGTAAATATACTAATATTCGACTTAAAATAACTAAAAAAGTATTGTTTGGTTTATTGTGTGAATTAGTCCTTAAGCCTGGTGCGCATTAGAGATAGTAGAAATCCATGTATTATAGTATGAAGATGATCGATTAGACTAAAATTTGAACACTCAATCAGACAGTAAGTTAAGAGTTTGGATTGAGTTGGGTTCACATTTGTTTAGTCTACAGAAAATACATCCTATCGTATTTCGAATCCTTTGATTCCTTGGCATTTTGCGTACCCCATTAAAGGCTATCCTTCACCATAGTTTTGTATATTTACAATGATCAAATGTAGTTATTCCAGTAAATATGAATGTGGCTCCTGTAGTTTTGCCTAGTGTTGATGAAACCCAACTAGGCCGACCTAATAAGTTGACATAGAGTGGAGTGCAGTTAACATGAAAAATGGAGGGCTTTCTTTGCAACGTCTATTCTCTTCTACTGTGTGTATATCTATACTATACACTACTTTCTGCCAAGAATCATGAAAATCTGTATTCCAAAACATATTTTCAGATCAGAAGTCACCGAAGAGAACCAGGTAGCCCTCGTCTCCGGATAGTTTAAGCCGATGGATGTTATTAATTTTCGCGAGGATTGCTCACTCGCTAATCCCGCACGCAGGCCTAATGATAAATTCAACAGCTCCTTACATCCCGTTACGTCATGATCCTTCACGAGCTCTAATCGCTCCCGTTAATATTTTATGCTTTGTCTTGAGGCCTCTCCAAAGTATCCTCGACGTTTCGCCTCACTCTTTGGCTCCGGGGTCGAGTCCTGGGAGTGCGGGTCACGAATCCTCGAATCGTGAGCCTAATGCTGCGAATTTGTTTTAATTCTGAAGGTTCAAAGGGTAAAGCCATGTTTTTATGGCCAATTTACATGTAGCTGTTGCCGTGTTGCATGATCTGACTTTGTGTCTATTAATAGAATTTAATGGAGAACATTATTGTCTTTGACAGTTTTCTCGTATCTATAATAGTTTTTGCAAAAATCTAAAAAAAACGCGATCGGACACCTTTACAGGGTAGTTTTTAGGGTGTAAACATCCTCTTCGACGTGTTCCCCTTTCTAGATCCAAATGCACCCCTAAGACCTACCCTTACTCAAAATCTTATGCTTGCTGCCAGCTGAAACCATAGACTCCCGTAATTTCTCGGACTATATCTTTCTAGCGTATGAAAGAATGAGCTAGATATGGACGTTAGAGCGACAAAGTCAACGGAAATACATATGGCAATAGTTGTATGCAAATTGGTAATTAAAATATACAATCAAAAATGTGATGAATAAACAGTTTGATGTAAGATTGAAAAATCGGAACTTAATGATATTTCGTAATTAATGAATTAACTTAGACCACTTTCGTAATGATGGGTACAATTTTAACATATTGTAACCATACCTGTTATTGTATACGATGTATCCTTGAAAGCTTCCTTAGGGGCGTTTACGTATGAAATTCTCTCACAAAAGTTTTTCTTTCAGGAGAAAATTTGCCTAAAATAATGTAAAACATAATTGAAAATATGATCTCATATCGGATTTTTTTAATTAAAGAAATCTTTTAGAAGCACATAGGTAGTTACGATAAATTATATTTCAAAATATATAATAAAAATTTTATATATTCAATTGCTACATGTAAAATAAAAACTTTCTAACAATAAGATTTTTTTTATTGAATCACATTAAACTTAACCATAAACAAAATCCACAAACAAAACAAAAAAGCTCACTTCAACATAAATGTCAATTTACATTCAAAAAACATCAACCATCCAATTCTTATTTAGAACACTTTGCCAAACACAAATTCTAACTCCAATCCGAAGACAAATGAAGAGTTCAGAGCTAGATATGACCAACTCCATAAACCAAAAAGTCGTGAAATACGATCAACCGTGTTTGATGCGGTTTTCGAAATTTCCCTGATACCCTACATTATTCCATTTTTCAGAAACTATAAACATCAAAAATTTCGTATCTGCTATGAATGTGGTACAAAAGTACAAAATTAATTGAAATTACTTCTGATATAAATGATTTACTATCCGATGGCAAAAAAATGACATTTAATGGTATAAATATTTATTATTTAGAAAATATATCTCACATCAAAAAAAATATGACAGTACTCAATGACATTTAAATCTGTTTTTTTTTTCAAGAGTAGAGTTAATCACGTTCAACTCTGAACGACTCGTATCTTATCTGTGCGAATCGAAAGAAGACCTTGGGCCGACTTTGGCGAAGGGCGCAGCCCCCTTCAGTGGCCCCCCGGGACGCAGCCCCCCGGGGGCTGATTTGATAGGCCGAGTTGAGTTGAGTTGAGTTGAGTTGAGTTGTCTAAGAAGAGACGGCCCGTCACTCGGACGATATTGTTGTTTTATTGAAATATAATGGAGACGCTTTGCCCCTCGCAAAGGTGGGCGGTTCGAGTGGGCGGAGGGTTGTAAATTATCCGGTGACCATTCGTCCCGTTTTACCCGGGACTGTCCCGTTTTTATAGAATTTTGCATTTACCTTGTTTTTTTCGTAAGCTTGTTTGATTTATCTTATTAAGAAGGTTATGATATTCTTTTGAATGTTTTTAGAATGTGAAATTTCAATGAATATTCAGAAATATTGAACAAAAATTAATCTACAGTGCGAATTCTGCTGTAAAGTTATTAGTTTAACTACACCCAACTCTCGTTTTACATGGTGGATAGGGACCAGCAAAAACCGTGTAAAAAATTGACATTTTTCATTTCGCGATATTCATTATACATATATGTACATAGTTCAAACAAACCGTGTTAGACCAAATAAATCGTAATTTTTTTTTTTAATTTTTTCAAACCGTGTTATTTTGAAACCGTGTAAAATGAGAGTTGTGTGTATTTAAAAGAGCTTATTTTATCAAAAATACAATTTTAGAATAGGTACATTTAAAGATTTTTAGATACAATGAAAAAAAATTTCACCTCCGGTGCTAATTTTGTGATTTTAATATGTAATTATACAAATGTGTAATTTTCTTGTAAAAATGTTCTTTTTGAATACGTGATTTTAAGATATTTCAGAAATAATAAGTATAATTTTCACCTTCGGTGCAATTTTAGTGGTTGGGTTTTGAAATTTTAACATTGTAAAGCTTTTTTGTTTAAAAAAAAGTGCCTACTTTTTTAGAATATAAGATTATTTAGATATAATGAGAAAGATTTCCACCATCGCCTTAGGTGCTAGTATTGAATGAATTGATAATAATTAAACTGTTTATAATATTAAGTTTTCCGAAAATAAAAATTAAAAGATTTTCTGAAATAGTGATGAAAAATTTCACCTGCGGCACTATATTTAGTTTTCATAAAAACAGTTTTTAGAGGGGATGTAAATAAATTACAAGCGTCCCATTACGGGTAATGGAATATATGGTCACTCTAGTTATAAAGTTTGTTCCCCACGGAAGGGTTGGCATATTAACCTAATGCCGCCCCCTTCCTGGGACGGTTGGGTTGTAAAAATTCGCGTCTGCTTACCTTCGGGATGTGGGTTGGGTTGTGTGAGCTTTCGCGTCTCGAAGATTAAATACGTGCGGGTTTATGGCATAGTAATGGAATTTAAGCCGTAATTTGTCTGTTCGGATTTAATGTGAATTACTTATGATTGTTGAACGTATGTATGGCGTATTAGTTTCGTTAGGCTTGTAAGTAGAGCTCGTGTGCATCTATTCGTTATGAATAATATGAATATGCGCATGGAATATGTGTCTTTACTTGTTACTATCTACATATATGAATATGTTGTAGTCTAAAATAGTATTCAGAATTACTCAAAATAATCAGTCTATGATCTAACAAACTCTAACCGAAGGAATACGTGGTTATGAAATCGCTGAAAAGCGAAGATCCAAAGTCTCATGCACAAAATACGCGTTACTATTTAAGAGCTTTAAATTTCATATATATTTTTCATTAAAAATAAAATTTCTATTAAAATAAAATATGATCAATGTTTATTTTAACACATTAGCTTATTTTCAACAAAAACAAAACATTTTTTTAAATAAAAGGTGAACACTTCTTCGATGATTTCTCGACAAACAAAATTGTCTGTTATTTGATCATCATCGCTATTTATGGAATGGTGTGTTATTACTTCGATTCTAGAAAGTGCTTGTAGAAAGATTTTTTATTTTTAGAACTCGAGTGGTCATTATAAGAGTGTTTGCGATTCGAGATGATGATGATGTGTAGGAGTGAAAGCATTGTATAGTTGCATTGAAGTTTTCCTGGAAACGGACATTCATCATTGATGATTCATGTTCAATTTTTAAGTGCAAAATATATTATTTAACGATATTTACTGTAAGTGTAATATGATGAAATAATCTATTAAACTAACCTCATTTTTAAGCAATGCAACGAAAAAATAATATTTTGAATATAATTGTGATAGTGATCAAAGTGAAAAGATAAAAAACTGATTTGAAAATAAATTATATTTTTATATGTGGAATTTTCCGAATATGAATTTTCCGAGTAATGAGTTTTCTTCGCTAGGTGGCGCTTCGATAGCGAAGGGTTAAAATGTCATTAGTGGTATTTCAACCCCATTCTCAATGTTGACATTATGTATGCTGAAAATTACAGTTATGTGACATTTTGTAAAAGCTCGAACAACATAAACAAAGCATCGTTAGAAAACAATACGAAATTGACGAGAAGGAGTGAAATTATCGACACATGAAAAATTGACATTTGAGTCACGTCAACCTGAAACTATTTGGTCGTAATACGGCACCTCTATAGCATTACGAATTTTCCGGAAACAAATACGATAAAACATATAAAAAGAAATAGAAATAAACTATGATGCAGATAAATGAAAATATGATCAATTGTGATGAATAATATCCATGGTTATCGTATTTAAAGAATCATCCCCTAATGTTAATCACTGGCGTGTGATTTTTCATTCAAAATAACATAAAAATTGCACTGAATGTGCATTTTTTATAGAGCCTATGAAAAAAGCGCACATATCGAAATGGATGAAAGTAAAATTGCAACACCTTTGCTCTTTATTTAGTGCCGTTATTATTAAAATTTTGAAAATTAATTCACTTTCTCTATTTTATTATTGAATATCAGATTAATAATCAATTATGAATATTATATTATTATATAGTTTTATAACAAATGTATTATTTTTATAGATACTCAATCTGTTAAGATAAAATGCATTCAAATTATTTCGTATCGACTGCACAAATCAATTCGGTATTGAATAATCATATCAATATCATTATAAATAACGGGTTATATTAGGTTTTTTTATTATTTTTAAGCTAAACCGAATTGATTTTTAGGTTAGATTATATCGGACAAGTCACATCGTCGATACAACCGTCCATTACAATGAATTATACGACCGCACGTCAAAAAAGCAACGACAGCACGAATACATCGCGCCAAAAATGAGTGTAGAGCCGCACTTACCCTCGTCGAAATCGAAAAGCGCAAGGGCGAGGGTTGAACGGTTCCAATCGCGGCCGCCAGGGGCGCCGCTTGCGCAACACCGTCTCCTCTCTCCCCGCGCCGCGCATCCCGCAGTCCGACGGTGACGCGCCGTCAGTGCGGACGTGTGCCTGCGCTCCGTTCGCGAATCGTCTTCGACGCGAGACTCCGCCCCCGACGACCGAACAACTCCTGTCAGATCGCATCAGTCCGAAGCCCTAGATCGAATCGAGTGAAGTAAGAAGCGCGGGGCCCGGAGGCTCCGAGGCCCGCCCCCGCCCCCCGACGATGCGGCCCCAGGTGAGCGAGACGCCTTCTCATTGATCGCACGTCCGACACTTCCAAGCGACAAAAAACGGGGCCCCTTTTCCACATTAGAGAATATCGCAGAGCGGAGCCCCCGTCGGTGCGCCTCCGCCCCCGCGGCGAACGTCAGACCAAAACAACGAGTCGCGTTGACGCCGCGTCCGCATCGACCGGTGCATTTGTTATTATTTTGAAATTTCGAATCGATATTCGCGCGCTTCCGTTTACTGGAGTGCATTGTGCAATCGTGCACTTCCGCATTTTCGGGTTTCCTTCCGGTCGATCGTCGTTCCGGTCTCGACTGACGTTAGAACAAAGAGTGTCAGTTTTGGCTCGAGTATCGACGACACGTGCGCGTGACTTTTGGTCGTTTATGATAAATTGCGTATAAGTCTGATCTTTCAATCGTACGTTGGTAATTAGTTTACGATAATATCTGTCAAATTGTATAGAGAAAAAATGGTTGATACATCGCTAAGTAGCTTGACGTGCGATTGAAAAATCTGCCTTATGTAAATTGTGCGTTTTTAGGCTAAGATGACGTTCTCGTGTGAAGGTTGTATTCCGACTTGTGTCGTTTCGTAATTTGGTTGTACAAAATTTACGATTTTTTTATTTAATTTTTTTGGCTGAATTGCAATTTGGTTTTTTGTATTTCTGCAGCCGGATCGCAGTTTGGCTGCGTAATTTGAACGATTTTATTGCATTTCTGTAATAAGATCGGAATTTGACTGGAGTTATCTGAAATGTTCATTTTGTAAATTCTGTAATCGAAATGTGTCGATGAATCACGTGAAAATTTTAAATTTCATTCATTTTATTTGCTTTGAAAAAAAAATGAATGTAGCACAAATTACGAATATCGAACACAATGCAACCGTTTTTTTCAAATATTATTATGCAATTTATTTTCAATTAAATACAGCATTTTCTTGAAAATATGACCGAATTATTATTTTAATGCATGGTTTTAATATAAAACCTGTCCAAAAATAATATGAAATGAAAAAAATGCATTATAAATGACGTTTCCTTTCATCTTTATACAAAAAAAAAAATAAGAATAATTTTCTTTACCCATTCCAAAAATAAGACGTATTACAATTCTCGATTAAAATAGTTATTACAGCTGTGTGTTATTTTCAGGGAAAAAACAGTATTAGATAAAATCACTTTTACTTTCGAAAATTTCGTTTTCTACTTGCTTCGTTATGTTAATCGTTTGTAAATTCCATAAATTATTGATTCCTTCAATGTTTCGTTTTTTCGGGGCTAATTACTATGGTTTTTGAGTGATATTAATATTTGATGGACGTTAAGTAGAGGTTTCGTTTGAACGTATGACTTATAATTTTCTTAATTACTTGTAATTATTCAATTTACGTATGTATTTCGTAATTTGTTCGAATAACATTTTTTTTTACAAACATTATTCAAATACATATACCTAATTAAAGAATTTCCCATTAGAAGTCAAAGCGAAAAATAACATTTATCACAATGCAGCATCACAATCGTTTCGAAATTAACTTTAGCGACGATAAACATTCACATAGCGAACGCTCTCAGAAAATCAATTTCGCTCGCGTATTTACATTAACTGTAAAATCTCGCGAAATAACCACAGTTTGCCTTAGCACGTTATCTCGAACAACTAAAACTGCCAGTTTATTATCTCAAGCCACCTAAAGCCAGTTTACACAGACGATTGTGCATTTCGTTACTAACAAAATACACATACACGAGTCTCATATATTATTTCATTTTTACAACCTGCACACACATTCGTTACAATGCATCCAGAATCCTTTAGAGCAGTTCGCACACTCGCGATTCTATACCATATAATAAGATTTGACGTTTAAAACCTACGATTTTCGTATCGTACGTAAGTCTATCCAATTTTGTGCACGTTTTATTACCGCGAACTTTATTGCTTTTAGTTTTAATACGGCAGTAAACTGCGTCTATCATTCGCGAACAGACTTATCGGCGCTGTGCAGCCGAACGAATCTACCGAAAATCTCCGCTTTAAAACAATGGAAATGAAATGGTTGAAAAAAAAAATTATGAAAATCGCATAAATCAATCGGAAAACGGGGCAACAATAATGCGGACGTAATTCGCGTTTCGCATACATCACTCGAGACCGGGCGCGAAATAATCCGGTCATATATTCGCGTCACAATGGAAACTTTCGCTTTTTTATTTATGAGAAAAGTCGACCGAAATCGGCCGAAAGGTATGCGAATTCGCGCTTTTGAATATTTCAGATTTTTCCGCGTGAAAAATGCATTCGCCAGCCCCCGGGAAAATGTCTCGTTGTTTTTCCATATGCGCGCCTGCAGTTGAAAATTTGCACGATTCGTTTGTGCCGAGTGTTTGCCGGTTGAATTTGAGCTTCGAATGGGATTTGCTTTGAGTAGGATCATTGTAGTTTGGATATTGGTAGAAAAGAAAGAATTTAAGTATTTCAAATCGAACGCTAATCATTTCTTACTAACGTCACTTCAGTGTTCAAAATTCTAATCTGCTAGCAAATATCATCTTCAAAATCGCCACAAGAATATCTTTTGCGAAAAAATTATATTCTATTTCATCTTTAGTTTTCATGTGGGATCATTTATTCGTTTTGATAAGAATTTATATTAATGATCGAGTTCGACGTCTTTAAAGAACAATCGAGACATATTAATGCCTCGAGAATTCCATATTGATGGAAAATATATTTCATCGAATTGATCGAAAGCATTCACATGTCCATTCGACGTCGTTCACTATTTTTCGACATCGCTAACACTAATCGAATATGGCAGTGACATATAACGAATCTCTCTTTTCATTACATAAAATAAAAAAAACGATAATGATATAAAGAAACGATTTATCAAATCCCAAAACAAATTAAATTCTTATGTAAATTCGTAGGAAAAAAAAAACACATATCGCATACACGACCTTAGCACCTTAGATAATCGTCGTCGTTCGATTCATTCATTCATTCATTCGATTGTGGGTCGTTTTATTTATTTTGATTCGACCGAAACACATATTTTAACAGGTGACCCTCGCCCGTAACCGCAATAGGATTAAGAGGACGAGAACTAAAAGGATAACCAGTTTAACTGGAAGCCCGAGGACTGTACCTACTTGCACTACCGGTTCATGTTTCCTCGAACGCACGTTGTATTAAAATTTTACATCGAAAATAAAATATTTTGCATGACTCGTCCATACAGTGTGTTCCCTCATTCGAAGGTTTTTGTGCGATTTGGCGAGGTGCGGTTTCGTTCTGTCGATTTGGGTTAATCGATTCGGATCGTTGATTGCGCTTTGAATATAGTTCGGTTTGGGTGTTTTCGTAATTATGCTTCATTTTTGAATATTCGATTCTCGCTCGTTCGATTTTCTGATTATTTATTTGCGTTCGGTTCGTATTCGAATGCAGCTCGTGGGTATTAAATCAATTAAGATGAAAATAGAACGATAATAAAATATTTTCGGCCGTTGTTCCATTATCGTTGATTGTGAAAAAAAAAAATGAACGCTTTTTTGTTCTGTTTTATGGGAATTCGGGTATTGCAGTGGGAATGTTATACTGTGCGTAATATGACTGTGCTTAACTCACTTTTATGACAACCTTGATAAATTCGCATAATAGTACGGTGACATTATTTAATTTTCGACTGACGCAAACTTATTATATTTTTTTATTAACCATAAAAAGTGTGGCATTTTAATAGAGAATTGCACGTAGGAATAATAAACGTTGTCCGCCATTTAATTCGATGAATTTGCAATGTTATTTTACAGCGTTACTCCTACATATTTTTCCGCGATATCACTTTTTTATGAAAAAAAGATTAAATTTTGATTAATGATAATCATTATAATATTCGATATAAACGTTACAATCAAATTCGAAACGAATTCTAAACTAAATCGCGATAATGATCTGAAATAGCGCAGCGACTTATAGAAACGTTCTACCATTTCACCGGCACCATCAGTTTAACATTATAATGCAAATGAACCACGTCGACCATAATATATACGCGAAATATTTTCACAAAACATTTACATAGTTGATACATATTTTGAAATTTCAATATTTCGCGCGAGTTTTCCGAACATACGAGACCTTTTTCCAAACATTTTCCTAAAATTTCACATATGACCCGTTCAGTATATAAATTGATTAACTCAACTTTTTCGAAAAATATGAGATTTAAATGTCAAAGCGCTTGCTGTAGACATAACTTTTTAGGTGTGAAATATCTTTTTTTAATAATAAAGATAAATACTATTAAATTAAACAATATTTGATTTGTAACCGAATTTATTTTATTGGCTGTTTTGATTGATTCTTTACTCCAATGTAGACCGACCACATCCGCAACTAATTAAAATCGAAAATGTTAATAATTTCGAATAAAATAGGAATTTAAAATTAACGCATTGAATATGTATATTTCATCGTTATTTTTTCGACTTTTTTTTAGAGTTTATCACGTTGTGAACTGAAAGACTTTTATATCTTTTATATATTTTTTTCACATATTCATATCAATTTTAATACATTTTTTCACATTAAGCCCGCTCCAGATTCATGCGATATAAATGCGAAGCGCGAACACATAAAAAACGACGCGTGAAAATAATCCACGTTCGCGGTTCGCGGCGCGGCGTTCACCCGCGAATCACACACGAATCTAACGTACTTTTAAAACTTATTTTATTTACTATTTTACCATGAAAACTCAGAATCGCAAGCGGTTCCACGCCGTAACAACGACTAAACGTAACGATAAATTAACCACTCGTTCGCCCTCTACCGCCGGAGTCGCTTTGTCAACGACGATATTTGTCGCAAATTATTAAAACAACGACAGCGACACATATTTTAAATGTCAAGGTTGCGTGCTTTCGTGCCTTAGACGTTTCACCCGAATATAAATCATGCCGGTCGCCTGTTTTTTTACACGTGCGTATGTTTACTTTGCATGTGACAAATTGTCGTTTTCTCGTTAATGTTGCGTATTGTCTTCGTGCGGTGATTAGTCTTGTCGTTGAGATCTGAATAATGTGCGAATGTGTATTTCGAGCAGAGTTTGTTGTACGGGTCGAAAAATTATCAAGTTTTTCGGTATTGTTGAATGGTGAGTCTTTCTAGGCTCGTCGTGCCCTTATTCTACTCTTTTTCCATTGTTATACGGTCGTTTGTCTTGTTTTCAGAAAGTGGAGGCCCACCCACAATATATAATTTCGGATGTTCTCGGCCACGGCGGAAAACTATAAATTTTCGCCCGATACCGTGCAAAAGGGCTCCTCGATACTAAAAATACTATCAAAATCAAAATCCCACTTAATCTATACGCAAAATCCCGGCCGAATTCGTTTCGCAATAATTTTTATTGCCGTTCTCATTCCCCTCAATATCTTCTGACTCGTTTCGTACTAGAGCTAATTGCACTTTTATTGCTCCCATTAATTTTATACTAAAATGCATTATATTGAAAAGTCTAGACTCCACTTTCGCTTAATTACAAGTACACAGATGATTGAAATTTAATAACTCTTCGTACGGACAATGCGATGTGTAGTGACATTTTTTTTTTCTCGTTAGGTACTTTCTCATTAATTGACGCAACAAAGGCTTTCAACGCCCTAATTAAATCTGTCTACGAATATCGCTTTGAGAATATCGAATATAAATCGATAGCGCTCTGTGTATATAAAAAACCGTGTCGTTAACCTTTGAAGGGCCTTAAGTGGTGAACCAAATTCTCGATTTCATCATTTTTTTGTTTATTTTTTCGATATAAAGTTTATTTTACGATAGTTGAGCAGCTCTTTAAGATAACTCAGACAGAGGATGTATCCGACATAAACTTGTTTGCATAAACAACATCGCTTCTCGAGATTATCAAATTAAAATACACGTGTTAGCTCTATATTTTTCATCAGCTCATACATATTTTCGATCACGAAAACGAAATAGATCCATCAATTATATTATACGCCCCAGATTTCAACCAGACATATTGAAATCCGAAACCGCAAATTGCCTCCTGCCGTCCTCATCACGTCACTATACAAACACATAGACCTACGTTTTAAACTGCGAAATTTCAACATTATCCATCAAAATCCATCGACTGAACCGAAATTGGGTTAGCGTCTCCAGCATCTATCAGCCAGTCGGAAAGAGTGACTCGACCCTTCTTCATAGGAAGCTCTCCTGATTGTCCAAGACGATCGTCGAAGTAGTGCTTCATCAGATTAGGACAGCCGCTCAACCCACAGATATTTCCAATCTCTGGCCGGAGGCTGCGCTTCCCTAATCACTGCTTCCATTCCATACCTAGGTCGCGTTTTCATTATCCGTTTTCGACTATTGCCGGATTTTATGTGTATCGAGTGTACACATATAGCCGTGATTGCATCGTCTCCCATTTTAACCGCGTCGTAATCCTACTGCTGCTGCTGCGACATTGTGTTAAGTTACATGGCTGCAGAGTGCTTCTAATTCTTCGAAGTGAGTTTGTATTGTATGATGCGCTCTAATTATGTTAGGTACTTTGACATACGTGTATGATCCGTTCATGGAAACAATATCTATGTTGAAGCTATTTTTTTGTATTTTAATATAAATTGAATTAATCTGTTCCATACCCATAGATGATTGCTTTTTAAATCTATAAAATTCTAACGATATGATTGATTTAACCACGGTATATCGATTTTAAGGTTTATTAAACTAGTTCCATTTTCACATTTTGCATGCAGTTCCTTTTTAAATGAATAAATTCAATTGATTCTATCACTTTTATCGATAAAAATCGCACAAAATTTCAAGGGTTTGGTTCATATGCAGAGACATTATGTACTTAGAACGAAGCATTTTTTCGCTGGCCATGTCAAGTTGTACGTTTAGTGAGGCGTTCGTATGTTGATATTTAACCGTGTATTAAGATTTAATTTGAGTGTCGATTTATTGAAAATTGCATCTTAGTGAAAATGGAAAAGTCTGAACGTGAAAACGTAGCTTTTCAGAGATGATCGAGAGCAGCACTACCGGCTGGATTATTTCCGATGTTTACACGCTTAGAGCGCTGGGATGTTTCACGGTTCGTGGATAGATCGGATGCACGGATTTTGTATATTCTTGTGATATTTTTCCTCTAGGGCTTAAAGCGTTTTCGCCGTTAATGGTATATTTTTTTTCGTATGCGCCGGCAATGAAGTAGATTAGCGGCGGACGCGAAGATAGTTTTTATCCGGGGAGGTCGTTAACCGGTCGCTAAATAATTTCAGGAATCCACGCACGTTTCATTATCTCTTAACGAGCCGTATTTTTGTTAAACGAATGTGCCTCGTTATGAATCGACGACATTAGCTCGCCGCATAGGAAATCCGTGAGCGTTTTCGAAGCGAAAACGTTTCGTATAGTTTTGATCCGGTCGGAATAACATTGTAGCAAAGTTGGAACTGCCTTTTATCTTGTATTTTATTATCACTAGCTGAACATTTGTACGATACAATAAAGTAGATTGAATAATCAGCGAGTTACATTAACATTTTGTTATCTTGTGAAGTCGGATATGTATGAATTAGTGTTGCGATTAACTAATTCCGTTTACATTGCTAAGAAAATCAATTACGTCATACATAGTTTGTACTGCAATAAATACTCTCGTATTTTCTTAATAAATATACGATCAAAGAATACGTACATAAACAGGAAATCAAATTCGTATAACCCAAACATTCGATAAGCAAACGTTTACTCAACATATCCCACAAAATACTTTACGACTGCGAGCATTCCGCCGATTTTCCATGACTCCGCATCGTAACCGGAAAAGTCGCAACCGAAAAAACAAAAACCATTTCTTTGTTTGTCAGCGATTCACGATCGTCATCGTCAGAGATAGTGATCTTCAAAAAGCGAAAGGGGCACATGTGAGGGGGGCGCAGCCCTCGAGCGCACATGCACCCCGTATTAGCTAATGGAGCCCCCGGGGGCGCGCGCTCGTTTTTACTGCCATGTAAATTTACATCACCATAAAAAATAGATAAAGCTCTCCTCCACCTGAAATTGTGGCGGATCGAGCGCTAAATTGAAGGTTCCATGTCTCTCCTCGTGCGAAGGGTTGATGATTGCGGCGGTGGACGTTGGCCGGGGCTAAAACCGACCCTTATGTTGTTTTAATAATTCCAAATTGGCGGCGACACAAACGCGCGCGTGCCATAAGGGGGGGAAACCCACCTGTAATTTGGCCCTTCCGCTTTTTGGGAATGAAGTTGTGCCTTCGTGTTGCCGCTCGTGTTGTCGAATGTTGTTATTTGCTCGAGAGAGAGGATTCGTATGTTTTTTATTATGGAAGGGTGAGTTGGTTTTAACTTTTAGTGGGTTTTTGTATGCCTGTGTACATTTTTTTTTGTTTATCGTGGGATTGAATCAATAAATTTTGGCATTCCGATTTTTAGTTTCGACCAGTGTCGATGATACCCAATTAGCCTGACCTAAAATGCCGATAGAGTGGCATGCAGTTAACATGCACGATGTTTGATTTCCCCTTTTTAAAGCCAGACTTTTCACTGTTCTAGTCAACGTACCAGAGAGTTTCAGTTAATCCTTGAAGTGTCGAAAATCCAAGCAATAGAGACGGATTTTGACAGTTCTCAATTGAAGGACTAATTGTGATTCCATGGTTAGATAAGTAAAGAAGTAAAAATTCGGTCATCATTCATAAGTCTTCTCTCATCTAATGCAATGTTTTTTTTTTATTACAATAAATACAATTATACGAAATTTCAATTCAGGATTTAGTTTTATTTCTTCAAATTAAGCGAAACGAGTGTTTATTTTTATCTTGCGAATGTGTGGAAACAAACACTATTTTATAGGAGGGATGTCTGAATTGAATTTATTCGAGTTGATTGTGAAAAATTGAAGTAATTTAATGTTAGAGAAAAATACTATAATAAGACCATTTTCGCAATTGAGACCAATTTAGAGGTAATCACTAAAATATGATCTTTTTGAAAAGTTAACGAAATAAAAATTATTTTGTCATTAGTGACATTGTGAATTCAGTGTAAATTTAAGTTCATTAATCAATCCAGTGTTTTAATAATAGATTCTCATTTTTCGGTTGTATTTTTACTTTATTTTAAAAGTTGTCATGATTTTTTAATGTACTCAGCCTCGATTAGATAAATGCGGTTGTAAATGATTGATAGAATGATTTCGGAAGTGGTCCCATTTTAACAATTCCTTATTTCATATTTTATGTTTACCTTTCTGAATATTCACGTTATGCTGTTGATATATAATGTTTCAAGGAAATATTTCAGATATAATATTTATGAAATTTCCCTTCGGATTCAAAAACTTTTAAATATAAATAGAAGTCGAGAAAAAGGATGTCCACGTCTAGATAGATGTTCATAAATGATGGTGGGTTGACAAGAAAGAAATATTGTTCTTTCTTCTTTAAAACCGGATGAAATTGTCAGTAAATAACTACGATATCCAAAAAATTGAATCAACAAAACATTTTTCTGATACGAAATTCATTGTCTGCGTTGAAACATTGCGTTTAAATTTCCTCTATTCCACAAGAAAAAAATCAGATTGATTGAGTAGACGTCGACCGCGAAAGGGTTTACAATACCTACATCTATTTTCTAAAGTCAACCTATACGTTTAAATAAGAACTGTCTCGTAAAATAAATGATGGATGAATACGGTACTTTGTGCGAAGCCCGAAAAAAAAGCACGAATGCTCAACACGAGTAAGTAACTTACGTTTCTCGTGGCAGACTCGACTACATACACTAGTGGATGCATTATAATTGCTTTCATTATATTGCAGGCATTTGCTAATTAACTTGTCATCCATCACCGACGATTATTACCGTTTGATGGATTGCAGACGCACACAGCAGCAACGGCGAGTTAAACGTACACGTGTTTCTTTGACTCGTCTATTTTCGGACTCAATTTTCTATTATTGTAATCGTATGCAAAAACACATTCAGTGTAATTTTCCTTTTATACGGCGCTTCGATTAGGAAAAATATTAGCGTCGATATACGTGAAATTTATGTTTGCTCACTAATTTTCCTTTGCAAAACATACAATCGGATAATGTCCGACCAAACAATATTTTCTGAACAAAAAATATAGAAAGTACACACGAGTAGACTATTTGCCGAGTGGCTAAGCGAATCTAAAACACACACAGCTCTAGTACACATACAATTTGTTGGTACATTACGAACGCTTCGATAATATCGTCTGTAGCAATTGAACAATTGAACGCGTTCAATGCGTCTCGCAATAGACGACAATACACATGCTTAATTTATCCGTAAGATCTTTGCGTCAATGTTTGTTTTTTCCACACGATAAATATAACATAAATAACCCGATACGAAAAAGAAACGTTTCTCCAGTTCATCCAATATTTAACTCCAGAGACGTCCAAGTGTCACGGTTCGGCTCTCGCTCCTTCGAACGGATCTCTCTATATCTTTCATTGTTTCGCCATAAAATATTCATAAACCGTTCACGGTTCGATGTTCGGCGTGCGATCTTCACTCATTTTCGCCGATGAGAAAATTTCTAGTTGTCGCCTCGGGTTTTTTTCCCCTTTTGTCTCCATTCGAGTTCCCATAGCGTTGTATGGTGTCGTCCAGAATTCGAAAAAATCGGGATCGTTCCGTCGAATGGACTCCATTGTTGCTGCGGGACCGGGTTACGCATGAGCGGCGGCTGTGTTCATTGTTTTCGTTTTGTGCGCGATTGCTTTTGTACGGTCTTGTTTTATTTTTAATAATTCCTCTTTTTTGCGTTCGTTTAAAACACTCGAAACCGATTCCCGACGACGATTCTTGAGCTTTTTGTGTGCGCGCGTAGCATTGTGGGACTCGACCTGTGGGATATGCGAGGCTTGGGAACGTATGTCGATTTGAAAATTTCCACTTTCAATTATCGCGATGTGTATATTATTTTATTCGATAGTCAGATTAGCATTCTTTTTGTTCGGTTCGCGTAATAATCCTAAGTAATGCCCGCTCGTAACGATGAAAGAATACAATTTGAACAATGCGAAATGCCGTTTCGTTTGTTTGCAGCTTAGTTAAAGTTATTGAATATGCATGAGTATCTATTTGTAGCTTTTATGTGCGATTTACAAATTATGAATTGCGAAATCTTAACTATAAATTAAGCTTAATCGTTGGCTTAGAATCGTTTTCGAAACATTCATGCGTATTTAGCTAAGGTGCGTGAATAATTTGTATAAAACCGATACATATTTATTATTTTTTAATTGAAATAAATTCAATTTGAAAGTCGCATTTAAAAAAAATATATTCATAGAATTAATTTGAAACATACGAAATTACTCGTCGCCCGTAAACCGGGCGCTTCATCAAGTTCAACATCTGTGCCGCGGCACGGAGCACGCCATGTGCGATGGGTGTGTTTGTTTTACATATCATTCATGCCATTTCTGTTTTATTTTTTCATCATACTTTTTCCTCGTATATATGCGCCCTTTGATAAGTGTAACACTGTCGCTTTTGTAAGGAAAAATGCCCGTCATGAATCACGACTGTCGACGCCGCGCCGCATACGAATCCGATTCTCTCTTTTCCGAGCGGCGGCGTTGACATTTTTTAAATGCCGATGTTTCAATTAAGCCCTTCCGGCACATGGATCATCGTCGGACTGAGTTGATTAACTTTTCATTTCGATGTCTTATATATAGGTCTTATATTTTGTATGTGTGTGTTTCGCCCCCCTCGAGGCGGAATCGAAACGGAGCGCGCTTTTTCGATAAATCGAACTGTCATATCGTTCGTCAGGCTCTCGCGTATATAGCGTTTTCGATAAATAGCTAAAGTTTTCCCATAAAAATCCATATGTCTATCGCTCTTTTGCTATAATCGCTTTTTAGTATCGACGCGGAATATGTTCGCTATCGAAACTTGTTCTCAGCGTGGCCGGTGTTATTGAGGGTAATTTCGCAGTGGTGAAAAAGTCTTCTATTCGATGTACGAACGTTTCACTTATTGTAAACGTTAGCATTAATGGATGTGAACTTTATTCGAAAATATGTCCAATTTGTCTAATGGTGTGTGAAAGACGATGTTTATTATGATGACGTACGACTTGTGGTTCGATTTATGAAATTGAAAAAATAATGTTTATTTTAGATTGTACTTTTATGGATATTCGAATATTTTATGCTTTTTTAATTTCCGATTGTACATGTGTGACAATTGATACACCATTTTCATTCTGATCCGGATCCGATCCGTTTCCGGATCCAAAGTACGCACACTCATAAAAATTACACAGCAAAAAAAAATACACACATCCCACATAAACACAAACCATCAAATATTCATCGACGCATTACTTTTTAATCGCGAAATTTTCATTTCCACCCGAAAACTCCGCCGTCTCCGAAACGGAACCTCTCCCCCCGTTTTCCCAGGATATTGATAAATTACTCGGCGACATGCGAGCTCTTTTTTTAGACGTTTTCAGAATATCGACAGATGTTTACGAATTCGGCTCGCGATCCCCACCCAACAAAACCCACACCACGCAAAGAGACGAGGACACCTCATAGGAAAAGCTTATAAATTATCATAAGGCACACACAGATACCGCGTTAATAACCCCTTTTGTAAATTATATTTGTGTTGTCGGCTCGTACCCTCGTCTATGTATTTTTCCTCGTTCAGGTCTTGATCAAACGGGACACAAGTTTCGCCAAAACTACGCACCCCCCCAGGGTCCGACCTAACCTCGGGTCTTCCGACCGTTCTGCGGCGACGACAACAAACCGTGATCGCTCCTGCGGTCGTCTCCCGGAGCCAGGTAAACACGAAGGGGGGACTCCGGCCACCAGACCGAATATCCGCCTCCTCCTGAAGAGGATTCGCTCGTCCGAAGCACATCCTGCCCTCGAGCCTCCGGACAATGGCCAGCTATAATTCTGATGGCGGATCCGGTCCGCGGAACGATTCCGAGACGCGGACACTCGAGGCTCTAACAATGGTCCGTCCGCGGCTCGAGATGGTCGATTGTGAGGTTTTGATGGAATTTCGTTATGGTTTCGTAAGTTTTGACGGGTTTCGATTAGGGTTTATAAGCGCAAAGCTCGGATTTTCCGAAATTTAGTTCTAGAATTTTGGTGTTTCGAAAATCCGTTTGAGGATTTTCCGTTTTGCAAAAACGGATTTTTTTCGAGCTTTGGTTTCGATTAAGTCGATTATGTTTTTCAAATTTTCTTATTGATGGAAAATGTGTGAGTTAATCGCGTTCTTTATTTTCGAATTTAGACTTTCGCTAGGATTTTGTGGTGGTACGAAAAAATATCCACGAATATCAAACCGAAAATCCAATATCCATAAAATCCATTTCAAGGATTTCATGTAGGTTTTTAAAACGGCACATTTAAATTTCATAGTATGAACGTTAAGAAAAAACAACATTTCCATTTGCTCCGATAAATATAATTTTCAGTTTTGCAATTTACAATAATTTAAACCTTGTTTTTTTTTTTTTAATATTCTAAAGCTTATAAGCTTCCCAAGAATGGTTTGATTTCAAATCTTCACAAAATACCGATTAAATTATATGTTTAAAGAACCCACCAAATATTTAGTTTAAGAATATAATCATCACGTCTCACAAATATTTCTCGAATCGATAACCTATCAGCTCATATTTCACATTTGATTCAATTTGGTAAACTATCATCGGATAGATTATTTTTACATTCGCTAATCGTTTTATTTTCTTTAAACGCTCGGCGCGTTTTTATTCAGGATGCATGCAGCTGTTCACACTTGCGCACGTTCGCAAATTCCGCAAAAACGTTTCTAATTGTATCCTCATTCGGATTGCGAGCGGCACGTCGACATCTCCAGGAAGCCGCATATATTTTATTTTAAACGCTAAATACAGTTTGCTAACACAAAGCGGACCACACGTATGAAAATAAACGAAACGAAAGCCCGACTCAGTATACCTAATATAACGATGAGCGTGTCCACTTTGTTGCCGTGTCCTTTTCGATATGAGCTTTTCTCTTGTCGGTGCCCACTTTTCGATTGTGCGATTAGCGAACCCGAAGCGATAAAAACGCATCGAATATCTGAGCGGCACTCGTTACTGTAATCGTTTTATCCTCTCGTGAGGAGTAATGTGTGCAAATTTAAATGGGAGACGCTGATGCGTTCAGACTTGCGGGATTGCAGTCTCGCTTAATTTCGCATTGCGTTCACGATGCAATCGTGCTTACGAACTCTTTTAAATGGTGTAAAAAAATAAAGTGTAATTTGCGTTTTATACGCGAAATACATTGATAATTTTTTTTTAAGTGTCATTTAGGAAAATATTTTTTTAAATAATTGGAAAAAAATTCAGACTAACCGTAGTGAGAAATTAATTTTTCTATGCCCCCTCATGGAGAGTTGTCGTCTGAGAAGACAATCTAGCTATAATTTTTATGTCAAGTTATTTTAATCAATTTTTAGAATCTATGAAAACTTCACCCACAGCATTCTCATTGAAACTATTTGTTTTCGTTAATTTTCTATTCAATTTTTCAACCTAATCATCGTTGACAACAGGCTTTTCACCCCCACTAACATTCACCAGTGACTTTTCCGGTGGCAACCATTTACGAAGTAGAATAGAAATGATTTTCCACTACGACTTATATCCGAACGATTAAGAAAAGTATTTAAAGAAGTTTTTTTTCACATAAAAATAAATTTTAATTCGAAAAAGTTTCTATTTACTTTTTTCCTAAATGATACTAAAAAAAATCGTCTCGTATACTCATTAGATACACAATCAAACGAGATTACTCAAATTTTCCTCAATATAATACACCGACATACGAATCACAATTAATTTAAAATTCACCCAAATTAATTTTGATTAAATTTGATTTGCATACATCAAGTTCACGATACGATAGCTCATAACACCCTCGAATCGCGAAAAGACCCCGTTCGGAACTCTCGCGATACACACCCATACTATACCATACCTACGTACATACGTTTCGCGAAATTAGCGTAGACATTTCCGAACAAACGGCGTCTGCCGACCGAATAAACCGCTTCATAACATCAATCACACGAGACGCTTATTGTGGCATTTCATTTCAGATTACGAACGAAAGCCTAACGCTCCCGAGGTGGCTCTTTCCGCGTGCGCTGTGCAAATATGAGACGCTCAGTGCCCAAACTGATCAACTCCATGAAATAAAACGGTCGAGAAAAGCTATAAAACGCTTTTCTAAACGACGAATGAATTTCACATAGGGTACAAGTGACCATTTTATCGATATTAAGTTAATATTCGATATTGAGTTAAGCACTTAAAATGGTTCTATACATGATACAGAACCGTTTTCCGTACTTAATTTAATTTCGATAAAAAAGTCACTTGTGCCCTTTGTGAAATTCAGTCGTCAAATGTACTTCATTGTTCCATTTATTTAAAATTTCGTTTATATTAAGCTACAGATTTGCTCAGTTCAAATTGCAATCATCCTTCGTTCAACACGATTTTTTTTCAATGCGCTTGCATTATTTTTTTCGAAAATACGCATAGAAGTGATCACTCGTAAATAATATTTATTATGTCAATGCATTTTTTCGAAAAAATATCTCACGCTTATTGAAAAAAAAAACGGTGTTGAGTAATCGAATTAAATGGGGGGGTGACAGCAGAATAAGAATTAATTAATATAACTTTTGAATAATAACGATTTATTATTCACCAATCGAACAATTTTTTTCAATTAATGATACAGTAAACTCCCCTATAACGCTTACTGTGGTTGTTTCAAATAACGTCCAAATCCCCTATAACATAATTTTATTTCTTAACTCTTATTAGAAATACCTAATACAATATTGTTTGGTGATGTGTTGTGTTGTTATTCACAGTTCGCAATTCACAGAAATACTGTTCCAGACGGAATACGGAGAATGTCGTTCGATGCGAGAATCCAGTCACTTTAGATAATTATCGTGTAAAAGTGACAAAATTTATTCGCAATTTCCTTCAAATTGAAAAATAAATTTAACAAAAATTCCCTCCTATAACACAAACCTATCTCGACGTTATAAGAGAGTTTGCTGTACTTGTCTTTATCATTCAAAAAATATATTTCCTACGTAAAAAGCTACGACTATAACAAATACTTTGACATTTAAATCGATTTTTTTTCTAAAATAGGAGTTAATCAATTTGCGCACTGAAAGACTCATACGTGCGTGTATTTCGTTATTTGACGTGGCGTTTCGGTGTGTTTGTGTTTCGGGGTTGACGGCTCGTGAAAGGGGTGCTGGCGAATTAAAAATTCATTTCGAAGGGACACTCGAATGGGGGCGGTTTTAAGAATCGATTTCGTGCCCGTTTTTTTGACGCTCGTTTCGGAAAATGCGGTCGCGTTTGAGCCGAATTGATGCGATGAATGCCTTGAATTTTTCAATAGTCAATTTCGGTAATGTACTTTGGATAGTTCGGCAGAATCAAATATTTTCATTAAAATATTCAATTTACATATACTATGTAAATAAACTCTGATTTGCGTCCCTTCGGTTAGTTAATTATTTTACGAGAATAAATTATACGGAGAATTAGAAACATTGCAGTAAAATATCATCAAAGTCGAAAGGGTTGAGGATCAAACGCACCCTAAACTTTTGTCGTATGAATGTCGTGCGGTTTATCACCGATATCATACGACCGCTAGGAAATATTTATATCCAGTTTAGTTTCGTATACTTCGACATATACACACATGTGCGTCTATCTGAGGCGGGACTCCTTCGTCGTCGACGTTTTGACGAATTGGACGAAACTTTTTTAATTTGACGTCATGCCATATCGTCGTTTGCGCACATGACGAGCCGAAGGAATAACGCACGTATTTGTCTGTCGTCCATTAGCGTCGCGTTTTCTCCGTTTAACAATCGGCCGATTAGTGCAGACATGCAATCGTATGTCGTACGCCGAATTATAGCCAATCATCACGCTTCTTCTCAATTTCATCGTCGTGGACCACCGGATGATCGCGTTGCTTGTTTCGTTTTTTCTGAAAATGAGCGCATCCTCAATAAACGTGTCTTCGTCACTTTTTTGTCACTAGTGAATTCAGTTTGGTTTTTTTTCTGAAAATAAATCCCTCCGCAGTTTGCAAAATTTCGATCGCCCGATAGTTTAGTTGATCTTTTTTTTATGTGAGTTGTAACCGTTGTAATTTGTGTACATCTTATAAATACTAATTATAGAATTCGACTTAACTATCGATCGATTCGATTAAAGGTGGACTTAGAGTTTTCTGTATTATCATTTATATTTCAGTTCCTTTTAATTAGTTTTATCCAGATCGATTGTCTTTCTTAGAATTATTTTATTAAGATCTTTGATTTCTCGTTATTAAACAGCTCTAATTATATTGCCAATTTTTATCAATTTCTCAGAATATTTTAATTGAAAAATATCCTTTAATAAAATCCAAACACTCAACATAAATTAATCAAGCCATAAATCATCTTCGACGGCGAAAATAAAAACCACCCCGACATCTAAATTAGGACGAATCCTCCTCACATACATACATACATTCCGTATCGCCATACATACATAATATATTTTTTTCATTATTATATTCGCACAACGTTTGAATTATGGATTTTCGTCGTCGAAAGTGCGTCATATTCTCAATGCCTATTATTTCATGTATGGAGAGAATTCCGAGAAGAGTCGGGGGGGTCTGTGAATTTTCGCATGGGGAGAGTCGGTCAGCTCGGATATGAGAGCCATGGCATGGTTATGAAATTGGGTCACAATGGTGTAAGGGAGCCGAAAAGGGCGGATGCTCGCCAACAACCCCTCCTCGACACCTCTTTGATTCAGCGCCGTGTTATTATCTCAACATTCTGCTCATCGATCAAAGACACCCCTCGAAGCGCCTCGAGAGCAAGCCTTTTCCGATCCGTACCACTTTTTTCTTTCTGGGCGAGAATTTCTCTTTGCTCGGATTTTTTCACACTCTATTATTATTTAGTTCGGTGTGTATGGGTGGTTGTGTTGTGTTTAATTTATTTATCGTCCGAGCTGAAGAATCGTATGGACGGAATCAAATTATCGTTCGGTATTGCAAGGGATGAATTTGTAGAAATTTAGATATAAATTTCTTTTGAAGAAAGTGAATACTACTCTCAATAGCTTTCTCAATAATAAACAAAAAATTGTAAGGTTTATGTTTTGAAAGAAAAGTTTTGTATGTTTTTATTTAAGTATGACGATAATACATATTTGTCAAAATGTTTCATATAAAAAGATATTTTGTTAGTGCACTTAACAATGAAACCTTTGTCTTGTTTTATCTGAAAAACTATCAAGAATTGCGTTTTAGTTCTTCTCGATTATTTTTAGCTATTCATACATACATTTCAAAAAAGTTTCACCAGTAAAGTAATTTTGAACCTCTGAATAAACTCCTCGTAAACCTCTAAATTATTCTTGCGAAGAAAATGTAATTTATGAAAAAAAAAATATTTTTAATAAAAAATATATATTTTTATCCTGTACACTTTTTAAGTGTACCGAAAATGACTTTGACTTTGCCTTCACGTGGGGGCCCTAATTTATACGCTGACAAATCTTCTCCGCCTCGCTTAGGGAGAGAGGAAAAAACTAATGCATACAGAGATGGCTAATCAAAATGTATGAGACTTTGACACAGAAATGTTTCAACAGGCTGTAGGGCACTCGAGCCGCCGTAAGGCTTTTGAAGCGACCTCGAGGACCTGTGTATGAAAAGAAAGTCCTTATCGCTTGACGAGGGGTTGCGGAAAATTGTGCCGCTCGCAATCCACCCCCACGATATTCAGCTAGTGCTACACACACATCTCCGTGGGACAGGTCGCGATTTTTCTTTCGCTTTTCCAAAATTGCGTCACATAAGCTTGCCGGTGCTATGTACGTTATTATTATATTATATTGTACGGTAACTAGTCTGCGATTTTTTTTTGATCGCTTATTCGACGTAATAAATTTCGTAGGTTTTCGACGATTGCTCTCTGTCGAGAATAAAAAGCGTTAGCATTGTTGGGAGTACAGAGCGAGTTGAAGGGTCGTTGAACTTCATCCCCTACGTTTTCAGCAGAAAGCCGATTGTCTGAAAGCGCGCTTACCCCACGCGGCATTGTATGGAAAAATTAAGCATTTAGTATCCACTTAGGATAAATTTGTTTTCGCGAAAATTCGCGTTGTTGTTGTTGTTGCTATAATATTATATTGCGAAAATCGTATTCGAGGGAAAATGTTTTTTTTTTATTTCGACAATAATGACGTCAGAAAAAGTTTCAAAGTTGCGGATTGGATTAGCGATTCTTTGAAAGTCGGTAATGCATATTCACGACGCAGGCAAAGGATGATTTATTACATGTAGATGAGACACTTCGAATAAATAATTCAACGAGACGAAATTTTAAACAGTCTGGTTGGGAAATTTTCTTTCGTTTTACTGTTTTCTTTCGGAGTTTGTTGCCGAGATCGATTCGAAAAATGTCCTTCTCGCAAACATGTGTTTTTTTTTGTTGTTTTATTATTATTACTTTGTTCTTTTTTATTTTAGAAATTTCACGTGACGTGTGATATATCTATGAATGCGTATAAAAAATAGGAAATGTCATTCTCCCCTATGTTTTTTAGCATGCGTCGGGATTTCTCAGCGCCCTTCTTCGTCAAAGAAAATATGATGTGGAAAGTAGAGTATTAGTCACATCAAACAATTGCGTCGCTTTCCAAATATTTTTTTCCTCCTTCTTTTGTATCAAACACGTCTACGTAATATTATTATTCTTACAAGAAACCCACGGTTATTTTTGTTTCAGCACACACACTCACGTACATTTATATGTGTGTAATACTAACGTTTTCGATTCGCGTCCTAGTACGAAAGCGACCACACATAACGCGGCGTGCTTTTGTACAAAATGAAATTTATATCTTTGCCGTGCTTTGTGTAACCAACGATGTCGCCGTATTTGCTCAGAGTCTGATTTAATATTTCCTTGTTTGCTTTTCATTTCAGGTGTTGGTGTTGTTCGCGAATGACGATCCCAGCAAAAGCATGGACGACCTGAACCGCACCTAACAACCTTGTCGCGATCAACAAGTGCGAAAAACTCGCGCTGTAAAAATCGGACCTATCCGATGTAGATTAGATCATTGCAATTCTTTTTATTTTAAATAATCAATTTCACTTTAAGCGCTAATCAACTCTAGATTCGTATGAAGCGCACATCTCTCGCCATCGATCACGAATGTATACAAATTAGACGCGTTTGTAAATATAGCTTTAATTAAAAGTGCTCGTAGATATGTGCAAATTTGACATTTTCTCAATATTCCCGTCGAGAAGAAGACGCTCCACGATGGACCTGCTTCGGCTGCTGATCGCCCTCACCTTCATGCTGCCTTCAACATACGGTGAGTGCCCTTGTTTTGTACCTACTTTAATTCAGTTTGCCGATTTTAATCGCCGTTCCGTTTTCGGAAAAAGTGCTTTGAATTATGTCGCCGGCTCAGCCGCGCGCAAATTTTGATGGGATCATCAAAGTCTGGCTTTCATATTTTGGACGCGAATTTGCATTCTTGTTGTTTCTTCGAAAATTGCTTTAGGTGCCTGGGCCCGAGACGCACGTTGCCAAAACGTCGTTTTCTTTTAATTAAAAACGAATTAAAACTTTCAAAGAAATCTTTTGATGTAACAATATTATGAACCCCGATAGCCTATAAATATACATTTTGAAAGCTTCGACGCGCGCGAAAGCTCTTAAATTGGAAAAGCTTAATTTTCTCAATTTAGTCATTTTCTCTCGGCGTCGTCGTCGCGAAATCGAACGAACTCCGAATTTTAGAAATAGTTTCTATCTAGTCTGAGCTCGCATGTGAATGTGCGTGCGGTTTTTGCCATTACGAGACTCAATTAATATGTGAATTTTTGGAAACTAAGTTATGTCTGCGATTAAACGCTTTCGTGCAAAATTCGCGAAAACTTTAGATAGAGAGCTGTTTTCCCGTGCCCCGACGCCATTTAGACTGGAATACTTCCAATTGTGTCTATAGAAACGGTTTTTGTTCGACAACAAACACGTCTGGCCTCCCTTCGATATAGATTAATCTAATTTTTCCGTACTATTCAAATTCATTTTTCTTTATTAAAGCGGCCTTGCGCTCCATCTAAAATAATATGAAAAAAATATATATAAAGGTAGGAAAGAATGGAAGAGAATCCCGGTCCATATTTCGGGCGGGTGTTTTCCTGCCATTTTTCTCCCCGAGCTGGGCGCGGGATGATTTACTCCTGAGGTTTTCCCTCGTAAACCATTTTGCGCCGAATATAATTTATGTAGTTAAATTCTTTTTAAGTTATCTCCCGAGCCGGTTCTGATCCCGGTATACATTATTCAATTTTCTCTTTGCCAACCGTTCATCACCACGACCGTGTGTACTCGCCGTTCAAATCCCTTTTATTTCGGCCCGAAACCGTCTCGGCGATGATCTTGACGATTTTTCTTCAGATTAACGCTATTTTTTTTTCAAATTCTAAAATCCGCACGAATATTCGAAGAAAAATCTCGTCTTAACCGCACGCAAACGTTTCCAGACGCAGACGACGAGCTCCAAAACGTCGTTCTCCCTCTGCGAATGGATTAAGTTTAATCGTTGGAAACTTGTGTGTCTAAATCATATCTCGCACATTGAAAGGTCGTCTTGCTGGCAAGACAAAAACAACGTCTCACGTACCAAACGTCTGGCAGACTAGTATAGAAAGTGTCTCGAAAGCACATTACCGAATCTCCTCCTCCATCTCTCCTACAATAGTGAGAGCACACCACCTTTTTATGCCCCGAATCTGCGAAACTCTCGATGCACGTTTGCATGTCTGGAGCTAGCTAGAATCGAACTTTTTGCCGCTGTCTTTCGAATAATTGGATGTTCGCAGACGTCTCGGCGTTTTATGTCTAAATACACGCTAAGGATTCGAATCAATCTGCATTCGAGCTACTTCTCCTTTCATTATCGCGCTTCGGAACGATCGGAGTCTTTTCGTCGAGGCCTCGACGGAATGCTTTTAGAGTTCGGAGGGAAAAAAAATTAACGCAATTACGCGGAGCGCACCCGAAAGTGTAACACTTTGATCTGAAGGGCGTTAATGGGGAGCTGTGTAGAGCTCTCCTCCGAGAGTGAGAGTCTCTCCTCACAAAAAAGTGAGAGACGAGTCTTCCTTCGGACGAATATTTAAATAACAACGTTAGTAAATCACGCAAACTTTTTGGTTAACTTTGAAGTTATCTTTTGCGTCGAGAATATTATTATTAATTAATGTAAAATGTGACCAGAAACTTTTGTAATGGGCACCATCGGCCCGAATTTTGTCCGCGCCCGAACACAAGTTTGTGCCCAGTAATGATCCCTTTTCCACAGACAAAATTTACTTCGCATACACACACACACTCACAAAAGCAACAAGCCAAATAACATAATAATTAATGCGTTTTGCGGTTCGAACGATACCTGGATTCCTCTAACAATACGAACGAACTCCACTAAAAAGCGTCAACATATTTTTTTTAATAAGAATTTCAATCCATTATGTTTTTTTACTAGACGAAATGTTATAAAACATATTTCGAATTGTACTGGACATATTTTGATATTTTGTCGTTTAGACCTTCTGAACCTTATATCGTGATACCATTTTTTTAAATTAGAAATAGTTAGCCCCTAAATTGTGGTTATCGGATTTTATATCCAATTTAAATCTATAGAATGTGCACTTTCATTTAAAATCGTTTAAAATTTTGCAGGTTTCACGTGCGTTTTTCAGGCGAGCGCTTTCGAATTTTGTATTATGCACGCTCGGCTCCTGAATGTGTTTTGAACGTTTTTATGTACCGAGGCACATTTGCTCTTTTTGCGGTCGGACGCTGTCTTTGTTGGATGTTGCGCTTTTTAGTGGCTTTAGAAAACGCGAGTTGTGCGCTCTGAATTAGAGATGTGTAATTTTCGCGTATTAATTCGGTGTCTTTTCAGCTTGAACGGCATTTGTTGCACGTTCGAGGTCGAAATTTGCATTTGACACTGCGGTATCTCTAAATCCTCTTTTCGGACACTGTGCATGGTCTGTTCAAATGTTGAATCTATGTTTTTCTGCAATCTGGTCGGTTTAGAATTTCGACAAATCCAACGTAATTTATCATGTTAATTGATACCGATTTATTTGTTTGTGATTCGCGTGACCTGAATGATTGGCACTTGTTTATCGAATGAAACGCTCCGATTCCTGATGTTTTATCCGCCGAATAAAATATACAATATAAACATCGCAATTATACCACGATTCGGATGTAATAATTCGATTGAGTTCACAAGAACGAGACACTCAACAACACGTTGTCATCACCGATCGATCGAAATCGGTCACCGGGAAGTTCTCTTGCCGCAAAACAAATGAAAAAATCCTGAATAATTCCGACATACGTATATTTTTTTATCCCCAGTCCTGACCGAAAATAGCACTTCCATCATATTTTTCATTTCGAATGTTATTCGATATGAGATTTTTCAAATCGCTAGAAGATATAGAAAATAGTCCCGGCGCGCTTGCCTCCAGAACGCATTCATATTTATGTATTCGCAAAAAAGTACCGACATGAATAATTGAACGAAACACACAAGCGTATCTTATTTTTTCCGTATATCTACGTACTTCATATGAAGCGAGCTCCAATCTCTATTTCGAAATCGCATCAATAAACAATTAAGGCCAATTCACGCCTTGAATTTTACATGTGTCAATGGTGTGACGAGTTC
This sequence comes from Cheumatopsyche charites, assembly GCA_024721215.1. Lineage (NCBI taxonomy): Eukaryota > Metazoa > Arthropoda > Insecta > Trichoptera > Hydropsychidae > Cheumatopsyche > Cheumatopsyche charites. The sequence goes on from CM045582.1 coordinate 7,562,830, forward strand.
TTTGTTTTCTTTTTATTAATGACAGTAAACAAATAATACGCCAATAATGAAACGATATAAAGCGTTTGTGCATGTCGTGTCAATTTGGTATACTTGAGATGCCTGATTTCGAGTTTTGGCGAAAGTTTATAATCGTTTCTTTCAAATATTTGATACATTTGATTCGAAACAAGTGTTAATGTATCGTTCTAAAATAAGATTTTTTTATATGATCACCCACCTTATCTGTATCGATTAAAATCGATTGATTTAGCGACACCTATTGTGTATTTCTTATTTACTCTTCAGAATTTCTAGCCTAGTGGCTCATTTCACATTTTAAAAGTGAGTAGCATCAATTAATTAATGTTAAAATTGAGTAGTAAGCAATAAAATATATATCTTGCTATATGAGAAATCTTAAAGTAATTAGAGCAACTCGAAAAAGAACTTGATCCAGATCCCCATAAACAACTCGAAATCCGATCAGAAAGGAAAAACAACCTATAAACACACCCATGAATTAAATCCCATCGAAACACCATGGGACACGAGATCAAAACGAGAACTTTTTCAGCGACGTCATTTCAGCGCAGCGTCGCTAATTCCTCGTCGCTTCCAATTCTTACATCCCTTGGGACATCGTCGTCGTCTTCCGTCTGCACCGCGAACTCTTCGTCGGCTCTTCGAGGACCGATGCTAGTTTCTAGTGCTTGTCGAGAAGAGCCCAGCCACTCGAATTACCTTGCGGAGTCGGTGCCCGCACTCGTCGCTAACTTCGTTGCTCTCATCTGAAGACTGGTGTGCAGGATGTTCCGAAAATAAACTTGCAATTGTCACTGTTTAGCTGTGAAACGATCGTTTGAACCTTTTATGGGTTCGAAGCACTCTGTATTTATGGCTTTCTAATTATTTATATATTTATATAGCTTCTGTCACCCGGAGTTGCTCGAGACTATTAAGGCTTTAAGCCGATTGTAAATTGTAGTATATTATTTCCCGTTCCCGATTCAATATCTGTTCCCGCTACAATTTCAGTGAAAGAATCAGTCATTTTGACATCTAAAAGTATGTCAATCCCGTTGTGTATGTAGGCTTTGCATAACATTGGCTATGTCAAAGCTTCCCCCCTTGAAATGACAAAATTTACGAAAAAAAATGTTTTTTTTTTAAATTCAAAATTTAATTACGCAGAATCCTTTCTAGTATATTTATATGTTGGCAGTTTTCTAGCTATGTATGAATTGTTAAAAATTCACAATTCGACGATAGTCCCGCTGATTTTTAGCGATTCGTGGTTGGAGGGCCTATTGTAGTTTTCCGGTTTAATTTTTCATGCTTCAGATTAGAATATAGATTCGGTTTCGTTGTTATTTCGAAACTGCGCAGTGTATTTATATATCTATTATTTGTAGTTAATTGATTCTAAATAGTTTGTGTTTTTCGTTACACTCTGTATAATTGAGTCTTGTGAATATGTTTTCGTTATAAACAGCGTTGAAATCTATCCTTAAAGTCAATTTCCTAGATGGAGAATATCGTTGAAACAATGAAGTTAAGCAATTTCGCTCTAGTACGATGAAAATCGTTAGATCTCCTTGCTTTCTCGATATAGTTTCGTTTGTTCTGTTTCTTTTTTCAAAGTAACGTACGAATGCATTTTTCAATTTTGCATAGTAAACGATGCACTCTATATTTTTTTATAAGAGAGATTTTTTTTCTCGTTACATTTTCTTATAAATTCGCTTTATATTCGTATTTCATAAATTTATCTCGAGAATCGCAAAAACTTTCCCCGTTCATATTTTACATTTTAAGGAGTACTCGATCTCAATCATTTTCTAATCGAGTTTCCTTTGTCTGCGGAAATAGCTGTATACTTTTCGTATTACCGATTCACCTTTTTATTGACGTTCCCTCAATTTAAATACATCGAAGTACAATATAATACGTAAATTCTAGCTTATTACGTGCGTTTAAAAAAATTCGTGACCTTCCTGTAAACTTTCCTAATTTATAGACCTATGATTTACGCAATTTACTCGAAACATGAAAAACACGATAGCAGATATACAATCAAAACGTTAAACCATTCGTTTCTGAAATACAAAAAATAAAAAATTAAACGACTAAACATTATATTTTCAACGGAAATAACCAGGTAATATATTCGCAAGTTTTAAAAGGGACGCCGTGTAAAATCGAACCGGCACGTTTTTACACGTTCTGGGGAAAAACAATTTTTCGCCACCTAAGGGCTGAAAATTCATTACGAAACACGGCCGCAAAGTTTAACTTGACATTTTTTCCCCACGTTTACCGAATCCTCGGCAGAAAATTAAACTTACTTCTACGCTACAATATTTGAACGGGTTTCTTCGCCCCGGCTTGAAAAACACACACACTGCAAACGCTAAAACACACATACGCCCAGAAAGTAGCTCTTCGGCCATAATTAAAGTTTAAACGGCACACATTGTTATCAATATGTCGTTAGGCTTAATTTTAATTTCGCACGATAATTCGCGCCCGCCGAAAAGTTCCCTTTTGAGCACCCGAACGGAAACTCCTCGCACATAACATACACACATATAACACATTGATGATGAAGGAGAAGCAGAAGAAGAAGAAGATTGGGGAAGAGAGGTCGCACGGGAAACTAAACTAATTAAACGTGTCTTAATGTGTGCGCGCGTGTCTAGTTCCACTCAACTAAGCTTTTCTTTGAAACGCCGCTTTAATAATACACGACGAAAGGTGGATGTATGCGAAGTGCTAGGAGCCTGTCTCGCAATAAATACGGTTAAATATCGCGGATCGTGTTTGTTTGACTTGCACGATTCGCGATTTCGAATCGGAGCGTCGAAAGAATCGAGCGAAGGCTCTTCGAAGGATGTTGTAAAATGCTGGATTTGAAATCGTTTGTTTTGTATTGGAGGATGGGTGAATATGTATGACTGATGTTATATACCATAAATAAATTTGTATGTATAAAGATCTAAAATGAAGGTACTCGAAAATCGAACTCAAAATTAATGGAACTCGTGAAAAAACATTTCGAATATCGGCAATGGAGTGTATGGTACGACTTTTTAAATAATGAAATTCAATTTTTCATGAAAATCTTCCGTTACATTTGAAATCTGTCTGGTGGATTTCACTATTTGGTGGAAACATTTCTACCCATTTTCCTTGCCTTATAAAAGTTTTTCGTTTTTAATTCGATGTAACTAATCAAATATCTGATAAGGTATGATGGAAAACGTTTGTGCTAAATTTTCTAAGAATCGCTAAAAATAAAATATATGAATTTTTCATATTATTTAATCAAAATCTTTTCAAAGAGATTCTTTCGATAAAGAATGTTGTGTCAGTTTTCTTTTTCATCAATAATTTCGATTTGATTACGTAAGATAGACACTCAAAGTGATTTATCTTTCTCAGACGTTGGATCATTTAATCCTGTGAGATATCGAAAGCTTATTGTTTCGAAACAAGTTTTTTCATTATTTTAATAATATAATTCATGAAAGTTTCACACAGGTCCATAAATTTAATATATTTTTTCAGCAACAATCGCTATTTATATGCATTGTTTCGTTATTTTATTTAAATTCAGTCGAAGGTCTCGCTCTAGTGAAATAATTATTATCATTGCCTAAAAGTTTGGCAGTACACCTGTGCCAGCTTTTTTTCGCATGCTGAAATATGCGATGTTGTTTTCTAGTTTAGTGGAAAAAAAATCGTTATTTTCGCGATCGTTTTATTGTATACGAGAGACTTTTTTATGTGTCAAAGGGAAAAAAATCATGTTTTCAGATCTATGTTTAAATATGAAAACGTATGCAAATGCCCTCCCACTGACATTTTTTTTCTTTGAAACGTACGTATAAATTCAATCGCAACGTTACATAATTTTAATTGAAACATATGATTTTTTTTCCGTTTTGTTTGCTTTAACAGTCGCCGCTGAAAAATTGTATAAATATTTGCACGGACATCACACGTCGATCGTCTCGACGCGTTCAAGGATTATAGCGAATCATTATCAATCAAAATGAAACGGATTTTTTTTTAAATTGTATACTTTTGCGATTTGCATACATTCTAAGAGAAAATTTTCAATTTTATCGTATAAATTTATTTCAATAAAAATTTTCAGACGTTAAATTTGAAGCTTAAAACAAAATTATAAATGTTCCGAACTACATACGTAATCTGTTAATGGGTATTTTTCAATAATATGAAAAAAATATATATAAAACGCGACTATTTGAAAAATTTCTTTTTAATATTTTTTCATTTATAATGGAAAAAGAAAAACTTTTTTGCGTTTTCGTACCTCCCCCGAGAAAATTATGTATTCGCTGACATCTAATTACACGAATGGAAAATTCAGAACGTCGAGACAAAGGAGATTGTCAACCGACAGACAAGTGTCAAGCCATCAAAAGATCGCGAAAAAGGAAACTTTTTCCACGAATTGCGTTTTCCATTATATTCACCTGTTCGACTGCTACTATGCTATACTATATCGGCTAACGCAAACAACAATAGAATATAGAACATCGGCACGATTTCGGCGCAATCGCTTTCGCGAGAACGCTTCATAGTTAATTAACGCGGCAGCGGGGGTTAAATCGAAATCGGCTAAGCGATTGACTCGTTCTACAACCATCCCTTAATTGTAAACCCCTAATTACGCTAACAATTAGCGGCGCCGGGGAACAACCCTTCGTTCGGATACCGCGCTTTTCGAAATTTCTCCCGTAGTTTTATTCGGTTCTGTTTGACGTCTGCGACGAGTTGAAACTGAGTTTAACGACTCATGAGGAGAAGCTCTTAAGTAGTCCTCGATGGTTTCAATGAAAATTTGTAGAAATGTAGTGTAAGTGTTGATGTGAAATAGTTGTTACGAACGAAAATGCGATCTTTTTAGGTATCTCATGTCAAAGTTTTGTATAAAAAAATAACGTTTCACATGAAACTTTTTACATTTTTCGTTCGACGTAAAGCGATATTATTATTGTTGCCTTCATCCCTTTGACGATGTGTCAAAATATTTCATATGAAACATATACACACTAATAAAAAACTATTGAAAATTTCGTTTTCGTTCTTCACAACTCTTTCATGCCTACGCCCACATTACATTTCTACAAATTTTCATTGAAATCAGTGAGGACCGCTTTGGAGCCTCTTCTTGTCTTCAAATGCTCAGTTTTTCGTGTCATTACGTAGACTCGTTAAACGTTTGTTACAAAAAAAAAACAAATACAAATAGAAAAAAGTTGTCTCAACATCTTTCAACTTCACATGCCGAAGCCGACTCGAAATGGGATAGAAAAATTTTTCAATTGAACCCAATTGCCGCGTTCGTTTTAATCGCGTCATATTTTAGTGTTGTATTTTTTTTTCGAAAGATTCGTTCGGTTAAGTGCGAGATAACGTGTTCGTAACGAGTTACATTTAATTCTGTTGCACGTTACAATTTATTTCAATAATGTAAGTTTAATGCTCGAACGGCGCGGCGCACTCCTCTTCGTTCTCGTATTCGTATTAATTTCGTGAGTTTAATGCTAAAAAATTACTCGTTTAGTCAAATTTGTGGCGACCACTTAGTTTTCGGCCCACTTTCAACTCTGTGCAACTTTTCGACTGTATTGCACATTTTCGCAAATTAAATTATTTTATTTACTCGTCTGACAATTGAATGAACAGTAGTTTGTTGAATAAACTCATTTTTTCTCCTTCGCAAAATTATATAAACGTTTCGTACACGATACTCGCACTTTTCGCTCTGCAACAACGTAACGTCTCATCTAATTTGATCCGTTCGAAATTTGACGTACATGTTCCGAATTCTCACATAATCCAATATACTCGGAACGTCTAAGCATCATATTATATCATGCATTATACACGCGCGAGTAACACCTTTACTTAGCCTTTTCGCTAAATTGTAAAACGACGTGAAATTTTAAACGCATCCTCGAATCAATTTGGCGAATGAGCTCCGCGTAATTAATGAAGTCTCATTGTTTATTCAAAACGTTAATTAGTCAAAATTGGTTGCCGCCACTGCTTCTGCTTCGCAAACCGTTATTATATTATATAATTTCGCTCACCGGTATCCATTCGGAGTGATTGATTAATAAAAGCTTTTCTGGCGATTGACGAGTCGTGCGACGTCTTATCTGTTTAATTGTGTTTCGAGTATTTTATTATGTGCGTTAATTTGAGAATACTATGTATGGTTGATGGATGGGCGGATAGATGGATGAATGTTCGGTATTTGCCTGGAGGAATATGCTTGGTTATGTCATATATGCGTATGTATTATATGTGCTAAAAGGGTTTGTTTCCAAAGTGTAATTTTGAGTTTTCAATTATATGTATTTTTAGAAATAGTGCTTGTGATGATTTTTTTAGGTTCATTCATCTGAATTTTTATTACTGCAGAAAAATAGCTTGGAAGCATCGCGTGTGGTTGAGAAATCTATGTGAACAACGTTCATTGTTCGAATGAATATTCTCATGATTAAAATTTCGTCGAGCGATGAAAAAAATTCTACTTCGTTCATAAACATAATTACAATAGTTTGTTCATCTTAACGAAGCCTCATTCAGTTAATAAAATAACATTTTGTTCAAATTATAAAGAAAAATTACCCTCCGAAAATAAAAATCGCATATTATATAAGCATGAATATGAAATTAAACGTTAGATGCCATCTGCTTTATAAGTGTTTATGTGTTTTAAATTTTAAACACCCCGAGAGAGCGCAACGCTAAGTAGCTTTTCCCGCGGGAATTTCAAATTATTAAGCTCCCGGTCCACGGGACGACTTTTCAAACATATTGCGTTGTGTGCGAACCTACTCAACTAAGGTTTGTGGGGGGAAAACTCGACTCCTCGGCGTTTTCAGACTATTGTCTGAAGTTTTGATTTTTTTGTTCGCCCGTCGTCTTCATATTTTCGAGAAAAGCATAAATCTGGCTTTGTTCGACGACGAATCGCGTCTCTAGCACATCGACGACGGTGGTGGTGTTGAGCTATCGAAATGAAACTTGACGCCTTGTGATGCTCTCAAAGCGCTAGGATTTATCGTATTCAATATTGTATTTTGTTTTCGAGGGTAAATATTATAATAGACGAGTTTGTTTGCGGTTTTATTTCTTCATATAATGTTTGTGCTTTGCGCCCGGCTCGAGGGTTTGTTTTTTCGAGCTTACTTTTTTTTAATTAAAATTGAAATACAAACACAGTCTAACGGTTCTTTTGTGATAGAAATATTTTTTTGTGTATAAAAAATAGTCAGACATTTCTCGTTTTATATGTTCTTTTTATGTAACCCGGTGATATAGATTTTATCAAATCTATCTTCGAGCACTTTCGGATGTACCGCGTATATCTTATTGCAAATAAAACTTTATCTTCGACGCACATACACCCATTCGAGTCCATTTATCAATAATTCCGCTCGTACATGTATTGTTCTCCATGCGTGTCTATCACACATCGTATCGACGAAACTTTTTTCATTTTATTCGATATGTATCCGCAGGTATTCTATTCTCGACGAGCAAACAATTTGCGTGTCGGTTTTTCAATATCAACCATCTACACAACACTTAAAAGGAGTCGTTCGCCCTTTCTACACAGAACGCGAAAACTGGCAGCCGAGCATTCGAAACGTCAATACGCCAGAATACAAATTTTAATATATTTCGAGTGTTTGTCACGTCTTCGCCCCGTGGAATAGTAGTGTCGTACTAGGTACGTTTAATATCCATTTTGGGGACTCTGTAAACAATGACTGATGGGGGTGACAAGGAATGAATTATCTCCAGGGGTTGGAGACTCCTCACCGCATACACTCCTCACCACCCCCAAGTCTCACACTTTAAGAAGACCACCCCTTGTGGTGCTCTTCGCCGCCCGTTTTCCTCGACAGACGGATGCCCTCTGAGCGAAAGGGAATGGAAAACGATGATATAAAGTGTATCAGTATACGCGTGTAGAACGTCATATTATACGACGCGTACAAAACGAGAAAAGCGGCATTATTATTCTTCGCATTTATCTCTTCTTTTTTCCTCGTGCTTCTCTTCTTGTTGTGTACATCGCATCCGAATAATTTAATCGTCGAAAATTATTTTCGGGGGTACGTCGAGCTTCGAAGGTTCGTCGCTCGCGGGCTCCCCTTTTTCGCGTATTTTCGCCGGAATATACGTGTGTTTTTATTTAGCTCTCTCTCTCTCTCTCACTCTCTTTAGCCGTAGCAAATTGGGTTTTTATTTATCGAATATGAATTTAATGAAAATAAGAGTTTCGCGTACTGCCACTTGTTTTAAATGATTACGTGACCTGACTGTGGACGAAAATGTTTCTCGACGATTTATTTTTTTCAATTTGTTCCTTTTATTTATATATATTTTTCCCCCCCCCCGCTTGACATTAGCTCGTTTCGCTTAAGGCTTTTCCGTGGAAATTATTCGCTTTTTTTGCGTTGCATTTCATGCGATTATATATGATTTTTGTGATGTTCGCATCTCTCATTCCGCGCTAGCTGCCAAGAACTACCTAATTGTACTGCCGGGGTCTTGGACGGTACGTATAGGGCCAGAAAAATACGTCCCTTAATAGAGTCCTATTTATATCCCCTTTGAAGGATCAAAACATTCCTTGAAAGCATATTTTCCTGTATAGCCTCCGGGAATGATTTATTATATATTCAACACACACACACACACACATAATAACTAGACTATTTCGTTTATATTTTTCCTCTGTGCCCGCGGATTTGTATGAGACTGTCATAGACTTATTTTTTTTTCATTTCCGAAAGCGGGTCATGAAAATTCTTCCCGCTTCTAACGACACACTATTCTTAATCTACGAACATTACACGTTTTTAAATTCCCAGCCAGCGACGAATGTTTACACAAGGAAAATGTGTGACATCGTTACGGACGGTCATTAGCGATAACACTCCTTCGATGCACACTTGTTAACACAACGATTAATCTCCCAAAGTATATCTTCAAAAAAACATTCATATTACAAAATCGACGAACAACTCATCGCGCAAAGAGCGCCCCATATATACATATATCGAAAAAAGGTCACGTCGGTATATTATTAATTGAACCCGAATCGGCCCAATAATGCGGTAACGCTGTGCGGCCGCATGCGTCCGTCCGTCCGTCCGTCCGTCCGGTCGTGAACACTACACATAGTAGGCTTCGATGCCGGTTGACAGGTCCCCTCTTCACGCCGATAATCCACTTGTTGACAGCTGTCTTTCACGCTGACGAACGCCGTGCGGTCGCAGCACCGTGCTAAAGCTCGAGGCTGCCGAAGGAGTTAAGCCCCGTATCGATGGACGACGAGGCCGTGCCAACTTCGGAGGCTTCGCAACACTGGATCGAATCGGCCTATTTAGTCATGAGCGGTTTCTGTTATATCAATGAATATTTAAAATATCTGATGTAATTCTCGCCTTTACGTATAGTCAAATAGGTCTCTCTCTGTGTCCACTCCGTTCCGCTCACAAGTGGACGACACCAGTTTTAACGGTGGCCTAGGTTGAATTGCTCGAATCAGAGCATTTAGTCATGAACGGTTTGGTTATATCAGTGAATATTTTATGTATGAGTCGATTGAATGTGTTGTTTTTTAGTTGAGTTGCCCGCCGTCCACTTGTGAGCGGAAGAGGGACGCGCCTATATGGCTATACCCTTCTTATTTATTGGTCTTCGTTCGCTCCGCTCCGCTCACAAGTGGTCGGCAGATATAAGTGTCAATTCATATGATAGTCGTGGTTAAACTTCTCGAATCGATGTATTTAAGTCTCGATTGGTTGGTAATCAATGTATATTTAAAGTGTGATTCAATTGAATGTGTCGTTTTTCATATGTTAATAGATGATCTATTGCAATTTTCGCTTTTACGTAAGAGAAAGATAGGATAAAAAACGGGCACAAAATTCGATTTACATTGCTACATATACTTAAATAATGTCAATTAATCCATTAATAATGATTTTTGATTGATATTCAATCTTTTCTTACCATTTTCGTCCCAAATTGAAAAAACTTGCAAATGAGATTCTTATGATTCCAATAATTGAAGATGTTCGATACACACGTGATGTATTTGTGCAAATATTTACTCTTCACACAAATGTGCCGAAATAAAATTTTCCTCCTATGTTGGGTATAGTATGTAGTTTAAAATTTAAATTTACATACACTCTCATTTTTACATTGAAATATTACAAGCTTTGTTCAATTTCATCGTAGACTCGTATGTTTTTTTAATCAATTGTAATAGAAGCGTTGTTTTCGCTTCTCGTTTGCTTTATCTAATGCAAATATTTGCTATGTGAGTCGTTCTCTCGCATTGACCACAAAATTGCAAACCCGTCCGCTTCGAAAGCGTTCTTTTTCTATTGATTATTTCATCGTCGACGTTCTATCCGAAACCAAACCATATTTATTCAATATGAATGATTGAATTTTTAGAAGAATTTCAATGTTTAACGAGTGACTAATAAAGCTCATAAAAATCGTTGAATCTCATTTACGTTTTTTTTTTATTTAGCAAACATTTTATTTTCCTTCGCGCAAATATAAATGATATTAGCATTGGATAATCAAAGGTATTCGTTTTTTATAATAGAGTGTATGCTCGAATAAATTGCTTTATATTTCCTTAGTCGTCAGAGTTTACCTTTTCATTTTGCAATTCATTGAAACGTTAATCGGCTCGGTCATACAAGTCCTGTTCAATTCGGACCATAAAAAAGAAATTGGATGCGTTTCCAATTTCGTCCGGTATGAATGTCGCGGACAGGCGAGCCCAATTGTCAATTATATTACCGGCTAACAAATTGCCGTCCGAATTGCTACCATAAATAATTGCAGTTCGAATTCTGGCCGGAACTCTGTATTCGCACCGAAATTGCTTCGTTTCTGCTGTAGAAAAGCGAACAAACTGACTTTTTTGAATACGTAAACGGTCGAAAAGTCCGTAAACTCTGCTTTAAGTCAACGCTGTCCTTTTTAGTGTGTGTTTGCTAACTATTGTGGTACGGAGTGGTTCGAATTTGTTTATAATCGCAATGAAAAATTGGAAAATTGGAAGTCGCCACGTATAAATCGCTCCGACCATAAACTACGGCGGCCGTTTATTAATGTGTACGTGTCTAGGAACGTTTCAGCAGTAAAAGTATAATATTATTAAGTCATAAAAAATACATAAATCTAGCCGCTACAGAAAATTATTCGCATCGGTATTTCGACGAACCTATAAACGGCTTACGTATACATACAATACGTACATTCGGGGGATCGCTATCGCTATCGCGTTTTCAGCATTTAACTTGATTAATTTACATAATTGCCTTTTTTCATTTTCTCCGCTCTCTCCCATACACATTTATTATATATCGCAATGTTCGTGTGTCAAAATTCCCTCATTACGGCGGATCGATCTTGCTCAAAAAAGGGAGCATCAACTTTTTCCCCTCGTTTGTCGAAAATGCGTATACGTAAACTCGTACAGCGGGAATCTAATCGATCAATTTTCGAGTGCGGAAAGCTGGAACCCGGTTAAACTGTCGCCTAACTCGATCAAATTCTATTTATACTCGGTATATCATCAACTCGGAACGCAAACATATTGATAAGTTGATTAAACTATGAGTGTTATTATGTGTCGGTGACGGGCGACGATTTATCATCCGATATGGAGAAAATCTCCATTCGTAATTTATGCGATGAAAATGTGATTAACGGCGTCGTTATTGTTTTTTTTTTGTGCGTTTTGTGTGAAACGTGTATCGAAATAGATCTGAAAATATCATGTTTGAAACGTTTTTTCAGTTCTTTTGTTCTCGAATGTTAATTGTTGTGCGATGTAGCTGAAAATACATTAGGCCGAAAATAAACTCGGATGGATTTCCATTGAAATTATTTCGAATGAAAGAAAACACGTGGACGCCGACCTATCATTTTCAGCGTATCGCATTTTTTCAATCCTATCCTTTTTGTCGATACAATAGGGAATTCTCAACCAACATCGCATCATCTATAAAACTCAACTAAGAAACAATTTAATCTTAAAAATTTATATACAGTTCATCAATTTTCCAACGACCACAAAACGCAGCCAATCAGAAGACACTGACCCCGATTTATGCATCGAAGATTAACTCCGACGACGACGCAACGACCGACATCCCAACCTATGTTAAACTCGGAGCGAAAACCATCTTGCACAATCGATGGAGTAAAATCGCGCCATTATCTCGACTCTGTTAATTTCATTAGCCTTTCGACGCACACATTTAACTTTTCCCCACACACGCACAACCGAACATACCCATGCACATACACTCAATCTAGTACAGTGGAATCTCGCTATTCGTACAACTTTAATATTTGGAGAAAATTTTTGTTATTTTTTATCAAAAAGTGCGGCTATAAGTTCTCAAAAGATTATTGATTCAATCAAATATGAGAATTTTGGCTTGTTGATTTCGTTTGGATCGTTTGTGTGTTTATGCCGAAATATTTGTCGATATCTATCAGCAGCCGAGGCTTCTATTTGACGAAGTGATTGACTTTCATCATTTTTGCTTATACGGGTTGTGTCATTAATTTTCAATGTAAGGTTGGTCTAGAATAAAATCACCTCTTATCAAAAAAGTAACCGTTGAGATCACAGGTTCAATTCTGAATGTAGGGCCATTAAAAAGAGCTTAAAAAGTATGCGGAAAAATGACAATTGATCTTAAAAAAGAACTCGTGAAATTTTCATGTGGGACTCATGTTTTCAGTATGCCATGGCGAAATTTTCACCTACAGAACCGTGTATTTATTGTCTCATAAGTTTTATGAACTGATTAAACCAAGCATATAAAAAAATACTCCTCCACTCGCACTTTCCCCTAAAACAGACATACAAATAACAAGATTCCACTGCACATCCACACCGCATACACACACAGACACCTAGTGTTTTCGTACGGCTAATACCAATTTTCGCAGATCGTTCGCTAATGCTCCATTAGGCCACGCATCCGGAAATAATAGCCCTGATTATCCGATTATCGTCGCCGACGGCTGTTGCGGCGACTGCACGGTTAAATTCTTGCCTAGGAGGTCGGTTTCGCAGGACCACCACCACCACCACCACCACCAGCACCAGCAGCACCAGCACCACCTCGGGGGAGGATTCCTCGCGCAACCTCGGAATACTTTCGTGAAGCCCGCGCGCGAAGCACTCGGGACGAGAAACTAACCGCCCGCTGCCTAGCGTGTGTGCGAGGAGAGTCGGTGCATGAGGAATTTTAGACTCATGTAAATTATACGGGGGATAGGAGAGGAATATGGATCGTTGAGATTTAAGCGTTAAGATTTTAGCAAACTTTATAAATTTTCATTTTTCATTTTGATAGATTTAAGTTTATTTTTTATTTGTAACATATTAATGATTTTATCTCCTTCTGGATCCAACTGGTCGGTCGATCTGAATCTTTCCAAATCCATTTGGATCTGGAAAAGTGTCTATATGTTGAAGAAAATTTGGTTTTTCCAGTCATTTATTAATGTTCTAAAACGAAGAAGTTGTATAGCTAATCAATAGTGCAGTGGTGTGAATGTCGATACTATTATATATCGGGCTCGGTGTTCTTGTGATGCAGGGTTTGATTTTTGTGGGATTCTAGTGAGAATCGCATGTTGTTTTTTTAATCAATTTGTTGATATGGAGGTTCTATAATTTAATGTTTGATCCATTTGATTCGGAAAATTGTTTATTTGACATTTTACGAAGTGATCCCTTAATCAGCTCGTTGGGGTCGATTGAATTATGTTAATCGATTTATTATAACATCTTCGATTCGCTAATTTCTCGACATCTACTTTTTAATTTAGGCAAATAATTTCATAAATATTTAAATAAATTCACCCAAAAATCCCCTATTTTTTAATACTAGCATCAATTATATCCTTTTGACTGATTTTTCACTTGTCACTAGATGACTGAGATTTCTACCATCGGTATGTGTGCACAAGAAATAATTGGCCTGTAAAAAAACATCATACATTTCTAAAATTCCACACACGAAAAAAAAATCAATTAACACCTAAAACGCCCCATATCCGCACCCGAATCCGTCCAACCCCGCCTTCCATCCGTCCAATCCTGCCTTTCATATCCTTCCAACCCGACATTTCTAAATATAAAAACATACACAAACACAGATATATTTTTCATATTCCGCGACAACCAACCAAGCAACCAACCACCCCAACTGCGTCGACAGTTCCACAAGTGTGTCGAGTGGCAATCAATTACCGGACGCGCGTACATCTCTCGTCCCTTCTCATTAAAACCCAGCTCCTTCCCCATATCCAGAGCACACTTACATACCGAATGTACTCTGTATAAAAGTGTACACGTTATAATATGACCCAGACGCCGTGTTCGCTCCTCCCGAGCCGTCTTTAAAAATACATTCGCCCGTTTCTGGAATTGCTCTCTCCCCGTCCAGGGTTGGCTCCTTCATAATTTTTGACGATGTCGGAAATGAATGTTGGCTTATATTATATATGTGTATATTTGCTAAATGCGTGTGCGATTATGTTCAGTGTGTGTGTGTGTGTGTGCTGTGCAAATTCCAGCAGGGCGTCGTTATTGTTGGTCTGGGTAGTTTAGGAATTTGTTTAATATAAATCGCTCGAATAATTGGTACGTTTCATTAAAATGTCGCTGCATTTCATTCGATTGTGTTTTCATATTGAAAAATTTCGGTCGTGTTTGTGTTTCATTCCGAGCTTTTTTGAAATTCGGCTTATATGGGAATGTTTTGATTTTAATGAAATGCACCGATAAATCATAATAGAGTAAGCTCAATTTTGAGATAATCAATCTACGTGTCGAAAAATAAATAGAATTTTATTCGAGTGCATGGTTACGACTGTCAATTTACGTTCACGTTAACGTGATTGGCAGTTAATTTGATTTGATTCTGATTATTAATCTTGTCGATGTGAGCACAACCCAAGGGTAAATATATGTAACGACATTAGATTTTATTGCTTCGCCAATGTAATCGAGATCTTTTTTTAAATACTATTATTTTTTTATTTTATTATCCATTTGTATAGATTTTCTATCCATCTTCGTTTTTATCGCACACTCTTCATATGAAAAACGAAAATAGTCGTAATAAATGTTCTCGTAGTTTGACTGACGTTCGCCACGTACATAACGTCTCACCGATCCTCGAAATATCGAATGATTTTTTCCACACATGAAAACCACACTGCGGAAAAAAAACACATCAAAGCCTTATTATTTCTATTACGTTTTATATTTTCGATAATGAGTTTTATATTTTGCGTAAAATAAACACGCGTGTAAACGCACTCGCCGCGCATACACAATATAAATTTCGCCGTGTCGTTTTTGTTGTTATATTTAGCCGGCGAACAATTACTTCGCTTTTGTTTGTCCCTTTTTTACGATCAAACATGTTCCACGAGCCCCGCTTATGCTCGAAGTTTATCCATTTTGTGTACGTACTCGTTTGTGTGTGTACTGTTTGTACGCTATATTAGGCGTTAATGCGAATTCGGCATCATTAGCCGCAATAATTTATGTGTAATTTGCGTAATTGCTCCATTAGCGATTCGTTTAGTTGCATTTTCCCGATGAAATGTGGATTTTCTGCCTTTTTTATCTATTTACTTTCGTTATTTTGTCGGTGTTAATCGCGTTTTAATTGGTTCGACTTTTGATTTTTTGGCATCCTTGGCACAGCGTCGATTAATCATTCTGCATCATTTAGGCGTTCCTTCGCGACATGTGCGAGATCGTTTATTATTTTGTCTTCAAACTTGTTAACACGTGTTTAAAATCTAGACGTCTTCACACTTTACTTTTTCTAAATAGTCCCTATCTATATTTACGCCCCTTTCTTGTATATGACCATTTTTTCCTCCTCCTGCGTACCGAAGCGGAGAGAGCAAAGGGAATAAAACATGTACGTGTAGATCTGCTCGCGTTACGTTTACATGTGAAATTCGCTCGAGAATATTGTGCGAAATGCGCGATTATAAATTTAAATTGAGTCGTACATCTTTAACTACGGCGGAGTAATCTCGACGAATCTCTGTGAGCTCCTGGACGATTTGCGCTTTCCGAAATATCGCGTTTTGCCTACATTAAAACTAATTCAGAAAGGCTACTAACTGACTGAAGCCACGTCTATTTCAGACGTTTTGACGAGCTGAAGAATATCAACGCGTCGCCGAAGCCATTAGTGTCCAGCTGGTCTTCTGTTTATTTACCGAAGGAGACGCACCTTTGTACGTCTCTAATGTGTCGACGGTCTCGTATATCAAATGTTTCGATCGAAAGCCCTCTTGTGCACTCATCCATCTCGTTTGTCGGAAATAAAACTCGAGACATATCCGAGTGTTTATTATTCAATGTGTCGACGTCGTATCGTCGGTTGAGGAATAATTGGATTTGACGTTGGCAGCTCACCCGTGCCGGGTCAATACTGCTTAGTAACAACGTCACAATTACTCGTTTCGTATCTGGAGCTTTTCCGAACAGTCTATTGGGGAAACGTATGTGTGTATGATTTTTTTTTTTCGGGGAAAAAAAATTTGAGAACGGATGAAAATCGCGTGTGCGTTGACGGCTTCAGCGATGAGGAAATTTTTCCGTTGCGGCGGGTAAAATGACTCATATGAAATTTCTGACATGTCTCGTACGTTATAAAACGCGCGGATGGGGAGTGCGGGCGAATCCTTTATATTTTCAGTTAAAAAAACAGGCAGGCATCTCTAATTTTTATGCCTAATCCGTTTTACATACTTTGTGCGCGGCATCCCACTAAATCCAATTACTTTTTAATGTCATTGAACGTAAACCCCTTTCGGATTTTCTGATGTGCATAATTTAATACGCATTCGCCTCTCTCGCCCATATACACGCATTATACAATATAATACAATATTTATATCGCGCCAGTAATTCACGTGTGCTCGTCTTTTTACACAATTTTATTTTCCACGGGGCGTTATTGTTTTGTTTCAGCGTTATGTCTTCTTTGTTGTGTTTGGTCCAAGTCAAACAGGAAACGCGCGTAGAGAAAGTGAAAAATAAATGAGCAAGAAACTGGCCTTTGTCAGAGCAAACACTAACGTTTTTATACACGTTTTTCTTATGTGGTCATCATTCATAAACTTGACAGAAGCCCTTTAATTATATATCCGTACGTTTTGTGTATTATGTATTTCGTGCGATATGCAATGACCCAATATCTTTCATAAAATTTCGTAGTTCTTTATCATGACAAATCGCTTCTAAAGACAACCCATCAATTAAGAAAATCAACACGAACCATAGTAAACGGACGTCTTTGAACTCTGGACTTGAAGAGATCAACGCACTGTTTAAATCTGCGGCGAAAATCTCATAAGGAACCCTCTTCCCGCATTTGTGTCTCGCCGAACGAAAAAATACACAAACACACGTCGTTCCCTCCTCTTTTCTGTTTTATATAGTACGCCCGGCGTACTCGTATTATACGGTTTGAGAGTATCCTCGAAGCCCATCTTTCCCCATTACGGGTATTTTGTTATCTTTTGTTTGTCCCCTGGTAATGTGATTTGTGAGTCGTGTTGTTTATTGATAGGCTGGCACGCCGCGGGCCCCGGTTCATATTCCGCCGGATCAATATTTACCCGAAGAGATTGGTGGTGTGTCTCTCGTTACCTTTACCTTTGCCTCACCTGCTTCCATAACCCTCTGCAACGGAGCCCTTGCATCCTCGGCCTTCGTTGTCGTCGTCGTCTTCCATCTCTCGGCTTAGGGTGGATTCGTTATATTGCGACTTTCCGACCCTTGTTGCATAGCGCGGCTCGCGTTACTCCTCTATTGACATATTTATTCGGAAATTGTTCGGCGTTTAAATTTAATAACGCCCCGCTATCCACAAATCTCCATATCGACAGTTCTCTCCCCCGCAGATCCTGAGGAGGGAGTTTGTGTGTGTGGCTCGAATTTCCTAATATCTGGTCGCGTATCGAATTTCGGCTTTGTAGGCGTATTACACGTAGTAAATTCCTAGCGCAATATAAAGAATCAATTTATTTGAAAGCCTCTAATCCGTTGAGTGGGGTGTAAACATTGTCGTCAAATCGCCTATGATCTGAAAAAGAAACGCGAGTCGAAAGCACTCCTCGTCGTACACATGCTCCGTATTCAAATTGATCTTTTTCCTCTCTTTGTTTCAGGTGAGTTATCTCCGGTAATGGATTAACGTCTGGATCGGATCTGGAGGTATTTTTATCGAAACGTATGTACATCTATACATAGGTATATATCGGGCGGCAATCTCGCTTTTGTCCGGATCCACACACTCGGATTTCGGTACGTATACGGTTTCTCTCACTCCGTAAACGTAAGAAATGGCGCTCGGTGTCAAAGTCGCAAGTTTTTGCGGTCCAATTTCAAATATTACTCTTTCCACTTAAAGCCAGGGGTGGCTGGCTGACGGCCCGAGGGTTGGATGCGGACCTCCGTGATGCATGGCGGGACATTTCCTGCTTTCATGTAGTTTTTGTGTCTTACGTCACCTTCCACATCCACTCTCCCCGTTTAGCATTCTTCACCACCCCACCGGTCTCACCGAACTCCATTTTCACTCTTATTTCACCATATACGTATATAAGCACACACATACGCGTATAAGGCTCTATCGATTTACATATAATGCGGCGACATTTTTCAGAAAATCGCCGTTATTATTTATCGCCGTTTTTACACGCCTTCGCGCATAAATATAATGTCGGGCTCCGCGTATGGCGACACGCTCGTAATCGTCCCGTTCGGATTTTCATACAAATTTTCCCTAACTGTAATATAGAAAAAAAAAAGAGTCGATCGACAAATGATCATTGATGTTTCTCCGATCGCGAATTTTTATAAAAACGTATTCTTTTTTATAAAAAATAAGTGAATTAAAATTTCGATTGAATAAAATAGACAAATCGATACTCGGTGTGAAAGATGATGAAGAAATGGGGATGTAATTGATATCAGTAATTTCATGATTTATTACTATTATGATATTCGCCGTGGACTTAAAGTTTTCACAAAAAATTGTTTTTAAATCATTCCATTTTCATACTGATTTTCGTTCACGGGCGAATGAAACCTGTGGATGTAAAATATTTTTTTATGAAATACATTGATTTCGGGGTTGAATGTGATCATAGCAATATTTTAGGATCATAATGAGTCTATTATTACCAAATTCAAATGTATCGAAGAGGAAGTCTAATTGCCTTAGAAAGTTGTGCATAGTCCTTTGTAAAACGCGAATCAGAAGTTGCGCCATGGCAGAATTTTTTTTTATCCAAATTTTTTTTTCTTTGAAAATTCAATATTCAAACTTAAAATTACAATATAATAATTCATTCGATCGTATCTATCGTCGCCCGAATCATTTCTGAATCAGATGTACATACAAAAACGCATCTGTCACAAACTGACGCTTTAGAAATGATTCATTCAAACTCGCTCCGTTGAGACTCTGAAAGACGGACAAAGTCGAACCGTTTCGTCATTATAAATTTTCAATTGTGAGCTGATGAATCTTAAATGAAAAGTCCGTCGAAAGATAGTCGCTTATCGACCCTTTCGAGAGTTCTCCGCCCCGCAGACTTTGCAAAATTTCTACATTTTCCAACACAGCCTTGGGGGATGGGACTTTTGATTTCAATTCGCCCTTCCGATATCGTTTTCAACGGTAGCCGCTCGTAATTTACGCGAGTTTTCGAACGGTCTCGCTGATACCATCTTCATTTATCTGTTTTGTGTATAATAATGTATATGTGTACGTATTATACGTGGGGGAGAGCTGCTTCGGTGCGATGACAAGTTATTACGTCGAGCGGTTTCGAAAAATGTCGCCGAAAGCGTCGATCGTATCGCGACTATTCGACGAGTGGAGAATGGAAATCGCACAATCGGTAAGGCTTTTTGAAAAAGGTACGGTTTATGCGGCTGTTCGGTTTTGTAAAGAATATCGGTGATTTAAATGCGTTCTGATTGATGTCTGATAAATTAATAACGATAGTTGTTTCGAATCTTTATATTTCGGTTTAAAAAAGCGCTTGAAAATGTAAGCACATTATTTTTCATTTGAAAAGTTTTAAACTAAATGTTGAGTGTGTGACCTTTTTCAGTACAAAGTAATGAAAAATGGGATTAATTACGTGACTCATTTGAAACTTTTTCCAACACACATTATTATCATCACATTCAATTCGAAATTATAAATTTATTATGAAAAAACATAGACAAACTTCTCGAACCCGAACCCCCATTAATTCGGGAGCACCTTCGAGCAAACATTGCGTAAAACGAGCGCCGAACAAATCGGGTCGCGTGTATAATAATTTTTTCAACAATGGCGTCGGGTGTGCGACGCCTCCGAACGGTTGACCTAATGCGTGCGGCGAAGAAGACCCGCCGATACAAATTGTCGCCATACGTCTCTCTCGGGCAGGGGCTACGCCCTCTCACCACCCGAACAACCCCCCCCCCCGCGCATCCCGCCCTGACCCCCCCCCCTGGCGCCCTAACCTAATGTCCTCCCGAGCCACCCCCAACTTGGGTCGTATGTGCCGCTCGGTTCCGAGGATTTATGCAGTGCCGTAGTCGAGGGTGGTGCTGGTGCAGGGACAGATGGGAGCCCTCGTTTGAGGGTGATTTGAAAAAATATAGTGCTAGGTCTTAATTAAGGCGCGAAGTTTCAATCGTCGGTTACGTAGTATGAATTGGTTTTTTTTTAATAGTTATGATTGTTGTCATTGAAGATGGTTCTTATTAGTATCACGTTCAAATTCTTTCTAGAAAAATACATCGATTCGTGCTATTTGAGACTCAAATTGAGTTACTAACGAATGAAAATTCAATTCTAGCAATATGAGTAGTTTCTGAAAATTTTAATTATTTAGTAGAAAATCTTAAAAATTTTCCGGTCAGTTGGACTAAAGGCAACTGGCGTCAATATCAGAAATTATCAAAGATATTGAGTAAAAATCATTTAGTATATATCATTTCATCTATGTATGTATATTAGAATATATGTATGTACGAATGAATGTATATGTTTGGAAATTAATAGATACATTGAATTAAAATGCTATTACACTACAAAAGAAGCCCAGTAGTCCTTCTCATACTCTTACATATTCAAATGGCACTTTTTTTTCATTCCTAAGACATTAATTCTATTCTTTAGGCTCTATGAACTACACTTATCTCAACTAATTCTAAATTTTCAGTTTTAGTAAAAATTTTCAAATACGGCACTGGCAGTGTGTATGTGTGCGCTTTCGGGTGTTTGCTGTATCCGTTCGTGTGTATAGTGGGAATTCATACGTTTAAACGCTCCTCGACTTTGGTCAATGTCAGCAAAAGATCGTTTTCGGTCCGCGGCTAATTGAACAATCCGATCTCGAGGTTCAATAAAAACGATAGGACCTTTTGCTTTCGGATGGGACACTCTCTATATGTCTCTCTGCGCGCGGATACTTTTCCGATTTATTGCAGGTCGATTGTCGGTAAACGTTCCTTTCTATACTACGAATATGGACCGCTATGTTGTGTTTATATTGGAAATATTTTATGTATGAAAGTTGTGATTCCGTTAGTGCATTTTTTCTTTTTTAAATAAATGTTTATAAATTAAGCTAATGTGAGCTTTTCATGGTGATAGAAAAAGTTATTTTTTTGATTATTTATAAAAATATAAACAATATGTAAGGCATGTAGATGACACGTACATTAGATTTAATTTTCGCAACATTTTCATTTCTCGTCGTTTATGCAGATTATTTTCCATTACCGCGTACATACGTTACGTTACGCTCCGCCCGTAAATATCAAAACGCTTCGGAACGAATAAATTGCTTTTTTTTTCCTACAAACTTTCATTTCAGAAACGAATAACAGCTTACGACACGAGCCCGCACACAGCATACGTACTCGATATCGCCTTTTGTATGCGACGCCCTATGAATAAATGTAACAGCGCATAAAATCTTTGCAGCCAGCACCAGTAAGAGACGTCTTTTTTCCGCTAAGATCTCGAATATTTCACACGCGATGCACTCCGAGAAAAATGTTCACACCCCCCTATATACTCATATATTATAAATATATGAAATGTGCGATATTAGTTCTCGTTCTCGCTGAGCGATGTAATTTTTGAATAATCGCCGTCGAAGCGAACGTCACCGTACATTTTATACGCACATCGCGCATCGGGAGCTTGCGGACGAGCTTGGGGTTGTTTTATGTATTTTTTCCCTTATTCATTTGTCTGTCGCCCCTTTTAGGGGATAATAGTCCCACCCTGCCACCCACTCATGTCTCCCCGAACCCTTCTCCTACATTTTTTTTTCGTGGGCTGGACGTGCGTGCGTGCGTGCTTCGGGACATACGTGATACAACCATGACACCGTTCTCGTATCGCGTATTATTTTTAACATTCTTCGAATGTCTCTATGCTTCGGTCGTTACGGGTACGTGTCGTTAATTTTTATACTCGTTTCGTTTGATACACGGGGGTGTAAACGTTTTATCGATTCGTTGATGTGGCGCTAGTGTTTTTAGTGGATTGATATTAATTGCGGTTTTGATGTATTGTCTTATATGGGTTGTTAATGTTATATATTAGAATTGTGTTTTACGTAAGTTGGAATTGACTGAAGGACATGTTTGTTTTCGATCTTTCAATCGTTGGTTGCTTAACACCAATTAATATTTTTTCATCTATAGAATTTGATATCTCTTATCGCTAATGAAATCACGTTCACAATATAACATCAGTCATGATAATATAATATTTTATATGCGATTATTTAATTTACTTAAAGCCGATCTTTTCACTTCTATAGTTTACTATCCAAAGAGTTAAAGTCAATCTTTTCACTATAAACTGACAAATATCTCCGGAACAGAGACCGACTGTAATTTTGAATAGTCATCGAAAGCAGATAAAAGACTGGCCCCAATTACAATCATCCATATATTTTGCACATTATTTGATGACTGGAAGACCGTTCTTATACGATCGTAGTCATTTGAAACCATAGTAATTAAAATAAGTACGTTTCATTTTCAAGCCGCTCTATATAGTGGTATTTAAGACTATTAAAATCTCAACGTTATACACTTGTTACAACTCGATCGTACTACGAATGAAATGCATAATCCCAAGTTAATTGCGCGCAATAAACGATTATTAATTCTCGGCATGAGTATCGCTCTCAACGTATAATAGTATCGAATTTATAAAGCTCGACGATATATAAAAAAAAATCGGGATAAAAAGCTTTTTAGGTTCCGTTTTCAAAGGACCACTTAGGGGATGTGTTTAAAGCGAATGATACTTGATTCGCGGGCGTTGCTTTTCAAACTCGCGTGCGACACAACGGAGAAAAAACCGCGTCAACTTGTTCCCCGTTCATGCTTTGAAAAAAGACTTTTTTTTCGTGAATAGAGAAAAGTGTTCGTAGAAACGCTAAATTTAAATGATGTATAAATTTCATCTAAACACCCCGAAAGTATCTCAAATAATGACACTATCAATTGAAATTATATTCTTCATATTATTATATTTGTTTACTTCTGAAATTTCGTCACGTAAAACTTGCCAGTTCGAAAAGTTAAGAATGACCCAATTTGTGTTATGCTCCAACCGCAACATTCCCCTTCCGAACGGGAAATATACACACATACATTATTCGGCATCGTCAAGTGTCGGGAAAATAGAGAGATTTCCTTTTAGCATTATACATTTTTGTATAATAATAATATAATTTATGGTTCCGATCTCGATGTTCTCCATCCGAGGCTCGGGTCACGACGAGAGCGAAATTACTGGCCGCGGCTTGATTGCGTTCGTGATTTCATCAAACCGATTTAAATCGCACTTCGTTACGCTATATATTATTTCGTTTCGTGCTGACTTTTAATATCACTGCTCCGATCCGAAGCTCGAGTACGCACGCTTTTTTTATTTCCACTTTGAAACATTTTTTCTACATTCATAATTCTCCACTTAGTTTAAAAAATTGCATTTCGATAAAATCTGCAATATCTAGCTTATTAGTTGCAGTTTCGTTCTCGATGTGCCGGTGTTCGCATATCTTTCGATCTAGGTTCGTTTTAGACGTCGGTTTCGTTTGAGATCTTTTCCTAGATTGTAATAGCGAAATTATGTTGGTGCTTCGATGTCGATCCGAAGAGGAATCTTATGTTCGTAATGTATGATATTTGCCGGGATGAAAATTGTTTAGTGGTTTTTTTTCGGTCGAGAAAGCTTTGTTCTAAATAGGGACGTTCTTGTTCCGAGGACTCTCCACTCGAGAGAGAGTGCATTTTCCAGGTCTGCGTCTTTCCTTTGTTTTCGCTTGCATGTTAAATTCGAGGAATTTTTATCTCTCATGTCTAGAATGCGGCTTATTTACTTGACTAGTGTTCGCAACATAATATTTATCAATATAACTCACAGCATAAACTGTTTAACAATCCGATTAAATTTCGTTTGTAACGAAACTACTTGAAGCGCAACGAAATCATCGCAATCGACCTTTAGATCAAAGCGGCAATTGTTTGACCGTAAATCGTGAAATAGTTATTCAACAACTCCAAAACACACAAATGCGATAAATCTCAAAAGCAAACGAACTATCGCAAAAGCCTCAATCTTTGCGGGACGTCCGAATCATATCCGCCGTTTACGCAAAGAGCAAACACGAACCGTACAAGACACAAGCATGAGCGTATAACAGACGAGCGAAAGAACTCGTGCCCATCGCAAGAACGGTCCATCTTCAGACGGATAATCTCGGAATCGTTTCCGATTTTACGCATCGCAAACACGATCGCACGACCGCCGTTTAAACACCGCTTAACGGATCCAACAAACACGTACGTAATTGAAACGAAATCTCGAAGTGGTAATCCTGAACTGCGGGCCACTATCCACTATCGCTGCTGGGATGCAGTGGAATCTCGCTATTCGTAAACAGTCCGTTGTAGAAGATAGTATGAATAACGAATCATTTTTTAGTAGATTGGATTAAGGTCAGTGTTGTAGTCGAGGGGGAGCGCACGGGAGCGCGCTCCCTTACCTCTTTCTGGCCGGAGGAGCGCGCTCCCCCTTGAAAATTTCAAATAATCAAAATAGCATCAAAGTTTCAAACGTATTGAATTCTACAAATCTAGACAAAGGCAATAAAAGCACCTTAGAGTACTCAAAGGGGGTGGTGGTGAAAATCAAGCGCTCCTCCACCTCAAAATTTACCACTACACCACTGATTAAGGTACTTTCATATTGCACAGCGCAGCGTAGACTCATGTCATGTCGGATAGAAAAATACAGTGATGAGTGCAAGTAGCTATACAGTCATTTCCCTAGTGTATGTAGGTCTGTTTCTGTATTTTTATTTCTGACATGACACGTGTCTGCGCTGTGCTTTGCAATACGAATGCACTTTTGATCCGTCCCGTGCCCGCAGATGATTGATTATTTAAATCTTTAAGAGATAATACATGAAGATTTTGTCATGTCGTACTGAGTTTCCAGGTCAAAAACACAAATTTTCCCTTTAAAAAAAGTTATTTTTTAAATTCAATTGTCGTTCTCACTGTTTTTCTTTTAGGCATGGTTAAATCATCAATCTTTTCTGAGCCCATGACCGCACTGTTTTTAATAAAAATAACTAAACGCACTATTTTTCACTGAACTTATTCGAATTGTGAAACAACGTACGAATAACGAGTCAAACTTTATAAGAATTTCCTCGAGAAGAGAAAATCATTTATAGACACTTCCGACATTCGAACCCAATACCAAAGTGAAACACAAATTACACCCACTAAAAACTCATCCCCTAACTACCGCCACCGAAAATAAACCAAATTTTTCTAACATCTCGATTCAACTATACCACCATCACCACCAGAATACGGCACCAACTCATCCCCTAACTACACCTACCAAAAATAAACTAAATTCCACGAACATCCCGATTCAACTACACCACCATCACCACCGGAATACTCTACCTTCGGGGAGAGACTACCATCCTTCACGGCCTTGCTGATAAATATTGACGCGGTTCGCCGTGTTTCGTGCTGTGGCCACCGTCGACAGGTTTACCTCGTCTTCGCCCTTAATCTCCGTGACGGGTCGCCAGATACTTCCCGAGGATAGCCTCCGAGGATATCCACCCTCCTGGGCTCCTTCCTCGTCTCGGGGATGTGTACAGTTCGGTCTCGAAACTGCGTAATGTTGCGCGAATGGCGAGATTAATTGTACGGCGTCGGGGAGGATTAGAATCGGTTCTTGTTTGCGAATCGCATTTTAGACTGTGGATAGCGGTTTTGTTTGTCGGTCGTGTGGAGAGATTTCGATGTGCAGTTTGGGTCGGGTCTCTTGTTTCGATGATTTATCTAGGAAATTTTGGAAGATGGAGAAAATTTTATATTTTTGTATGAGCATTTAAAAAAATGCGTCCATTTGTTTCGTTATACGTATTTTTCATAAATTTTCATGGAATAGAAAAGTCTTGACATATAAACATAATCTTTAGATTCAACTGAAAATGACATTTATTGGAAAAAAATTAATCCATTTTTTCGAAAACTCATACTTCATACTCATAAATTTTCAGACGTAGTTTCTGATTTGAATTTGTCGGTGTTTTTGTCTATGAATTGAGTATACTAATGATAATTTAATCATGAATTTTTAACTCAAAATAAAATATATTTTCAAAAATACATTTTATTAATTGGAGATTTTACTGAAATCATGTAGCTGAAAAAAAGTTCATTTTTCTGGCGCGTTGGCAGTAGTCCTATGAAATGTTAAAAAGTGCTCGTGAAATATGTAAAATTCGTGCCATTTTTCCATATAAACACGTATAGCAAAATTTATAAATCGCGGCTTAACTGTACGACTAGTACACGTTCACTATTTTTTCCCTCCAGAAGACCCGGACATTATTCATTGCGACCTGAAAATTTGTCGACACGGCGGCGCGCCACCGAAATTGCACTTTTTTTCACCCATTGACCCTTTCCTCCTGAACGCCCTTTTTCCCTCCTTTTTTGGCGTATTTTTTTTATCTATCTAGATCTCGTACCTTTCTCCTAGGCCGATATTTATAGATCGTGAGATTTAAAACTGACAAGCTCTCGCGCATTCTTCAACGTCGAAACAATGCGGATTCGGGATCTTTTTTTCGATTCGCTGCGCCCTTTGTCGGCGAATCTGCACTTAAAAGTTCTTTTTATAAATCGCTTATATTCGTCATTGTGCTTTGTGTTCTATTATTATGGGTTTTTTGTATTGCGTGTGCATTCTGGATGCACACCTTTTCGAATCGTTTATGAACTTTTTTTTAGAATTTTTCACGCTGCGACACATCCATATTTAGTGGAGCGAATTTGCGATCAGATTCTACGTAAATTCATTCGATATTAATTTAAAACAGTTCTCGGAAAGAAGCCTTTAAATATGTATTCTAAATTTTCCCGTTGCCGTTCTCTCTTGTTTCAGCAAAATTCAATATTGCTTAAACTTTTATATGAACTCTGCGTTATTTATACTTCATACTTTATAGGAATCTATGAAACGCGTACGAATATTCGTTGTGTATCGTTCCTTCTTTTTTTCATTTTCTACATATCAAACCGCAGACTTTGCAAAAATCGAAAGTAACTTCGCCAGTAGTACCCTCGAATATATTTCGCATGTTGCGATTTTTTTTCTTCATTTCATCTCGATTTTTCCTTTTCTGCAAAATACCCTTTCTTGACGCACGTCACTGCAGCAGCAGCGCGCTGAAAACGAAACGAGACCGAACAAATAGTTTTAAGTTTAAACAAGGCTGAGGATGCAGTTAACGTCTTCTCGTTGAACACATATCAAATCTGAAAGTCTCGCAGCGGAGGAACATTATGATGTGTACACCGAGAAAAGAACTTGTTATATACGAAAATTATACAATCCGTCTGGCTGCAGTTGAATCTTCAACGTGACTCGATGCAGTTCCTCGTACATAATCTGTTTTGCCCGTGTACATTTCGGTATCTAGCCGCATGCGATCTCTCTTGTTGCACACTACACTACAACCAGACTCTGTTTCTATTATATGTCGTATAGCAATAAGTATCCACTTATTTCGCCGGCATTTTGCATTGTTGCACAATCCGCTCGTTGTCGACATTTACGATTTGAATATGCAAAACGCGGCCCCGCCGAATATCCGACCGCAAACATTTAACAAATCATCGATGATACCGTTTACCCACGCTCCGTCGCATCAGCATACACAGCACAGTAACGAACGATCCGAATAAATAAATACTCGCATTCAAATTTTATATTATGTTTTTGTATTTTGATTCGATTGTGAGCTCCATTCTTTTTTTTTTGTAGGAATTATTCGGTTGGTGTTTATGCTAATTTAATATTTTGTACTGTACGTGTATGTATTATATTCTATCACTGATTTGGTTTTCGATCGGCGAAGAATTGAATTTCGTTCAATTAATGAAACTCACTTTTTTTTCAATTTTAATGTATTTTCGAATTAATAATTTGATTTCCTATATTATTTAAAAAAAATCAACAAATACACAAATATTTTTTTGTGAAAATTGCAAAAATTGACTAAAGTCGATAAAATTACAACAAAAACGTCCGTTTCGACGTTTATTCTTATCAAATTGATTCCTGGTAGATAAATTTTTGCTTTAATTTCTCAGAAAGCTGTTTTAACTTTTTAGTTTTTCAGTATTGAATCATTCGAAATTCTGTTATTTCACAATTTTATGGCCACCACTGTATGTATTGATAATGAAATTCTATCTCCGGGTTGATCTATCCATTAAATATGATATGGATTCGGTTTTATTCGTTCGTGTAATTGCACGCTGGTTTCAAATTTACTATTCATATATAATTACAGTAAAAATGTCTTGAAAAAGAGCACTTTGCGCCGCTGCTGCCTCGAAATGAAAACTTATTTCATATGTTGAAGAATACATAAATACTCTCGGGACGCAAGACTCCCGGTGAGAAAATGGATATTCGCTGTTGGAAAAATAATGGCTTGTGTCCACCTGAGAATTTTACTTTTGTGAATAACTATCGCCGGCGGATTGTAGTAAACGTACAAAGCTTTCAGACTCAACACACATACATACACCATACATTTATTCCATATGATAATGTTAAACGTGCGACATGGAAGTGACGAAACGCGCTCACCATCTCAACCGCACTAAACACCCATCCCTCCGACTACGACCTGTCAAAAATCTTCAGAACGTACCGTAATATATTCGTCTCTGTTTTGACAATTCGCAGACGTAGAACTGACTGTACATCGTACGAAGAGAGGCAACATTGCGAAAGTTCACACCTACATTTGCATCTTTCTCCGCAAATTAGTCGTTGCCCCCGCATAGGAAGACATTTGCACATTCCATAGGTGCTAACCGCCGCCAATACATAATTCAATAGACGAGAGCCAGTTTCAGCGCCGACTTTCGCAGCCTTCCGGGCTCCGTTTTCCCCTCAACTCGGCACAGAACTATTAAGATATGATAAAATGCAAATGTTTTCCTTTCACGAAGGTTCCACGCTTTAATAGGCGTCCGTGTCGCAGTCGTCGTCTCGGACGAGTTCGACTTTCATGTCGCGCCATCGGCTCTGACTAATATGCATTTTCGATTGGAGACTTCTCGGAAAATGAGGGACGTTTTTCAAATTTTATGTGCATTTTTTATTTTGTCGCTAACTAGTTCGTGTCGTACGAAAGCTAGAATTATGCGGCGGTCGTTATCAATATTCGACTAGGATGGAGAGACTGACGTTTTGCATGTTTTATGAAAATTTGGGTTTCGGTTTCTCATAGAGAAAAAAATATGACTAGAAAATTGATGCAAGTTATATACGAAAATTGGTGATTTTTTTATATTTTTATGTCATTGCAAATTGTCATTCAAATTAACGAAAATGTTTTTATTTTTCTTTTGTAAACGTGCAAAACATTATTAACTCTAAAACAAAATTTATCCTCATTATTCCATTTATACGAAATTATTAACTTACAAATTGCGTTAATTATACGCTACTGATGTGGTCAGCTCGCATTAGAGTGCAGAATTAATCAAATCGACCTTTGATGTAAATGATTTATTATTCGATGGCCAAACAAATTTTGTCATTTACCTTTATTATTCAGGAAAGATAATTCACACATGAAGTTGTAACTCTACCAAGTACTACATTTATTTTTTTTTTAACGGAGTTAATCACTTCATGCACTGCGCATCTCAAATCACTCGAGCAATTTAACATTCACCGTACATATTTTCCGATCTAAAACAAACAACAAAATTTCCCCTCGACCGACAAACACACCGCTAAAATCCACTCTCATTCGACATAATTAATATTTGCCTTCGACCGATCGAGACGGCAATAATTCTCGCCCCATTGTCTACGCGAAATTTCCCCCCCGACACACAAAAGAGGAGCAAAAATTGTACGGCTGAACGTAAGCAGCGGCAATAATATGAGCAGTGCGTGGTTATTTACATTGCCGAGCGCCTCCGGAGAGGTAAGCAACATTAAGAATTGACAATTCAATAGCTTCTTCATACAATTGAGTTAGGTCTAGTTGCCCCGGCGAGAGGTGCGCCCCCTTTTCCACCCACCATCCGGGACAAATACGGCCACTGTCTGTCTCTGTATTCTTCGAGGGTGAGACCCGCAACCGTCGTGCACATAACCTCCAATTCAGCGGTTCTCAAATGTCTCGATTTGATCATTTTAATTTTTTAACTGTAGATTTCCTGAGATGTGTAGTCAGTCTTTTGAACTGTGTTCACAACCGATGAACGAGACACACATATACCTTGTACTTTTTTGACTCTCGAATTAGTTAACTACACCGATTCCCTGAGATATGTACTGTCTTTTAAACTATGTTTGCATTGCAAGCGAGGTGAACCGAACAGAAACTGACGAACGAGACATATCTATACGGCTATACAACCATCTCTCTTCCTCTCAGAAAGAGAAGGCTGTATAGTCGCATAGACGTGTCTCGTTTGACGATTTCTGTTCGGTACACTTCGCTTGCAATATGAACGCAGTTTAAAAGACAGACTACATATTTCAAGGAATCAGTGCAGTTAACTAACTCGAGAGTCAAAAAAGTAAAACGTATATGCGTGTCTCGTTCATCAATTTAACTAAATCGAGAGTTTAAAAAGTGAAAAGATTAACCCAAAACGTTTTAAAATCGTGTATATTCATGTAAATTGATTTTTTTATTATATTATCCGGCTAATAACGTGGCTATGTAAGTCTTTTTTTCTCCATTGATTGTTTTTTTTTAACGTTTGATCTATTTGATTCGAAAAATGTGTAAATTTTTCGTTTAAAAAAACGGTTACTAAAAATGGATCGCCTTCTTAGTTAGTGATTGCGAAAATAGACGTTTGAATTCTTTCAATTTTTATTTAATGGGGTTTTTATTCAGGAAAATACGTGTTCATTTTATTTATAACATTCCAAGAATTCGATTTTTTATCCGAATACTTAGCATATTTTTCTGACTTCAAAGAATTCAATTATGCACCACAGACGAAAATTTTCGCATTATTTCTAAAGTCTTTCGATTTTTATATTCAAAAATCTTATGTTTTTAAACATTTAAAAATAAATAACCAAGAGAAATTCTTATTACAGTTTACGAAAATTACAAATTTCCACAAAGCAATAAGCTTTCTGTGAAAATTGAATATTTTGCTGTCCCGAAGCTTCTTCCGGGACAAATTGACAAACTGCTTCAAAAATAGACTCCCCTTCATAAGGGGACGAAAGATTACATTATCACATTAAATATTCAAACGAATTTCAATCTTCAACTACATTACATACTTTTCCACTGACGAAAAAAAAAACTACCGGAAAATCTTTCAATTTAAACAATTTTCATACACTTTGAGACACCTCGACCGCAAAACCGCAGAATTTTCCGAGCACACTTTGGAAAACTCCACTTCCACGTCGTGTACCAGATCCGAGGGTCGCCTTGTGGGACGTCGCTTCTCAAACCGTCGATCGCGATCGCATTCAAATCCAATCGAAAACTAATTGGCCGATTTTTCGATAGACGAATTCCCGCCCCCGATAACGAAAACACAATTAAAGATGACCGGCTTAACCGTAATCCGGATCCGGACCGATTTCGGTTTCGTAATCCCCGGTTTTCGGGGCGCGTTTTTGTCGCTCGGGTTGCACAATTCTCGGGGTTTGCGAAAAGGGAAATCGGTTTTCATTTTTCTGGTTCGGTCGGTTAAATGATGCGGAATGATTGGGTATATGATTCGGTGCAAGATGTTAGTTATGGTGTATTCATATTGTAGTGTGAATGATTTATTTGTGGATGATGTACTGGGTTTTCCCCTAAGGTGTTTGCTCCATTGCTTTTCTTGCATTTGATCTTTATGAATGCGTACTTTTTTTTTAAAGTTCAGTCTATGCGCTTCGTTAATTTTAATATTTCGACATTTTTAAAAAATTCAAATGTGAATCCAAATTCGACAGATTGACAGTCTCCAAATGACAACCCTAAAGTCTATCTTTTCCCCTTTCGAATCGGTCCACCCCATCTGATCTGAAAGCTCGCGAAGCTGACCACTCTATCTTATATCTGGTCATGTAAGAGATATCGAATCTGTCCAGACGCCTTTCGCATAAAAGCACAATCCCCACAAGAAGACAACTTAACAGCCTCACAAAAATCTCCCATACTTTTTAATAAACTCGCACGCGCGCTCGTTAATTATTCGAAACCTCCAACGCGGCGCGAGTAAACATTTTTAATTTTTGATCCGAGAACGAACACACATGCGATGGTTATATATTCAAACCCACAGTTTCGAGTGCGCTGCGTGGCTCACTTCATTTGATAAGCAAATAATATGAATTATTAATTTTTCGTGTGGACTGTTTTATTTTCGTGCCTCTTCAAATTTGACGGCGCGCCGCTCGCAGCAGTGTGATTCGAAACTCTCTTTCGGGGTCGTATTAATAATTTACCGACGAGGTGTAACCGCCAGACCCTCCCCCTGAAAACCCACCCTTTCTGAACATGGAAGGACACCTCCACGACTTCCATCGGGAAGAAGACCTCTTCCTTCCGCCTATCGATCTGAATTGCCGCGGCGGTTGCCAATTGAGCATCGTCTTCAAACAAGGAAGACCCACCCTCATTACCATGTGGAGTCGAGATGTGCACACGTCTAACCCTCATACATTCGTAATATATCGCCACCCCCACTGTGGGAATTTTAAATTAGCCGAGCGATTATGCGACTCTTTACTCTCTCTCTCTCTCTCTTCGTCTGTCTGTGAAAAGTTGACTGTTCGGATTTCAAGTGTGCGGTCGTTTTGTAGAATCGTATTTTTATGTTTGTTCCTTTGATCTTTGTATGATTTATGATTTGGGGTCGTTTGAAATTTCTGCCGTAGAAATTTTGAAATTTCATATTTTTTGAATAAAAAAGGTTAAAGGAAGGACGAATTAAGACCGGTTGACTATTGTAGAATATATCACCAAATTTAGATCACTTGTTAATTTTGTATAAAACAATCACTGTTGTATATTAGCGATCAATTTAGAAATTAAATTAATATCATGTATTTCATGCGAAATTAACTAGTGGTTTGGTGGTGAATTTTAAGTGATCCATATTTATCGCTCTTCTACATATTTAGAACGTACATACACTGTTATGTATTTAATCAATGCTAAATTGATATTTTTCAATATCATTATCAATTTCTGAGATATTGTGTCAGCTACATTTGCCCCACGAGAGGCACTTATCCTAACTAACATTTTATCAAATTAATTTAACTTTCTTATTTCATTCGTAGAATACATAAAACGTGCATAAAGTTATAGCTGCCATGAGTCGCGCAAAGACACTTTGAACACTTTGTATTCAGTTTCCTACCAGTTTTCGCACAACGTTCTATTCGAGGAATAAAAAAAATAGGAGCAAATTTCGCATGCCGAGCGCGAAGGCATACATAATTTTAAGCGAGTAAAATAGAGACGAGGGAAACTGATAAAAATGAAAAAAAATACGTTAAGGGAGGTGTATGTTTCGCGAATTCTCACTTGTCCCAGGATGCGTTCGCAATATGATTATCGTTTTATTCGCATCACGCGCCTCTCCTCCGTCACTCAAGCCGTTTTCAACTAGAACAGAACTGGCCTGTTTTGCATAGTCTTATTGAGATCCGATTACTTTATAGACTCTACGGGGAGGTGAGGCACGTTCGCAATTTCCTAGGCCACATATTAAATTTTATCCTTTCCGTTATTTACCGGGCCTAGGTGGGCGTACATTATCGATACGCATTATCGTTATTATTAAACATCATATTATATTCGCCCGACGTCTACTTGGAAAGTGTCTATAATTTTGTACGCGTGTATTGTTTGAGACGTTCATAGCTGAATGTAAGCAACTTTATAAAGCGAAAAGTCGAATTTTTGATGCGTTTTTTAATATTATTTTAATTGCCTTCATTTTTCATAAATTATAATCATACAAAGGAAGATGGACAATTATAACCGACGAATTTTCCTTTCCTTATGCACATGTAATTTTTTTTATAATTAACTCATTATGATCTTAAAATATTGGTATTGGTATCCATAAGTTTCGTTCTCCTTACTAACAAAATTAATATGAAAATCGATTTTCCATGAAAACTTCTCATCTATGCTGGATGTCGTCATAGTGAAAAATCGTGAGGCTATTATTATCTATCTATTGAGATATATTTGAGATCTTTCCAGTAGGATGAGTCTCTTATTTTCCACCCTCTTTTATTTCATTTTTAATAAGCTATGGACGTGGTCAGTTCACATTTAAATACAGAATTAATTAAAATGACTTCTGTAATAAATTATTTTTTATTCAGTCGTCAAATAAATTTTGTCATTTTTTTTATATTATTCAGGAATGATATTTCACACATGGAAAGTTATGTTTAGACATTTATTTCAATTTTTTTTTCAAAAATTGAGTTAATTATATTCAGCTCTGAACATCTCACATGTTATACGAAGACAATATGGATGTGTATTGAAAGCGTGCGTTTTACATAACGCCACACAAAAGGTATTGTGAACGAGTCGGGGAGCACAATGAGCCGCTCATTGTGTTAATTTGTATTACGGAGGTTCTTCAATTTGTCTCTAACAATTAGTCGCGTGTTCTTATTTCACGTGTCAAAGTATACCCGCTTTATTTCGGTGCCGTGATACGTGTGCACGTTGCGGAGGTGTGAATACACATCTCCTTTTTGTCTAATATTTTATTCTTTTGATTCGAATGTTAAAAGACTAAACTCGGGTTTCCGTGAATGTGAAAATTCTCTTATAAATTTTCATTTCTATATAAAAGCCTGTTTTCATTCTATGATTTATGTTATGTATTGTATTCGAAATTGTATTTTTTTTTTTTAATATTTCGAATTAATATTGCGTGAAGTTATAAATTTCAATAATTCTATTACCTATTCTATTATGATATTCTGATTTATTTAATGGAATTTTATAGATACCTCTAAAATAACTTTTTTTTTTTTTGAAAATAAACATTAATAAAAAGCATTTTTTCATTTGTTTTCATATTCATACATACATTTTCACGTCATAGAAATGCAATATCATACAAATTTTCAAATGAAAACATTATTTTTCTTTATGTTCGCATATGCTTTCAAAAAATATGCCAGTTTTTCAGTCTTCACAAAATTTCGACATAACTCTTGAATATGAACGTAAGCCACTGCACTAAAAATAATTTTATTTCATAGAAACTATAAAAACGTACACTAACGATTAATTCACCACAAAATAAAAACGAATCGATTACAGTTCAAATTTCAACAGTCCCAACATAAAACGACAACGCGTTTACGACACTTGCGGGCACAGTTCGTCGACGACGACAACAAGTCGGCCCCGACCCAAACGAGCCTCCTCCGTACGGGAAATGGAAACATTAATTCGTAATTTTGTTTTTCAATTTTCCGGAAGCCACCCTCCCCGCGTTCCGCTCGGCGCCCTTCCGCCGTAGGGCTGCGCCCCCCGGGGGACCCCGCCCCGCTGCATTTAACCTTCGGGGGCTCGTGGGTCGACGGGGGGCTTCGGTAAAGTGCACTCCCGTTGCATCGTGCACTGTTGCAATATGGGACACGGTATTGGATGCCGAGCTGTTCAATTTGTCGGCAGGTTTTGAATTTCGAGGTCGATTGGGCGATTTTTTTTTTGTATTTGCCAATTTCTATTTCGTTGTATGTGGAATGAGTTTGATTTTCGTTCTAAAAATTGTGCAGAACGTTATTAGAGAAGCCTTATTTTTGCATTTTATTCGTGATTGATTTGATAAACTTTCTATGATTTGATCAAGTTAGATGTGAGCATGCAAAAGTTTATATCGATATGCTTTATAATATATATTCCTACAACGTATTTATCCTTGTTATATGGACTATGTTCGATATAATGGGAACACATTTTCAATTGTTACCGTCGTGTATGACGATTATTTTAATGACAATACACATGTATACAGGTCATTCGGTGTGTCGACTAGACGTATAATAGCTTTCTTCACGGTCACTCGTTCCAGAAATAGGTAATGAAATTCTTTTCTTCGCATACCTACGATCTAAACTCGCATCCAAAACCAATTTGAATAAATCAGTGGAAATAAATTCGAAACACATACATGATTGATCCGCATTATTATCACTATACGTGCGTTTCATTTAACCAGATACCGGTCCGCCGATAATGTCGCTAATATAATCCTGTCGCGCATTGTGTTAGCGATACGCTAAATCGTATCTCATTCCTGCTTCGGGCCTGGATTTGTGACGTTTCGCCCTAAGCCCCCAGTAATGGCGTAGCACTATCGGTTTTCCATGATCGTGTCACTAATTTATCATTTCGATACTAATTCGTCCGATGGCCGCATTAGAAGTGAATCTGCATTGCAAAAGATAAACTAATGCGAATCCGTCAAATCGCAACCTGATTAATGTTGTCACATCAGTCACTAGAACGATTATGGCATACGAATTTTCAGCATCGATTTTGAGCGAAAACGAATATTTAACTCGATCTTTGTAAAAAAATCCATTGTTCGAAATTAAGCGTGGCGTAACGAATCCGATGGCATCACGATCGAACAATGTGTGCGTCCAATCGCAGTAATAAGCCTTTATCAAAAGTTACTCCCATTTTACATGACGTCGACTTTTCGAATACATTTTTTTCACATGTCGACGAATCGAACATGTAAAATATCATTTTCAGCGCGCTTGAGTCGTTCGTTTGAATGAAAAAATAAACTCATTATGCACAATTGTCTTATTGTGGAACAATGAGCGTGGTAAAAGTGCTTAATTTGTTTGAATTCCCATATCCGAGGTAAATTAAGCGTTTCAGAATCCAGTTAGGTCACCCTCTTTTTAGACGATTCTAAAGTCTGAAGCAGTCGTTTGGACCCCGCGGCGTCGAATTCCCACTTATTAATTTACCGAAAATAAATTCTAATATCGTGTTTGGCGTCGTGTAAATTATCGAATTGTAGTGTTTGTTTGATGTAAATGTAGATATTGAATTTTTTCTGCGTCGGGAGGGGAGAAAAATTTGTTCGTTTTTCTGCCGAATTTGTTGATTGGTTCGAGCGTTTATCCGCGGTTTCATTTATTTTCCAGCCTCTTTTGTGAAGGCTTTTCGAGATTTATTTGATTAAATCGCGAAGTGATTTGCTTCGAAATGTTTTGAATCAAATTAAATAAAAATTAAGTTGATAAATTAGAAAAATGTTCCGACAAAATAAACCATTTACAAATAAAACCAATTTTAAAACCATACAACCCTCTCACTCGGGGCACATATAACATTTATACGTCGATTAGATTTAAAAATCCAATATTGAGCAATCGCAAAGGAACAATCAATCATACGAAACTATCGACCAACTTCGAACCGATTCCCACAGAACGGCCGAAACTTTCCACACATCCAAGACTCGCGCCCCAAAACCAGAAACCGAAAACCGACTCCCGAATCAAATTAAACGAATGAAAAAATTGGGCGGAGCACACCTACCCGCCCTCCCCGCTGCGTCAATATTTGTAAATTTAAATTGGTTTGTTATTTTTGCGGGGCGAAACGGCCCCGGGGGCCGACCGCAGATTTTGCCCGGGGGCTGTATAAAAATGAACCCGAAAATCACTTTCGTCCATGCTCACATACATATATATGAGCTGTTCAGTGTGTAAAGTGATTAACTCCACTTTTTGAAATAGAAAATTAGATTTTGGGCCAACGTTTTTAGTGCTTTACTGAGTTACAGTCGGTCTTTCCGCTGTCAAAATCTGTGTGAAGCGACAATTACATAGTGGAAGGACTAACTACAACTCTTTGATTGGTTGACTAATGCTGTGAAAAAATCTAAAAATACACAGACCAGAGGCATATTTTTTACAGTTCGTTATGTAAGGACTGACTAATTCTCTCAATAGTTAAATAATGCAGTGGAAAGACTGGCTCTTAAACGTTTCAAAGCAATTGGTTTAGTCATAAATTTTTATGTATGAAATATATTTTTCGAATGATGAAGATAGTTATCGTTTTAAATGTTTGGTCACCTAATAATAAATGATTCATTTAAGAGGCCATTTTAATTAATTCTGCGCTCTAAATACCTCGCCACATCTTTAGTTTATTATAAATGCAATTTGTTTTCAATTTCATAAATTGAACGATGAAGGCATATGAAAGAAATTTGATAATCGCATCAAACACGTTCGATAATTTTTCTCGATTTTTCATTTTATGAAGTTTATCACTTTGTGCACTAAACTGCTCACACATGTATTACAATATATACAATAAAATACACCCACAAGTGTAAAATGGGAGTGGAAGAAGCGGTTTTACGTGGCGCGCTTGATTTAGCGCGTTTACTTACCTATAGAAAATTCGCCGCGTTGTCGAACCGAACCGTAATTACCGAATTATAATGCCCCGACATAATAATGCAAGCAATATTTTCCCCGGTGGGGCTCAATTTTTATATTCGATTTTCCCGCCGTTTTTCCCGAGGGGGTTGCTAAAATGAGTGAATTTTACGCTTTTGTGATTGTTAGTTTGTTTTGCACTTTTCTGGTGGGGATTCGTTAGAATCAGACTTTGAAATTGAATTTTCTCGTTAAGACGTATGAAACTTTCTATAAAATTTTAATATTAACATATAAGATTGTAATCACTTAAAAAGGCTTTTTTATAAATATGTACGTACGATGTTTTTTTAATAGTACATTTATGGAAGGGTTTTATCTTCTTGTCTCGCTAAATATTGTTATTTCATTTTCACATCCAAAAAGATAATATTCATGCATTCTGAAATTTGTGAAAAATAATCAACTAAAACTAGAAAATTATGATTCAAATTAAATTTGATAAAATTCAACATTATTCAAATTTTCATGAAAAACAAAACGCCTAAGCTTAGCAATATATTTTTAATAAATGTTTATCATACATCTGTATATTTTAGTACCGCAAAAAAAATTCCTTGCGGTAATATACTCTATATTGCTTCAACCTTATAAACACACACAATATAAAATATATTTTTTATACCTACTATTAAATTTTCAATCCACACACACCCAAAATTTAAGCACTCATGTCCATCCGAAAAATATTTGCTCAACGCACACACGAATCCCGAAAACATCGTCGCATTGTCATTGCGCACTCGCCATACAAATATTCGCGCTTCATACGATACAATGCAATACAACATCGAATACAATACACAATTCAAATACACACACATCGAGGGTGTTTCGTCGTTTATCGCGCGCGAAATTGAATATCGTTTCGGGTCCGTGTTGATTATGACCGCCGGCTATAATAAATTTATTAACCGATTTATTCGCGCTTTGTCGGATAATCGTCGGACGTGTCCGGCTCCGAAAGCGTTTCCTTTCGATAAATAAGCGAAATGTGTTGAAAATCTCTGGAAGGGGAGTGTTGGGTGGTTCTAATCTGTTTTCGATCGTGCGATTTCGTTTGTTGAATTTGATTCGGTTTTGGCTGTTTCGAGGTTTATGTTAATGTGTGCTTGTTTACTTTTCATTGATGGCGAATTGATTATTTTCATTTGATTCTAATGAATGTCATTAATGTGTTCGTTTGATACGTTTGTCGTTGAATATAAAAATATAATTTTGTGGTATCGTTTGTTGTTATGATTTTGCATTGTCAGTATCACATGTTTAGTCTGAATATTCTAAATCAAAATTATATCGAAATGATAATATGATAATGAATGTACAAGTACATTGCACATGACACATTATACTGTTGCGGACACTGGAACATATCCATATCATTATGAAGTCGATGCTAAAATTATTCCTCGTATCTCTCCAAATAGATTAGTATTCTACACCCTCTACGTTTAAAATTAATCAATGCATTAACTAAACACAATTCAATCGTATCACAAACAAAATATTTTTCATTCACACAATCAATTCTCATCAACTTCAATCCCAATCCACATAAGCACAAGCACAACAATTCGATCGAATGCCTCAATCCCACAAAAGCAAACATCTGTAAAAAGGGATAAAACAACAAAATGATAAAACCCCCCCAAAAGATGATTCATGTAGGGGACGTAAGAAACCGAGAAAAATCTCGCCGCCGTTAACCGAAACTCGTATAGAGAGCACAAGCACCGTAATACGGGGTACACAGAAAAATCATTTGTATGAACATCCATTTTGCGAGCTACATTTCCGGTCCTGTGACTGAGCAAACATTAATTATTAACGCTCAGTCTAGCGGACGTGCTCTCCCTACTTTGGAGATGGTAGGGGACTAAGGCCCTGCCCAACCCGACCCAACTCTCCCCGAAACAACCGAGCCGGGAGGATATACGTGCCCGAGGACCCGCCTCGCCTATTTATATGGCGAAATAAATAAATAAATGAACGAAGGATGAAGACTGCGAGGATGGTGAAAAAAGTGGGCCAGCTCATATGCGTTATTATTATGCGATGGTAATCAGTTTTCAAGCGAAAAGTGCGAAATCAGAAAATAAGAACCTCCGACGCATTTACATATTTCAACGTGTCATATTTATTTCGCACATTCGCCGAGAGGAGGAAGCGAAAGGTTCCTTCTACTTCCTCTTCTTCGTCTTCTTGTTGCGTTTCGGTGGTGCTTTTCTTTTTTTCCTCTTTTGCTCCGAAGCGTTCGCTTTTTGTAAACAAGGCTTGTATTCAAATTGAGGACGTGCTCTCGAGGATTTATGATTTTTTTCGTATGTGTAATTTTCGGCGATACCTTTTTCAATATTTTTTTGCGGTTAGATATTTCATGCGGAGTCGGTTCATAGTGATTGTTTAGTTTCGATTTTTTTATATGCGGATTCTCTTTATAGATTTTCCTATTACGTTTCAGATTATCTAAACAGCTAAATTGTTATGATTTGTAAACGGTTTCGAACGCATTGTAAACGCAAATTTACATACGATAAATACGCGTATTTTGAATCAATCCTCCAATTCAGCGGATCTGTTTACGATCCGTGAACGGGTTGACGTTTCACGAGAGAATAGAAAACAATCATACGCCATTTCCACATATGTACGACAGTTTAACTGAAATTTTCACACCGAGTGGAAACGATTCGAAACAGTCATCAAAATTTTCTCTCACAAGCATTAAACGCTCGTGTCACCTGCCAATTGCATCTAAATTGAAACATTCGAAAACGTATGCGCGGACATGTTCTAGTACCTACAAACCACCCACAAGTGCTGGAAGTATAAATCTGTTTGCTTTTTTAATAAATCTTTCTTTTTTTTACATTGACAAAATGGATTTTTTTTTCAAAAATTTTTTTTACACCGACTAGATTCCAATTTTCATCGGATCGCCGCCGAACGCTCGTGAAACGAGTTTAAATTGGCTATTCATCGGCATGACGAAAAAAAATGTATATCAATCAATATCGATGAGTCTGCAATAAAGGAGAGGCCGTCCCGAGAACGGAATTCGGTCACACCGAGTGTAGC
The DNA here is from genome assembly GCA_024721215.1 of Cheumatopsyche charites. Taxonomy (NCBI): domain Eukaryota; kingdom Metazoa; phylum Arthropoda; class Insecta; order Trichoptera; family Hydropsychidae; genus Cheumatopsyche; species Cheumatopsyche charites. The sequence goes on from CM045582.1 coordinate 7,605,153, forward strand.
ACCGGCTTTGTTTTCTACCGAAAAAATAATAGAATATTCGCTCGTTTTTTTCTTCTCGCTCCTGACATTATCTTGTCTTCATTAGACGCGAGCAGACGTTTAATCCCGTCGAGCTTTTCTCGCTTTTGTGACTCGCTCTACGACCGAAAGACTGCTCTCGGTCGTAGAGGAGAGAGGTCGTTACGGGGCTTTACAATTTTTTTTTATGATAATAAAGAAAAATCATGAAACGGGCTGCTTCCACGGTGTGGAAGAGCCGCTAGGTGCTCTTAACGTCTTCATTTAACTAGGGTTAAAAATGTTTTTATGCGCGAAATAATATCGCGGAAATATTGTGGATCGTAATTATTGTTGACTCTGCTCACTGTTCCCGCTCTTTACTTCGCTTTGGCTTCGTTTTTATTCGATTTTTCGTTTGTGTCGGGTCTAGAATTTATAGGTCTGTTTTTGGGTTTTTTTTTTGTCGTTTCGATCTTGAAATGAAAATAGGATTGCTTTCAATGTTAACAATAAGAGGCGTTCCGATTGGATTGTTTCATTTCGTTTATTTTGGTTCGATGGGTGCGATGCAAATCGAACGTCTTTCGAAATTTTATTATATGAAATAGTTTTTTTTGTGCTATTGCAAGTTTATTCATAGAGTACCATTACGGTTTAATATCGTATTTGTTATATGTAGTACGTGGCAATCATGGCTTCGCATAAGCCATTATGTACAATGTAATTCTGCGATCATATAATTTGTTTTGAATCGCTGTACAATCTCGGTTAAACTTTAATTCGTTTTGTGTACCGCATATTGGTAGAATTATGTACGTTTACAGCATGCCTGATTTCCACTCTATCGTATTATTTCAGTTGGAATTAGAACGAACGTTTATCGAAATGAAACTGCAGTCCGCGCTATTGTTACAAACAGTTCACAATCTTCAATAAACATCCTGCAAATTATTCAATAATAAAAATATTCATTCACGACACGACATTTATTCAACCCCATCGAATATAATAATAATTCAAAAAAATCGAATAAAAGATCACCATTTGTATAGAAAAAATCATCGCAAACTACAATAGATATCCGAACTATTATATCGAATGAATATAAAATAGACCCACAACTTCACCCCGTATTGCGACGCCTCGAACCGTCCCCCCTTGCATTATATTGTATATCAAAACACAAACGAATCGGAACGCGATCTCGAACAAAACTAGCCGTTTGCACTTCACACGATCAATTTAAACATTAGAGACCGTACGATCGCTATCTAGGAGGCATTTGCATTATATTCGCACACAAGTGGTGCGCACTCGAATCGCACATCAAAAACTCGGTTGTTTGTATGCAAAAATGCATCCTCTACAATGTGCATCCGTATAAAGTCCCTTGTTGTGTTCGTGTGTTGAGAATATAAATGGTGGGGTGTGTAGTTTTAGTTTTTAATATTTTGTTATTAATTCCGAATTTGGTATTTTTTAGTTGAGTAGATTTGGGTGTGTTTTGTTTTTTTGGTGTTATTGTCGTTGCTCAATCAGTAATGAGTCATAAATAATGTTAATTAGAGTTTCGATGAGTAATTGATTGAGAAACAATCAATGTGTCGAACTGTTGATAGAAATTGTGCAGTAGTTCAATAATTAAGAAAACATTCGATACACAATGAGCCGCCCAATGCTTAAAATTGATCATTTTGCTACAGAATCAGGTCCGTATTTTGAAAAACATAATAGATTTAAACGTCAATGCACTCGGTATAGTCATAACTTTTTTGTGCAATGTGCATTTCTTTCCTAAATGATAAAAATAAATATCATTTAACGATTTTTTTTCATATAAACGAAATTTGTATGTTTATAATTTCTGACGAATGGAATAACGAAGGAAATCAAAGGAATATGGAAAATTGCATCAAAGACATTTCATTGTTTTTCTCATCTTTTCATTTTATAGAATTTAACATGTTATATACCGAACTGCTCATATGTACTCAAATACCCAATCGAACACATATGTACAAGAGCTGCAGCATTAACATTCTCGAAATTCCACTAAACTACCAAACCATCAAACATCTTCCAATAATAATTCAGACAAACAACTCAAACTCAATTCAAATAATTTCCCAAATCTTCCATACAACATCCTCAACTATCACAATCTACAATCCAACACACACACGACAATAATAAAAACCCCTAAACACTCGGGTCTCCTTAATTGCCGTAGCGCCCCGCGGCCATAGCGCGCGATAGATAGGCGTTCTGTTTGACCGAAACGCACTTTTTTTCCACGCACATCCCCCTTTTATACGCCGTATATAAACCTTCGAACAAAGTGCGTATCCCCACAGTCCCGTTTGTTCCCTTTTTTGCGCATAAATGTCAATTGTTGGCGGCACTCGAGCGGATCACCGACGTTCGCGACCTCCGTCATCGCGGTCGGAACAAATCGGGATTTGTGTTCGGCCCGATTCCGCTGAAAAAATATCCTGAATGTGTATGTATGTAATATGTATATGTTTGAGTGTGGTTAATATTGAGAGGGTTGATCGAAAAGTGACGGGATGATTCTGTTGAAGTCGCGGATTTGTGTTACGCATGTGTCGATTGTTGAATTTCGTTCGGCGCGTCGATTTTTTGCGTTTTATGAGCCGTTCAGTGCTTAACGTGATTAATTCAATGAAAATTCGAGGTGAACGATGAAATATGTTTGATACGTTTTTCATATTTCCTTAAATTCCTTTCATTAATGCATTTATCTGAAATTCACATTTACAGAATCGATTGAAACGGCTTCTGTAATAAATAATTATTAGTTGCCCGAATAATTTTGTCGTTCAATGTATTCATAATTTTGACTGTACATAGTGCATTGATATTTAAAAAAAACATTTTTTTAAATAATAGAATCAATTATTTTATGCACTAAATGACTCATACAAAAATTTGTTTATGTTGTTATATTTCGTAATAATTGATGAGTCGAATGATTCGGTTAATTGGCTAATCACAATCGTTGTCGTTTATTTTGTCTTATAAGGCCAATTGTCTTTGTTTTGAGTTTTTGCTATTAGATCAATATGTTACACAGCCAATTTATCAAGTAGAAATAATAAACTCATTTTAGTTGTTCGCTTGAGCGTATTAACGTCTGAATAAACGTTTCGTTATTTACGTTAATTAATGAATGCCCTTATAAGATAATTGAATGATATCACCTTCGACCGGTTATTTTTCGATGCGTAGTCGAACGTTTTAGTGTTCATCGAAGACTGCCTTGTCTCTATAGTTAAGTTAGTAATAAAATTACGATTTTATTTTTGCATAATGAGTTGAACAGTGCACCTGCGCAATGAGATCATCACTTGAGGAAAATCTTTGTTTTCAAATCACCCGAGTTTGTGAACCGCACTAACGAATGCCACTCAACGGTAGCTAGAGATCTTTTTCATAGATAAATATAGTAAATACTTATTGGAATAATGATTGTCAATAACTGATAACGCATATGTCAGAATAAATCATAATAAATGACTTCTCTTATTTACTTTCAATACAATGTGTAGTGATTCCCATGAGTCCATAATTCATCTTTTCTATTCAATTGATACAAAACGGTCATACTGAGTTATATTTGAAATATTCATAACGATGCATTAGAAAATTGGATGGTTTTATTGTCTACTAACTTCTGTAATCTGAAATCGCTCGAGACTCTTTGGATTTTAAGCCGATTGTAAATCGTTGTATAGTATAATATTTCCAGTTTTCGTAGCGAATCCTGTTGTGTGTGAAGACCGTGCATAATATTTGCTACGAATGAGCTATGAAAAGGCACTCCTAAGAACTGTCAAATGAGAGACATTGCTAAATACAACGTTGCAGAAACCTTCCCATACAATAATTCTCGAAAACACTAATTAAGTATCTGTCGTTATGGAGTCTGTAAGTAACATTCATTCAACATTATTTATATGGATTTTCTCAAGAATTCAAATGTATTCGATAATTATTTTAAATAATTTAAAATTCCCATTACTTTTCTATTTTCCGTATACAGAATCGAACAACGGAAAAACGAACCAGACCAAGCGAAAGAGTAAAAATCGCGCATACGTTTGATGTGTCAGTCAACTGGTGCGACGTTAAGCCAAATGCTCTCGAACGTGTTCGGTTTTCGATTGTTCGACAACAGAGATCGAGGCCCGTTAAAAGGTTCTATTTCGTTGTGTTTATTTTTTTGTTATTGTTCCGTTGTTGTTTTCAGTTGTTTATACGTCTGTCTGTTTGCATGCGTTTTATGCGGTTCAACGTGGTGTCGAATCACTTTTCTTCGAATTTACCGCTCGATGTTTCGATTTCGTTCCTCGTATCTCTCCCCTGTAAGTCTTCTTGTAACAATGGCTTAGTCGGCTGCCGTGTTGTGTACAAATTGCGGTTTCTTCGAAGTCTTAATCGATTGTGATGTCGGTTGTCCAATTATTCGGCTCGTGTCTTATTCGGAATCGCATTTTGATCTAGCAGTTCGTATATTTCGTTTATTTTTTTTATAAATTTCGAAATATCGTATAAATGGATTTAACATGCTCTTCAGTTTTATGCGGAGTATAAAAATGTATAACTTGACCGACGAATACACGTTTCTGCCCTCTTTGTGTACAGCGCTTTGATTCATACTTTATTCCCTCGGGTGATGCGAATATGGGCAGTTTCATATTTCCTGTCTATCTCATTCTTTATGTGTAATCGTTAGCTTTATAGTAAGCGAAAATATTCATGTGGAAATGAACCCTTTCAACGATAAATTCACTTTTTTTTGTGATTTTCATTTAATGCTTTATGAGTGACCAATAAAATTTAAATTCAGATTGACACGTACCAGATTGCGTTAATTTAAGATGCGCGAAGATGAACGCTTAATTTCTTAATGTTTTCGCTCTCTCAGAGGTCGTTTAAATTGGCTGACGCCGTTTTATCAAAATTACCTTTTTTTTTGTTTCAATGTTCACCGAATCGAAAAAGAAAACGCCGTGGAAAACTAAAATATTTTTCGGCTAATGCCACTTAAAATTAGCTCCGGCGGATTTATAGCGCAGGTGCGACCCTACAATATACCAGATATATAAGTTCGAATTAGTCCATTTGCTCAAAAAAAGGTTAGAACCTCCCTTGCGTTTCTATACCCATAAATAAAATATTACGTAATGAATGCGATGATTTATGCGCCGTACGAACGCTTTTGATCGCCTTAAATAAATAATGAAGAATGCAAAAACGCATCCGGAACTTCATTAATCACTTGTAACGCTTTCGGAAGGGTTAAATCTCTCTTGCGTGGATTCCGAAATTAACGTTCACGATGACTGCCCGCGTTATATTTATTATGAACACCCCCCTTTCTTATTCTTCGTGTATAATTTGGCTTTGATGCTTGATCGTTTCGAAAATTGATCTTTCATAATCAAAATGCAATTTGATAAGACTGGTTTAAATTTTCTTCGTTTCTATATAATTTTTTTTTTTCGAATAAATTCAATCAGATCTGATCTTATGACCTTGCTCTTAGATAATTAGCTGAAATTAATTATTCTCGATATAAATAGCGGCAATTATCGAAACATCGCATCGGACTTGTTATCGGCATTCGGTTCGAAAGGTTAATTAAACGAAGCCGTGTACTCGCATAGATCGCATTACAGATCGATACGAAAACTTCGATCCTATCCTATGACGTCACCGTTCCACTTTCAACCCCCTTCTCAATACATTTATATAATATAATATATGAAATATATCACACTATGGGGGTGTAATTGAATAATGGCGACAACATTGGCGGATTGGATCCGCCATTTAGCGGGACACCCCACATTTTAATATTTACCCTTGCGCGCGTATTGATTTTCCCATACACACTTTTGTTTGGCTTTTGCCCCATTCAATACGGGGTTTATCTCTCGTATCGCTTATATGATTATTGATTATCCGGCCGTTGAAATTATGCCCTTGTACCGTCTATGGTGTGTATGTTTTATTATATGAAGCGCTCCCATAAGATCGTTTTGTTTTTCGTATTCGTGTGTGTTTGTATAGGTTTTTGTTTGTTCGCTCAGGGCGGAAGAACGTGGCCGTTGGTCGTTGTATAAATAATGCCGATTTCGATTCTGTTCTTGATGGATTCGGGGATGATTTTGAATGGATTACGGTACGTTTTGTAGGTTAAAAGTACAGGAAATCCCCCCTATAATGTCTTTTCATAACCCTCCCTATAACGTTTGCTGCGATTTTCTCCTATAACGTCCACATTATTTTTTATTACTCTTTGATATTAGAATTTTCTAATACAATATTGTTTAGTGAAGTGTCGCATTGATCTTCCCATTCTGTTATTCAAAGAAATATTATTCCAGACGAAATACGAAGAATCTCACATAAAACGCAAGTCAATAATTTGTGCCGGTTATTGGGTAAAAATGAAAATATTTTAATTCGCAATTTATTTCAAATCAAAAAATAAATCCCTCAAAAAATGGAACCAATTTCTACATATAAGGAGGACTTACCATGTCGATCAATGTTTGAAATTAAATTTTCATTAAAAACTGAATTTATTTTAGTTAATTGCTTAAAAATGTACGACATTTTTGCTTGTCTAACTAATCAATCGCCGTGCCAGTGAAACTTTAATACGCTAGAGCAGACTTGTGTAGAACATTTTAATTTAAAATGCAATTCGGTTTGGACGAAATTGACATCGGCCTCTTTAGAGTGAAACCGCAAATTTGCATACTTGTTCTTTCTATGGGTACGTTTTAAATTGTCACGGGTAACACGATCTTCACGTTATTATCTTGCCATGTGTGATATCAGTCATCCCACGTTTTATACATTAAAATGAGCCGCCGCAAAATACAATTTTCTCAAATTCATTTCGTTCAAATTCAATGCAAATATTTTCCATAAAACCTGTCTCAATTTCAAAAAACCCTCTTAATTTTTTTCATAGATGAAATTTCAAAGTGAACAAAATCGATTATACGTACATCATCACACAACAGCAAACGATGCATGAAGAAGCAATAGACGAACGACCATTTATCCTACGACACTATCGATTATCCGTCTCCACTATTTCATCCCATAAACGCTACACGCTATACTATGCGTGTGGATAGATATATTCTTGGAACATTTTTCGAAACAACCAACTTTTTTCTTCAGACAAGTTCCGAAGACGGACACGGCGACATTTATATAGCCGAGAAGCTAATGGCCGTACACCTACGCGTTTGCGTGACCGAGCGGAAAACCTAGTTTTTCAACAGCTTCCTCCCCATACATCAGCGAATTTATTTTCCTTTCCTCGCGATTCACTGAAACTAAAGGCACTGTCACATGATCGCACAGACATTTAACTTGAGCCTGAAATATCATTTCTTAAATAATATATTGTAATTTTTGACATTATCGCATAATTTCATTCAATCTTATCATTTGAATTTCAATTTATGTAAAAAATATCTTTACTATACGGTGAAACCCACTTGACATTTCAAATATATCTCTGTTAATAGATATAGGCAGTGTGATCATTTTCCTCTATAACAATATCTGAGATTTTCTAAGAAAATTGAATTATATCATCCAACAAGTTATGTCATATGCTCTACAGTAGATATTCATACATTTTTTTCCAAGAACCTTATTGATTATGGAATCAAAATGATTATTACCTTTCATTCGAAACAACCATCATACATTTTTGACCATCATTTATCTCACTATTTTTAATTAACGAAAAAATCACTTCTAACGAATTCAGCATTCATACATTTGATTTGACCTCACTTCAATCGTCTCTCTTGGCATCCCAACCTGATACGTTTCAACATTCCCATATTTTACTTCTCTCGATCTCCTCTCTTTCCTGAATTAATTGACTATCTCGAAAATGTATTAAATTAACAATCGTGACGGACTGAATTCGTAAGCATTCTTCGACATCGAGTTCGTTTTAGCATAATCTGGTCGTTTCGACTTTCGCGAGTCACCAAAACAGCATATGCTGTAAAACCTTGTGGAAGACCTTCAACAAATGCAATCGTTGGATAACTCGGTGGTTTTAGTGCGGAGGGGTTTTAATGAAATATTCATTTAATTATTTTAAATTCGTTCGTTCGTCGATTTCGAACGGTTCGAATAAACGTGAAGTGCTTTGCGCTTATTTTCGATTCGCGGTAGGAATGTTTAAATATGCTGTAGAGTGCTTTGTTTTAAGATATGTATTATGATTTTTTTTCTACATTATGTATTTTTTGTGTTAAATGCACCAGCGAGTTCATATTCGTTTACATAACGATACTACTGTGCAGAGTGCACTTAAAATAACAGAGTTCATGTTGTACTTATACTGTTATTTTTTCATTTTAATAACTGACACGATTATAAAATAAACTTTGTTATAATGAAAACTATTATAATCAATGTAATTAGAATATATTCATGAATCAAGAAAATAATATCTTTTCAATTCAGTGCTGATCGTTAATATTAAATTTACATACATCAATATTGCAGAGATACTAATACGATTGGAATTCCTTTATCGACTAAAATATCATAGAGCTACTCATACATATTTTGAAACCATGAAAAATTAAAACCATTAAAAATCCTAATATTAAAGATCAACCGCAACCGCAAACTACGATATCGCATTAATATGCATAAAACACCGCGAATAAATGACGCGATCTTCCTCAATGACTAAACACACGATCACTATAATCGACGATAAGTGGCACGTTTATCGAACATCATCCGAAATCGCAATCAATTAAATTTTCCCCGGCTATTTTTTCTTCATCAATCCACATAATGCGCAATTACACACATCCCCCACATAATACATATAAGCCATGCATGTCTAGATTAACAGCACATGCCGCTTTAGCATATTCCATATTGTTTGCGCTAAAGTTGTCCCGTCATCGCTGGAGCATAAGTCACCGTCTCTCGGCAATCAAAAATATTGGATTGTGTGGTCAACTGATTCATCATCGGTCATGGGGTTCGTTAATGGTTTCTTTATGTATATTTATGTGTTTATATCTCGAAAGTTCAATATCATGCGTGCTGTTGTTGTTAAGAGAGGTCGCATAGTCCTTGTGCGTGTCTATGGGAGGTTGTCCTAGAGTTTCCCCTTTGTTCTGTGACGGTTGGTGGATTAGGATTTTTCACCGCAGTGTGAATGTTTGAAGGGGGTTGTTTCTGTCGCTTTCATGATTAAAATTTTCTTCTCGATGTGTTTTTATTCAAAGAATAATTTTCATTTTATGATATAAAGATCAACCCATTTTAATCAAAAGAAAACTAAGATAACGAAACCGCTAAAAAGTGTAGGCTCTGATCTGATTCAGACTTTAGTACCAAGAAAAAAATGATATTTTACATTCACTGAATACATTATTAATCAATGCGTGATTTCAAATAAATATGTTATTCAACGAATATTGCATGCCTTTCGGAAGCGAACGCCGAAAAATAGAATGGAAATAAACAAAATAACGTACACCGTACAGACGAGGTATGGATGGGGAAACGTATCCCCGTAATTGAAGTATAATGTTTGGGTATAGCGAAGAAGAGACTAAAAGTCAAATTGGATATGCTTTTATTGAAGGCCTCGGCGGATTCGGATTGAAAGCTTTTCGTGGAGTTTCTTCCCGGAGGACGCATACAAACTATGCATCACAATCGATACGTGCTCAACACACGCATCGATCCCGCATTCGGAGTCTGTAGACAAAAAAATATAATAAATACCTTCTGTGTAATGTTATATTCGAACGAAATCTATTTACGTAATGGAAAACTTTATAATTCAATTTGCTTTTTTTTTATTTTTTTGAAATATTCATTATCATTCTGTTCATGTAAATATTTTATTATTCGTTCTTTCTTATTTGACTTTTTCGATATTTGTTATTTATGCGTGTTTTCTTATCATTTCATTCGAAAAAAATTTATGCTGAATGTATTATATTACATACACATCATATACTCACTTCTAACAAAGAGTGTGTACATAAAAGTTCCCGCCCATTTTAACGAAACTTAGTAGAAATATACCTACATGAAATATTTGTGAAGAACGAAAACGTAACTCTCAATATTTTTCAGTATTCACAGGTCAAAGTTTGGTAATTTGTTAGACCTAAAAACAAAGTAATATTTTAAATGAAGTTTTTTTTCAACGAATAGTGATATTATTAATGTAGTTGTTTTTATCTTATTAAAAATATTTCAAACTGCTTCATATAAAACATTATTTTTTAGTGCACCTAACAAATATTATATAAGAAACTTCGTCCTGCATTCATTAAAGAACTTTTTTCGTTTTTCACTAGTATTCAACATCTATACATACACTTCTAAAAAATTTCATCAGTAAATACCTTAATGCACACCTAAGACTCAAACATATGAATAATCATCATTTGATCCAATCAAATATTATTCATTTACACAAATCTTAAACCGAGCCTATATACGCAATTTCTTACATGTGAACTGTCAGCATATCAATTATCTTGTATGCTCTGAACGATTATTGCGATTTCGAAATTGGCGCCCCGTGTGCTGCAATGTGCTGACGATTTGTGCGTAGTGTATTTTGAACCCTAGTGTCGAAATTGCGATTAATCAATCCGCGTATAACAATGAGAATGTGCGGAATCAGCACGCGCGTGTTTGTCGAGGCGTTAATTATCGAAATGGAAAAAAAATCGCGTCGATTCGACGATTTTGCGTTAAATAGCACACAGCTATATAATGTCGAAATTTGCAATTTTATTAATGCGATTTGTCATAGTTTCGCAGTATAACTGAAATATTTAATACCATATTTCATCTTATACACAGTCGACTCTTATATTTTTCAATCTGCCATATTGCATCTATTTTCTTCGAACACACAATGGGTAGACATATGAAACCTGCATACGCACACTTTACAAATCTTCATCGTATGAATCATACGCGCAAGATTTTCTTTCACTTTGATAACGGCGACCCTTTTTTTCGATCTCCCGCATACATACATGCGCATTCAGAGATATTGCATCCCCTCTGAAAAATGCAGATTGCAAAAAAAAACCTTTAATCTTCCCCCGAGCGTATAAAACCGGCCTAAAGATGCGGATTTCGATTCGGATCGGCCGTAACGTTTATGCAAATTTTGCATACACTTGCATTCGTCGAAAATAACTATCCGACCGAGATTGCGCCCGGTTTTAACCGGGTTCGCGTTAATTGGAAAATTAATCGTCGACCCCCCCCAAGCAGTTTAGATAGAGCGAATTTGGTGAGCCGCATCGTACAAGAGGCTTTTTGGGGATGTAACCGCGGCTGTTTCGATGCGGAGTAGGGCTTCTAATCCAGCTAAAACCGAAACCGAAACCCGGTTTTATGTCATTTTTCTACAAACCGAAAACTGGCCAAATTCATCTCGCTTTATGAAAATATATTGGGCATTGTATAGACCGTGATACCCGCTCTAATAGTCATGATTTATGTATCATTAGAAAAGACTTTTGATGTTTGAAAAATAAAACATCTTACACTGTGCATGTCCTTATTAACATTTTCATATTAATCGAACTACTTGCACTAGTCATACAATAAGAACTTATTATTTCATACATAGAAAATGACAGTATCTTTAGATTTTATTTATCTCTAATTGTAAGAACACTTAGATCTAACAATGAGACTAGCGCCATAGTAAATGTTGTTCCATCATATTTGTACCAATTTGCCCATTATTCTTTTATATAATTGTTATTTTTTTTATCAAAACAAACAATTGTGTCCTCATTTATGATAATGACGTTATTTCTGTAATGTAATGTAAACTTAATTTGAATTATAAACGGTCTTCGCATCCATCAGAAACAAATATTTTTTCGAGTTAGAAATTTTGCTTTAAATTTCAGCTGTGTTCCAATCAGATAAATAAAAATCTTCTTTATGTGTTTCAAAATATATTAAAACATGACTTTTTTATTTTAAACCGAAAACCGGTTAATCTTCATGTGGTTTTTAGTCACCCTATTGTATAGCTTGTGAACGTCTCATACCCCTTAACCGCCGCTTCGAAATTATATTTTTATGTGTGTATATACATATAGTCGGGGAAAAAATTCGGAAAAACAACCCCGTAATTGCGGATCATCATCATATTTGCGTTAGACGAAATTCGGCTCGGTCGGTATAATTATAAAATTAAACTTTGGTAATTCCCCGGCGCGGCCTCTTCGTTCGCGCTCGCGCACATACAGATTTTTTGAATAATTCATCGCGCCTCATAACGAGGAAAGTAGAAAGTTTAATTTGTGGAAATATTCGGGACAACGTTTACTAATGGGGATACTTTCTCGCCGCTCACGGGAAAAAAATGTTTTCTTCCCGTTCAACTTCTACGGCCGCGAACTTTCCGAAGAGATGCCGATATTCGATGTCACAACAATAAATAAATCTTTCCGTATTTTTTCTTCGTACACGCGAATAAACGAATAGTCAAAGATTCATTTTCCAAATAAAATATTTTTCATACTTTCTTCATAAACTTGGCACGAGTGAAACGATGAAAGAATATCGCTTTTTCAATACTTTCCATTTTGCTACATTGCAACCGCTATCCTGACAGTTACACTCGCCAAACTATACGACATATTTTCCAATCCAACCTATTAAGATACAGTAATAATTTTGATAACATGCCAAATATAATTTCGATACGTAATAACCCTCAAATCCCGATCCGCATCTAATCTTATTTACTAGACATAATTACGATCGTCGAGCGGACATCAGTGAATATTTCATTCGCGTGTCCGCACTATTATCACCGAAATTAAGCGAGTGGCATAATAAATGCGATACGACCATTTGTCGTCATAAAAGTCTTATTATGCAAACGAAGCTCTCGAGCAACTTTAAGTTGGTGAATCGTCGTCGGGACTCGCGGAGTCTGATATGTGTGTTGTATGTACATATATAATATAAAGCTCATTCGTTCCGCAGACATATTTATGTACAATGTAAGTCATTTTGACCCATTTCTCCCGATGCAATAATGTGTATTACTTTCGAAAGTCGCGCAAAATTTGAACCGCTATGCAGATTTGACGCGTTACGAAACTGTACTTGCCCGCGAAGTCAAAGTCTATTCGAAATTTTCCGAATGTGCGTTTTCGCAATTCGATTTTTCATTGCGATCGATGATTTTTTTCGTTGAAAAAACCGCTGAATTTCGTCTAGTCGAACGGCCTGTCTTTTCGATGACCATATACGGCGATATTGTTCATCGTTGGTGCCGAGTGCATTTGCCGAATGTCAGCCAATTTTGCAATCCGAAGTTTTCTTTATCGATCGAATCGGAAGCCAGTGTCATAACGAGCTCGACCTCCGAGGAAAAAACAGTTCTCCTGAAAAGGGCCTCAGCTGAACCATATTCAACACCAGTCTCTTCGGACAAGCAGCCGTAATAATAAAGTGAGTTTTCTTTTTTTTAATTTTTTCCAATTTAATTTAAAGAATTTTATTTTCTTGTGTGGCATGATATTATGTGTGATAGAGAACATATTACATTGCTCTATATGTTCTTTACACACCGACATTCTCCTTGACGACAAATGGGACTGTGATAGGGGGATTGGAATGAAACTCCATCCCCTAGCACGGCTACCCACCAACTATTTCTGCATTTGTAACGCACAAGGGAATAAAATTTATTTCATGACGCTAAAGCAATTTTAACTAAAAAACATATGTATTCGCATATTTTGAAATTACTCATTCATCATATATTCATATATTTTATTTTTCTTTTATAGATATGGCGAATATTTTGCATTTGTTGATATGGTTCGTGGCTTACTTAGCCGAAGAAGCTGCCTGTTTGGAAAACGCGGATAACAATAACCTCGATGGATCATCCGAGCCTTGGGATGCATCTAATACGCTTTTTTCTCTCAACTCACCTGAGCCTACTACAAATTATTGGAATCCTGAACCAAATTACTACAGCAATCCGGAATATTATGGGGAATCTTATCCAGCCATGCCGCAGGTTCTTTACCCGTACAACGCTGATTCTTACAACAACGAGAATGAGCTGCCATACGTACTCTACAAGAGGGAAGCCAGTCCTTATTCCACCGAGTATGAAGCTGTTCCCAACACTATGATGTGGAGCGAACTGGAGTCAGGCTACAATCCTTTGGGCGCTCGCTGTCATGACTATGGCGATTATGGCTACGGCAAACACAAGCATCACAAGCACTGGCATCATTTGAAGAAATATGGCTATCCCGAAGAAGAGAAACCAGAGAAGCCAGAAGAAGATAAAAATATATTTTTGTACAATTACAATTCTATGCCTAATAATGGAATGGGTAAAATCAACCCGATGATTGTGTATCCTACTCAATCGCCATTTTCCACACGAGTTTACAGGTCTGCAGATTATTACCAACCCGAGGAAGTAGCACCGTACGATTACTCAATGGTCACTGATAAATGGGACGATATTCAATATGAAGATAATCACAATTCAAAAATCCGCTACAGAGTGGTCACTAAATCCAACGGCTATGCTCCAACTTACTACGAAGCAAGTTATGTACAAGCTACTCCTACTATTGAATACTTAGGAAATTCTGATTGCACTTGTAAAAACCCTCAACCCACGACAGTCGTTTATGAAAATACTCAAAGCCCTGCTGCGTACGGTCGTGCTGCTAACCTCTTCGACGTCTCCAAATATGCTACTGGAAAACGAAGTGCGGATGAAATGCCCGATGAACAGACTGTAAGATGTCACATGGACAAATATTATAAAAAGAAACATCACCATAAATACATGTACGGTGACGATGAAGAAAAAGAAAAGATCAATCAAGAACCTAACATTTTCATTTACAATGCCAACGATGCTTTCCCTTCGAAGCAGTACAGATCTGTGGATTCGATTGCAGATTTGGGAAAAGGTTTTTTAGAGGTAGCTGGAAAGACTAAATCACATTTGCGTGATGGATTTAATCAAGGTGGTAAAAAAATCATCGATGCAATTTCACTAGTATCTGGTGCATATACGGATCCATGGGCGTCTAATGGAGAAGTTGAAAAGCGAGATGCCAGCGAGAGATACACATATCCTGGAATCATCAACAAACCTTATTTCGGATTGTTGAAAAACCCTTACAAGCTTGAAGGCGACTATGATCTTCCGTATCATGCAGACTTCGCTATGAAGGTAGATCACAACCACGACGAGATGGTGGCAAAATATGGAAAATGTCCATTCTGTGGTAAATCTGGAAAATTGTCTCACGGTGGTCCATCATTGGAATCGTCATACTTGAAAAATCTTGGACTCCAACAATTGAAACCTAATGACTTACTTAATGCTTATCCCAATCTTCTTGGTTCGCAGCTTTCACAACCATTGGTTTTCGCTCACGAGTTATATCCTGGTCTCGGAAAAGGTTCAGGTGATTTAGCTAATTTAGGTTATGGAAAAGGTTCAAACGATTTAGCTGGTTTAGGTTATGGAAAAGGTTTGAATAGTTTGGGCAATTCTGGTGATGCACTGTACGGTAAAGGAATGGGTAATTTAAATAATTTAGTATCTTCTATCTACGGCAAAGGTCCCAATGACTACTCTTCTGCCAGCTATGGATCTCCACCCTCAGGATATGCTGTACCTTCTGGTAACAAAGGATCTAACTTAGGATTGTACGGAGCCCCAGCATATGGTATCAAAAAAACAATCGGTGCTGACAAAAATCCCATTTACAGTGTTGTTGATTCACCAGCAACATCTTATACATCTGTATATTAAATTTTTCGATTTTTTGACTATTGGTAATTCTTTGAAAAAATATGTTAATCTCTTTTAATTTTTGAAAATTGCACTTTTATTTATTCGTAGTTATATTTATGTTAAGTTTATTTATCTATTTATTTATAGTAACATGTATATTGGCTTGAATTTAATAAATAATATTATGTTGTATTGAAAAATAAAATATTTTATTCATCCTGAAACTATATTGTAAGTTATAATTGTCAAATTCAATACATATTTATTTGGAACATTCAATAAATTAACACATTTATTCAAATCAGTTAATTCAACTCACACATCACAGAACAATGAAATTTTCTATCATCATACATTATGCACCATATAAACTCTACATATTCAACCCTATCGTCGCCTAGTTCGACATGCAAATTTGTTTATTTCCTGCTGATTTATTAATAATGCTATTCCGAGTCATGCCCGAATCCCATAACGCTAATAATATATTAATTGATTGAATAGTCGATATTTGTAAATCACGTTGTACTAAAAGCTTTTAGCGAACGTAGCGGAACTCGCATTTTTAAACGCGGTTAAGGTCTATCGGATCTTAGTAATTGAATGGGAAACATGTATCATTCCACCAGGGACAGACTTTTACTTTCCTCTTCCTTCGGATCGTACCTATGTCTTCCTTCTTTTTTTTTTGTTTTTGTTTATTTTTTATATATATAAACCGTGTACACTGGCAACCATTAAATAAGGAAGGTTGGACACCATACGTCAAGAACGGCTTATCCAATTCAAGTGAAATTTACCATAGAGTACTTTCGAGATACTTTCGGAGACCCACGTCAAAATTTCGCCGGCGAGATCAGTCAGACCTGTCCAAAAGGCCAAAAGACATAATTTTTTTCACTACCAACTAGCACATACACACACTCCCATGAGAAAAAGAAAACCCTAAGCATCTCCACGTCCGAACGGTTTATTTTAAGCGCTTCGATTATAATTCGTGTACACAGCATCGACGTACATAATCGAGAGAGTTCGTCGTTCTTTACTCGGACCGACCGAACCGAGGGATATGCCCGTTTCCAGAATCGATATCGAAACACCATCAATCATCCCCATAAGTAATTATGTCACCCTTACTTTTCCATTTCGCCGGCGAGTGTGGAGCCGCGTTTCGCCGATAACTTTCCACTTGTATTTCGTTGTGGGGTGGTTCTGAACGGGTGGCGAAACCCCGAATCACTATGTTTCGAAACCATCATTTACCGAGTTTTACGCGCCATATAACGTTTATAACGCACTTTTTATTGGGGGGTTGAAATTCGGTTGTAATACGTACCTATTGAGAATTTGCATAAATCGGCGCCCGACTGCACACAGCATCAATCATGCAAACGAGACCGCAATTTGCCACATTAAATAAAGATCGATCCACGTAATGGAATCGCGAAGGCTCACCTGCTCCTAATTTATAATTAATTTGTAACTAAGCAAGAAGTCGAGAAAAAGCATCTAACGTGGTTGTTGCTTTTTTCGAAATTATCTTCATTATTCAATGTTTTTGTAATTATAATCATACAAATTTCGTTTATAATGAAACTGATTTTAAATGTATCTTAATTCATGGACGTATGTACTAAGCAGTCTGATTATAATGATATGGGGTTTTCATGAGAAAATCAAAACACCATGTCATACACTCTACAGACGATTTTCATCACGAACATCAATGATTTAGGGATTGAAGATGAATATCATTCTTTTTTGGGATCACTATGAGTTAACGAACTTCAAATTCATCTGTGTTCAGGTTTGGGTTCAGTCGTCATACATATTTGTCAATCCTTCTTTTGTCATTGAATCTTAATCGGATAAGATATTTCACACATAAAAAGCTAAAACTATACTAATTGTAAGTGCTTTGAGATTTAAATCTCATTTTTATCAAAAAGCAGATTCACGATTGGCTCATACACTTACACTGGGAAAAATCACTTTCGTCCGCATTTCGAACGAGATGTTAATTTCTGGCGATCCGTTTTGATTCGCATCTCCGTCTTAAATGAGCCATTTGATCTCCCTCAGTCTTTGAGTGCTTCCACAAGAGAGTGTTCGAGTCAATTATCAATCAGCGGAGGCGTCGTCGTTTTGTTTGGCGTATTGCTTTCTGAACCGATTGAAAATTCGCCTCTCGCTGCTTATTAATTTGACGCGGATGAGCGACGTCAAAGCGATTTTGTTTGTTCTTTGTAACGGCCGCCGATTATTGCATCGTTTTTGGCCGGTAATCGCCCCGAGTAAATGTCTTTTGACGGATTTTGTCGATAATGAAAAGCCCTTCTGTCGAGATTCGAATGAAAATCGAAGATTTTCTTCGTTATATCGAAAGTTGTGGAAGGACTGATTCGTTTGTCACATACGATTTTCGTCGCTTGCCTTAAATGGGTGTTGCTACGAAAAATGTTGAATTCGTGGAGGGTTAAAGTTGATTTTCATACGCATTTATCATATTGATATATCTGCTTTTTATTGCGTTCGAAATTAGCTGTAAAGTTATATTTATCGTCAATTTATATTACCTTTTCGTAAAAGGATGAAACCGGATAATCTAACTCCTACGCTTTGGTCTGGTAATGTTTTTCAACTTTAAAATATTATCTCGAGTGACATTTTGAAATTTATTTACATAAAAATTACTTTCATATTTTACTAAATTCATATTGAAATTATTTTAATACAATTCGACCTCAAATGAAAATTTCAAACTATCACATAATGATATAATTCGAATCGAATTAACGTTCACAATGATCAAAAGCGAAACTGGCGCTGGAGAAACATTTCGGAACAATTCCGTTCCGGCGCCATTCGGAAATTATCGAAACGCGCTGTTTGACAAACCGTGGACAATCAAAATACCTGCCGCCATCGAAATAACCCTTTATATAGCCCCAACAAATTATAAGCCTCCCATTAAGCTTTAGTCTTTCACGCCTTGAACGAGTTAATAGGTGACTTTAGTGGCCATGCAAATAAAGCGAGGCGGGCGAATTCATTATAAAGCCTATATAAACTGCGTTCTGCATTCAAGCCTTACTCCCCCCACCTTTGGAGGGTTTAATCAATCTGAAAATTATACGTACGAACTTTATTATTTTAACAGCTCATGACCGAGGACTGTGATTTTGCGTTGTTTTTTTACATTTTTTCCTGAGTCGAGTTCTGCATTTTTGCGTTTTGTCCGCAATTGAACTCATCGATATTTTGTGAGTGAAAAAAGCATCATATTCATTCAGAATATATAATAATTTGTTTCGTTCGTATTGATATGCTTCATACTTCAGAGTAAAATCCTGCAATATTTGTATTCCTTTTTTTTAAGATTTTTATGACAGAACTTTTACATTTTCTGTTCAACGAAAGCGATATTATTATTGTTGCCTTCATTCCTTTAACGATGTCTCAAAATATTCCATAATATGAATTGCTAATGTTAGTGCACCTAACAAATTTTGATAGATGATTACTAAGAAAACTATTGAGAATCACTCTTTCATTCTTCACATCTACACTTACACTAAACTTGTACAAATTTTCATAGAAATCTTCGGTCAGTTTTACGAAACTCCTCCTCGTTAGAGGCGTCGTCACCTGACTTCCGCGGACAAATAGAAATTGTTTTCTTCGCAGTGGAGCAGAAGCTACCGAAGAACAAATAGTCGTCTCGGAAGAGCGGCGATAATTAATTTTCAGCTGAAGCGCAACTTCGCCTTCAGTTCCGCTGCGTACAATGGCAGCCAAAAAGCATTGTTGTCGCCGAAACGGTCCTGCATTGTCGCAGCCAGATTGCGTCAATCAAAAATCGAGTGTCGTACCTGAAAATGGCCTCTGCTCCGCCACTTTGGCCGTTGTTCCATAGAACTTGGCTTGTTTTCGGTGCTCGTTTGGGCGTAAAATCAAGTTTCGGCAGAAATGCTCAATTTCGATACAATAATAAGGGATTTAATCCAACTTTTCCACCGATACGCATCGTTGTTGTTTCCTACCTAATCGAGCGTGCGTCTCAACTACGGACTCGCCCTCGATCATTTTTTTTTTCATATACAGGGTCGAACGTGAAAAATCGAGATATTTGTTTTTATTAAAAGCTTCGTATTAGATACGATATTGGAAAATTATGCAATGAAACGGCTAAAGATTTTTCAATACCGCACGTCTTTTATATATCTTGTGACGAGTGTCTCGAGGATAATTTTTGGATTCGTTTTAATAATTGGATTCGTTCGTTGGGGGGAAGTATGGACTCGGCGACGACGTAGCTGTCATTTCGTTTCATTCGAAAGAAAGTTCTGATAAGAGAAGGTAATCAGAAAACATTCCCTCGCATCAGGAGCAAGTCGACGTTATTAAAATTTATATTTCTCGCCGATGGGCGCTCACCAAGTTATTTAAATTTATTCAATGGAGGTGGTGTTCCGTAATTAACTTGGCCATTGCTGTTTTCAAATTTTATAATTTCAATGAGTCTCACACCGGCTCTCAGACGCGACGCGTAATTAACAAGAAAAAGGCTAACTATTCTGCATTATTTGTCAAAAAGTTTGTACATCCGCAGTGGAATCGAGAAAAACAGATTCGCACAAGACTTTCATTTCAACATAAACGCTATATTTTTATATTATAATTTACATACTAGCAATCAACCCGTTGAATATCAACACACACTGCATTATCTACTTGTGTGCAATCTTCATTGAACAAATTGCATCCCGAACGTCACATGAATAGACAGACAAATAAATAAACACTATTACTACATTAGATTATAGCTATAATAGGTAAACTTCCTTTGTAATGTAATGAGTTTAATTCTTTATTATTTTCACAAAAAGAGCAGATGCTTCGAAAAAAAAACGCATAGAACCCTTTTTCAAAATCAACCCGGAAAAACACAATCGAAAAAAGAGCACCTGAAACATCAATGCCTACACTGAACACAAAATCCTACAATATATGACGATCGAAAAGGCCAAGGGGTGCAAGTGACATTTTTGCCGAAATTGAGTTATGCACAGGAATCGCTCATTTATTTGGTGGCAAAAAGATATTAACGAATTCCGAACGTATGCCAAGATATATCATCAAATCACTCGACCTCTTCCTAATACATGGTCAACTTTGAACGCGCTTTTCTCGAAATCACCGCAAAGTCACTTGTACCCCTCGGCCTTTTCAGTCGTTATATCGTATCGTCAATATCTGAAACCATCACCTAACACACACGCACACCATCGTTTCGAACCCTCCGAACATCTCTCTAATGGGGGAACAATGCGGCGTCATTTTTTTGTTTCGCACGAATAAACGCTCACCATCATACATGATTACTTTCGATCCCTTCTCTTTTTCAGCACGTATTTTCTATCGCAATCAACAGATGGCGGTTTTTAATCACTACCCGCGAGTATCGCGATCGTCTTGATGGGGTTGCGACCCCCTTAGCGCTGATCTATCGCTTTGATATATCACCGTGGCTCTTTTTTAACCCTTCGTCTAATATTTCTTTGTTGCCGAACTGTCTATCGGTTTTTTTTCGGCAGATTCGTTCGGTGATCGGCCGTTTGAAAAAATGGCCAACGCCCGGAAGCTGTGTTTTCAATGTGTGCATTTCTATGTGAGCAATTCAGAGGTAAACGTAACCAACTCCACAAAGAAATATTAAAAAATAATAATCAAAGTGTTTGCTTATTTTCGTTTGGGTATTTTTACTGCTTAAGTTAACTAATCATAAAGTTAGTCGATCCTCCAACTATGTACTGACAATGAGATTGGATACTCACTAGAGGTGGATTTTTCACCTAACGTAATTGAAGGACTGACTCAACGAAACAGTGAAAAAGTGGGTCCTTAATAATATTAATCATTAATATACTGAAAAAAATATTTCACACATAGAAAGTTATAACTGTAGCGAGTGTTTTGACGTTTAAATCTCACTTTTTACAAAGAGTAGAGTTGATTACGTTTAACTCTGAACTGCTCATATGTGTTCGGGTTCGTGTGGAGATGCATTTAATTGATTTGGGTTGTTTTAATGAAAAAGTGCAGATGCGGATTATCCTACAGGCATGTTTTGATGAATTAAATTGTTGAATGGAATTTCCATTAAGCCTTAATGGCATGATCGAATTCAAAATCAAAAGTATTTCCTTTTAAATAAACAAACTGAGTTTAAATTAAATCGAACACATTAATATATTCGATACACATTTCCGTAATTGTAAAAAAAGCAATAAAACGACCATTATTATAAAATCCTCGACGCCGTAAAAATCACTGCAAATTATAAAATCTATAAAACCGCTCCAATATACGAATATTAATTTATTCAATTATCGGTCATTAAGCTTTTTATGGCTACGCCCTATAAATCGAACGATATGAATAGACGACGGGGGTGAGTTTGCTGCAGGCGCACACACATTTAATTATCCGCAAGATAAATGCGTCCCGTCGCATACATAATACAAAATTTAATAATATCATATAACGCGGTTCGAAATTTATGGTTTATAGAAAGAGGATCGAGCGCAAACTGATCGCGGACCTAAACAAACCATTGAATTCTGATGAAAAGTGACAGATAAGACGTCTGAATAATTAGTTCCAACGGGGTCTTATCGGACGTCTTTTGTCGGCCGAATCTATTTGTGTGTGCGGGTCTCTCCTAGAACCCCAAGTTTTGTGGTCACCCTACGTCTTCTTGCGCTCAATGGAATCCAACTTTGCGTACGCGTCCCTCAGTCTTGTTTTGTACCCATGTCGTGACTTTTCCAGGGTTTTCCGTGTGAATTTTCCTCGAATTTTCCACGGGAGTCGGTGCTGCTGTTTGTCGTTGGCGTGGCACGAGTCGATTTCTTATGCAAAGCAGCTTTCGTTGGTTATAATCTCCCCGTGAATCATGTTTTATACAGGCGCGATTAATGGGTTTCTTTGAGCTGCTCTTATTCATATGCTGAATGGGATGGTCCAAAACGGGAATGCGCCGTTGTAATGGTTTTTTGAGTGTATGGCGTGTCAGATTTTGGTTTATATATCCCCCATAATAAATTGATTTGATTCAATTTTATACGAATCCGGTGAATGCGCTCGATAAAAAATGGGTTTTTTTTTATAGAGCTATTAAAATATACCGATGCGCGTTATGAAATTAATTCGAATATACATACGTATACATTTTTCGTTCGAATCATATTAACATTTCGATCAATCGAAAACGTTTTCGAGCATTCCGCATAAATTCGCAACAACAACATTTCGAAAATTCCCCCGTCCGTCGAATCGAACTCGACAATTCCGAAACATGAACAACGTTCACCGAACACGTTTTCAACCCCGATAGTTTGGCGTGTCCGTTTTTAAAAAGCGGATGGCGTTTTTCTCACCGTTGCATTATCGCGGTACGAATCGTTCACCGTGGATATATCCGATGGATATTCTCTCCGATATACGTTTTATTGTATGAGCCGTTCAGGACTAAACGCGATTAACTCCACTTATTTGAGAAAATGTTTTTTTTCATTGGTTTAGTTAACTGATCTTAGAGTTTCAGGTAATTTTTCAACTACAATCCATCTCTGTACCGCGGATTTTTGACAGATCTTAATTAAAGGACTGACTAACTCTATGGTTAGATTGTTAAAGCAATGAAAAAAAATGGCTCCAAAATGTCAATGTTTTCGATATAATCATAATTTTACTTAATGATATATCTTTCCTGAATAATAAAGATAAGATGACAAAATTCGTTCGACGACTGAATGATGTATCATTTATTTCACAAGTCGTTTTAATCAATTTATTACTCCTAGTGTGAACTAACTACATTCATAGTAAAATTTGAATGTTAATGATTTCTGATGAATGTAATTAAAGGGAATTTATCAAATTCTTGGTTTATGGAATTGGTCACATTTAGTTCTGAATAACTCGTATGTACACTGTGCAGCCTTCCGAATCCTTTTGTTTGGCCATTCCCTCGGATCAATTGAAAACTCGACATCCATTGTCGAGGATCCCTCTTTCGTAAAACACGATATGATTTTAAGGGGCTCAATTATGACACTATTATTATCTACTTTCGCTTCCGAACTGTTTCGAATTCGATCGCTATCTCTTCCGTTTGATTGACGCTGGGATACTTCTCGTAGAATATAAGCTTTTATCCTTCACGTAAATATTATATTTGCTTTAATTACCATTCCGAGAGTGGTCGGTTTGAGATGCAGAAGGCGTACAGTGGAACTACATATAATCGAATCATGGCGTTTCCTTTTCTGATACTACGTGATGTTGTTCGATGATTATTTTGGTCTTTCGCTTTCACAATGCCGACGAGACCCTATCGTAGTTAGTATTCTGTAATATTTGTGTGTGTGTAAATTGAATAGGATTTCTCGGCAGCGTTTCTATTCACGGACGAAAGCCATAATTTTAGGGTGATGCATTCGAAATTATTTAAATGAACTTTGTTGTGTGGCGTTTGCTGCTGATGAGAAGATTGTTTTCTACGGTATTATTAATCATCGCTCTTGCAGAATATCACAATTGCAAAACACTATTGTTCATTGATTGTTACATTTGAAAATGTTTTGTATTATTAATTCAACCGATTTTGCATATCAATTGTTCATATTATAGTTTATTGACTTGTTAAAAATGTCGCATTGACTAATTATTTGTTTTCTATTGTTTCAGGTAAGCAACTTTGATCGATTCAATATCTTATCGAGTTCATTCACCTCGTAAGTATTTCTCAAAATTTCAAAACGATTAATCAGATTTCAATTGCACAATCGAATCACAGTCGAACAACTGAACCCACATTTATTTTACCGAAGAAAAAAAAACCAACTCCCATCCCGAGTAACGACCGCCGAACGTGTCACACACCCACTTCTAACGGCGAATTAACGATTTAATACGTCAAAGGACAAAGCCCCGAGGTGGTGGACGTCTCTCCTAGGAAGCCTCCTCGTCTCATCTCATCTCATCTCATCTCGGAAGCTTCCTCGTCTTCGGCACTCCTGCGAAGGAGGAATCGAAGAGCAGTCAGCTCACGCCCGACCAGGATTACCGCACCCCACGAGCCTTCGGATATTCGTTCCCCATCTTACAAAATATCTATCTCGTATCTGGAGCGATTATAAATTATGTTTTTATTTATCGTTGTTAGAGTATGTATTCACATGAATTATTCAGCTGTTATAAACGATCCGGTCATTACGGGGCGCGTACGGGCTTTTAATTTCCGCGGGGTTCGCGAGAAAATTAACTTTTTTTTCCCCCACCAGTCGTTTGTATGAATTTGTTTCCGTATATCTATCTATTTATCTGTAGTGCGATTTTTTTTTCGTTTGGAGAATAATAATTTTTTCGGACTCCTTGCGGATTTCGGACGCATCTGCGCTTTTACCGTAGAAATTGCGCGTTCAATCTGGTTTGTTGTCTTATATAATCTGTCGAGATTGATGAATCGGTTAAATAAAATGTATTATTATTAAATAAATTAGGCTCTAATGAAGAGCAGCAATCATCATTACGCACAACAACGCGGAAAACTTTATGTTATTAACAGCGTCGGAGAAAATTCGCAAAACCAATTTATATTTATTAGCCACATTTTCAATTCGAGTCGCAATAATATTTGTTTGCCGTAAGTTGGAGCGACTAATGGTACGCGCCCTCAGGTGATTATTGGATAAATAAAGTTACGCAACTGTTGATTACGCCGAGTTCAGTATTAGTTTTGTCCTTTATTTAGCAGACAATGGACGGGATATTAAATTCGTATTCCGAGAACGGCTTTGCGCCGCTGCAAAGAAATTTCAAACAAAGGAGAGTGAGCTCGCTCGCTCGGATAACGCGACAATTAGTGTATTATATCGCTTCAGTGTTATTATTGCACTTTTGCTAAATCGACTGCGGTTAATTCGAGTTTTTACAGCTGTTGAAAACGTCCAAACGTTCTCTCGTTCGGTCGGTTTTTGTTTACTGGCGGAAAATTGGCGATCGTGTATAGTGTTCTAGGATTAATACGTCGGAGCGTTTTTCTTCAGCTTTTAAAATATGCGATTTTATATTCTTCAGTACGGTATGAATATTTGAATAGCTTTTTATCGTTTAAACTTCGCAAAGTAGTTGCTAAATTGAAGACGTTTCAGTTTTATCCTCTTTGTGCTAGCGTTTACGAAAATTAAATAAATAGTTTCTAAGTTGATGAGTTATAATGCTTTTCTTCGCAACTCGGTTAAAAGCAGCGGAACGCTCATTGAAAAATATTGCATCCATTTTTATTTACTCATAAGATGTACAATATGCATCCATTATTTGTGTCAGCGATTAATAACGACTTTAACTGTCCGACTGAACGCAAACGACGCCTGTCTCCTTTGAAGAAGCGATTCCATATAATCTCGTATTATTTTTTTATTTCAAACTTCATTTCATTAATGGACTTTTGAAACTGAAAAAAAAAAGAACTTCCCCGGCATGTTTACAATGCACCGCTCGCGCATTAATACGTAATTTTCTTATGAGGGAAAACGCTCGTGAGATCCGATACATTTTACGCGCATTAGCAAAGTAGATATGGGAATAAGCGTCGCGTATAAAAGATCGCAGACTTCGGCAACTGTCTGCGGACGAAAAGAGCTCTGGATGTATAGTGGAACCCCGATGTATGTAAACCTCGACATTCATACAAAATCCGTGATAATTTTGGCTATTTTCTTTTTATGTGACCCGAACCTAGAAGTAAAGTAATGGGAGCAATTGAATTTATTTAAAAAGCGACTCGATGTGAAGCTTAAAAATGGAACTGATTTGACAAACCTAGCAACTCAAAATCATTATAGTATGGCAAAATCAACCATATTGTTATAATTTTATAAGTTTAAATAAGCGATCATCTATGAGTACGGAACGGATTAATTCAATTCATGTTATAGTGCAAGGAAAAATGCTTCTACATACGTTCTGCTTCCTGGAACGAATCGCGTACGTATGTCGGGGTTCAACTGTATACGAAATAAAGCCAAATAAAAGTAAAAAAAACGCAAAACGAACACAGAAGCGAGTAGAAGCTGAAAAAAAATAGAGGGCGTCGAATAACGGTTTCGGGAGGCGGCAATTCCCATGGCTCTCGTACTTAACTGGTCTTCCGGCCGCGGGGCCAGGAGTGAGTCGCAATTTGCTTACTTCACGCAGAATCTCCGGCACCACTTTGTTTATTTGCGAAACGTGACGATGGCCTGCGGGGGGACGATTAGGGCCCTTTCAGGACTTTCAGGACGACCGTCCGTGGAAAAGCTACGTTTTCACGTTACGATCGCCGACCGATCGGTTCGAACGCTTTCTGTCGTTCCGAGCTCTAGGATCTCTCTTTTGAATCAGCTCGTGATGTAAATGGAGGCGTTGAGTGTTTAAATTTTCGTATTGTTTTTATTTGCGTCGGTCAATAGTGGAAGTGCTGCTCTGTGGTGGAAGTTAATGTAGAAGCTGATCGATGCGTCGATTTCGAACGTAGGATTGTTATATCGTTGGCTTGTCTTTGATGAAATTGAGATTGTCTCGATTAGATTGAGGTTTTTGATGGAATTGTTTTGAAAGCTTGTTTTACGTTTGATGGTGCTTAAACTTTAGTTATTCCAATGTCGTGTATGAAAAATTCATACGTGGAATACAAATATTTTCATAATGAATTAAAAAATAATAACGAATTCATGAAAGCACAACACGTTTTCAAAAAAATATCGCATAACTCAACACGTTTACACCTCGAACAAAAAAAAATTCGCTGAAAACCGCCACACCGTTTCCATTCTCTCTTCGTGATCGCTCAATTTCGCGCCCGGAGACCGTTAAAAAAATGACAAATTCGCCGAAGAATTTTCACCGAGACACCGCTAAACACGCCCTCTAATGCACACCACACCCTCATTAAATAAAACCGGCAGTTTTCGACCCCGATGAGATTTTTTTCCCTCGCGGGCCACGCAATTGCTCCGCTCGCGCGACCCAGTTTTTCCTAATTTCGGCTTATATGCGGGCACGTCCTTTATTATGCTCGCTTTTTTCCGTTTGTACTCGAGCGAAATGAAAAAACCGCAATTATTCCCCATAACGCGGCTCCGGACCTTTGTCCCTAATCCCATTGACAAACTGTCGAAGTGTAAGTGTGCAAGAATGAAGACGGAAGGTGTAAAGGAGTTGGGCCAAGCGTACGTGATTCGAAACGCAATTCGTCTCGAATGAGGGAAATTCCACAACTTATGGGCTACGCAGGACCTCTTCAAGGTGTGAATTTAAAAATATATATATACGGGGTGTGTTTATTTATATTTATGTGCCTTTCGCAGTAATGTACGTGTGTTGCTTGCTTTAATGGTGCGGGCGTGTTAAGAGAGTGCGAACGTCTGAAGACTCGTGAGCCAATTTAGTTTTCACTCTCGGTTCGACCCAACTGTACCGCAATTTAGTTTATTTTTTTCGCACGTTCGCATTGATGGCTTTTTTAAAATTTAATGCGGCCCCGACTCAAATTTCATCACCTTCAAACATTTCGTGCGAAAATTGTTCATTCGACACTGTCTAAAGTGTGAGTAATCATTCTAAACGAATCCGGGGCATTACAGGAGATTAGGCGAATCCAAAATCAATTAGATGCTTACATTGTTGACGGCGTTTTCAATCGACTCGGAAGTGTAAATAAGTGCGAAACTCGCTAGTAAATAAATAAAAGAGGGCTCGATTTAATGGTCTCCCTTTGGCGCACGGTTTGTTTGGTCTGCAGTGGGTGGCTGGGGGGTGGTCGTGGAGGAAACACTGTTGTGATTCGGTGCATTGCGCACTGCAGCTGTGTAGAATTACCACTACATATACACTGTTAAGCTACGTCTACACTAGAATAATTTTCCGTTTAAATACACTTCGAAATTCGATCGAAATTTCATGGATCTGCTACTTTACTTCAGATCTATACTGTGTTCTATGTAGTCCTAATCTTTTTTTTTTCCTAAAGAATCTCCAGTCTGGATTGAAACTATGCCTTCGCTTTTAAGCGATTTTGTAACTATGGATTCTTTCGGTTAAAGGTGGTTAGCTTCTAAACCAACCCTCATTCTCAGAGGTGTTACCGAATTAATATCTTACTTATTATGTGATAATGTGTTTAATATTATTAACAAAGGGACCGGTCTTTTCACTGCTCTATTTAACTAAGTCCTTTACGAACTGTAAAAATCCGTCTCTTTTACGTAGATTTTCGACAATTTATGGTTGAAAAACTGACTGTGATTCTATGGTTAGTTGACTAGAATAGTCAAAGAAAATTTTCAATTAGGAAAATCCATTATTTTCAAGTACCCAGTTTTGAATGCCGATTTGAATCTGGCATCTTCTCAATATTGAACCCAATATTCCACTAATAGTAAAGCAGTTCGAAAAGAGTTGAATTAAATCCTTGAAAATTTACACTTTATCCACATCGATTCGATGGAAAATTCTCGAAAATTTATATTAAACTCCTATAAAAAAGAGCATGTGAGCACGAGGCTCGAGCCTCTGTCGGAGTTGCACTGGAGCCAGTGGCGTGCACGGTGAGTAATCCCATTATAAAGCATCTTGTCTAGGAATGAAAACTAAGAGAAAGTGCCCGGGGGACCGAAGCCGTCGGGGGTCCCTCCCGACGATTAATAAGGGGGCGAGCCGTTTCAACCCCTGGCCTCTCTCTCTCTCTTCGGTTACACATTCTTTCATTACTTACCGAAGGCTGCTGGATCCATGGGTGGCTGCTTTTATGTGTGCGTGTGTGTGTTGGAATGGAATCGAGGGTCTTTTGGAAAATTTCGGGGTTTTTTTATTAGTATTTTCTAGTTAAATATTGATAGTGGTTGTAAATGGAGGTGTGAAGGTTCTCATCGATACGATTCTCTGCCTAATCTAATGTAATCCATACTTATCGAATTTAATCTAGCATGTATAAAAATATATAAAATTTTTGTTATTAAGATTAATGGGGTGCGTCCACTGCCGAGCGGAACGGAACGGACTAGAAACTCATCTATAGAAAAAAGGACGATAGCCATACAGCCGTCCTCCTTTTTCGTATATCCCTAATCCTCTAATTGAATGATTCCATGTTTACGAAACTACTAAAAAATCTGAAGCACAGAATCGATCCAAACTGTAATACCATTGAAAAATTCTTAAATTTAATCCTACATAATATAACGAGAACATCCGAATATTGTGTTAATGTGATAATAAACAAACACTTAAATGAACCAAAATTATTTCTAAATTAATGCAATGTTAATTTAAAAAAAATACAAATTCCAATTCAAAATCATAACGCTTCCCATCGAAAAACAAAATCAATCATCAAACAAACACCCATTGTCTCGCAAATCTTTCCGAACACTCCCCTTCAGAATTGAACGACACCCTCGTTCGATAACAAAGCGACACCGCTTTTTTAACATCTTCACTCCTTATCTGGCACAATTGTAAAATCGAAACTCGCTCGATCGACGACTTTATTTCGCCCTCTTCGAAAATTCGAATCAAATTCTGTCGCAACGTGCGTTTATTGTTGTTCGGCGAAGTTCTTCATTTGCGGCTTTTTCATTTGACGCGTCTATTCATGCAAAATTAATGACGACTGTAATGTAATATAGATCTGTCATCGTGATTAATTTTGCACTTTTTCAAGAGTAAGTCCTTTGAGGCATTCGATGTATCTCGTTGAATGATAAATCGTCGACGCATAATAATACGATGTGTAATTAAGTCGATATTTTATAAATTTCTAAACTTTATAGAATAACTAAAATATTTCATTCTATTAATATTTCGAGGTATTTAATATTCGATTTCGTTGCGTGTTTCATTTCACAAACAGTTTCTTATTAAATACAACTAATTTATTCGTCTGCAATAATATTATATTGAAATCGTGACAGAATCAGTTATAACTTCTCAAATTACGCCAGAAATTCGAGTGAACATTTTTATTCAATATTCGCGACCTCAGCACGGCGAAAAAAAAAAGCTCAAAGCCATAACACTAGCGGAAAAATCTACAAATCCCAAACACTTATCCCTATGCGATAATCTAAATATGAGAGCCTTTTCCCAGCCGAACCTTCGGCAATACGAGCGACCCATTCCCCGTGATTTCCGAACAAAGGACGATTTCCAGTATCGCACACATACCGACCAGATAACATTTACGAAGGCTTTTGCGGTCGTTTCTGTATCGGTCGTATGCTAGATCTTTTTTTTTTGCGTGCGCGCGTTAGGACATCACCGTGTTTTCATTAAATTAAACTTTGTTATCGCGGCGAATTCTGTAAAGTTGGCCGTCCCCTAATTAGCCCCGGAGGCTTTTTTACGCTGTCGGTTTTGTCGGAGCAGCGAAAATATCCGATTCAAAAACAATATTTGTCTTTGGCCGTGAGAGACGTCTCCGGCGACAATCAACAATGCTCGAATAAAACGGACGATTCATTACGTGCACGCTTATTTAACGTATAAAATTGCCGAGTTATGGAATCATTGGGAATTCGTGAATTTTCTTAGAAAATATTTCATCTGTTTAAATATATCAATGAATGTAAAACAACGGTTATAGAATAGTGAAGGCCTGCGAAAATTGAGAATTTCAAATTATTCAATATCTACATTAAATATTGGAAATCTAAATAATAAAACATTCTAAAGACCTGAAGTAAGGATTCTACTCATCTTAGAATCGATTTGATGAGGTTTTTGCATATTTTTCACTGTGGTTTTATCGACTTAATTGTCAATTCTGTTATATTTCCTCAAATTTTCTTCGTAAACAATATCTGGTGAATTTATTTATAAATCCACTGTGGTTATTTAAATTTCTCTGAAGAAATAAGATTTGATTTTAAATCAAGTTGAAATCCATAGTCTCGAGCATCACCAGTTCTCAGAAGCTAACTTTTCACCCTTTTACATTAACTAAACCTGATTCGCTGAATTTTCCAAAGACCGAAGCCGCATCGTCCCCTTTATAATACGATATAAAAAAATGTAACTTGCCGCCTGAAAGTTTTCCTTTTTTTTTTTGAAACACGCGCCCTAAATTAAATACGAAGTTCTCCGTCGGTCCGCAAGCGTTCGACCTTTGTCTTTCCCATAATAATAAAACAAAGCGGCGCTCGTTTTTCCCATTACGAAAATAATCGTCGCTAAAAACGGTCGTAAAGCGACTCAATAAATTTCTTGGAATTCAACACGTGTTTTGTCATCGAATTTATACGCGAATTCCGCTTTCGAATATGCCACGAGGGGGGTCAGGATATACTGTATGCGTTATACATATTCCACCATAAGGCCATGGGGGTGGAGTCGGGTTGTCGAATCACGAACACCGAGGAATGCACAGTATGCAAATCAATGCCCCAATTCCCAGTGCTAACTTGCGGATCGGAGCCCTTCATAATTCACGTGTTCGTAAAAATAAGTCCTAATTCCTGACTCGGGCGGAAAATCGTTATTTTCGCGACCCCAATAGGAAAATTCGGATTGTGTCGTCGTTCGGTACGTTTTTACGGCCCCGTTCTTGTCTGCGAATTTAATGCCCTAGAATGAAGCGATTCTGTCGGTTTTCAGTTTACATAACGACTGTTTATGTATTTACATGAAATGATTAATATTTCTATTTTATTATAGATGAAGCCTAACATATGTTTTTTTAGTTCTTTAATTTGGTACACTCTCAACTATTTGAATAAATAATTCATATCAAATTTTCTAATTAAGGCTTTCATAATTTTTTTCTTAGGATTCTGAAGATACGTCATTTTTTAAAGTTCACAAGATAATATTTAAGAAAACATTTTGCAATAACTAAAATATAATTTTTTTCAAAATAATCTATGAATTTTCAGTTTGTGAACTTCTTTGTTTCGATCGATTGATATGAATTCTCTAAAAATTCATACGATCTATTCAATGCCAAATTTAAATTAACTCTTCATGAACACATCCCCCATTGACGTGATAATTTCGTTCGTATAGATTTGCTTCAGACATTTTGAATGTTTTTCTTAAAAAATTGCCCTCCAGGCGGATATCTCTTGAAATTATCTACCTCCTTTAACGTGTCAAGTTGAACTTAAATTAACGAAATATCCCAATACAACATTAAAAATACAAAATTCCCAACTTACCCCATATACAAAACTCAAAATCTAAAACAAAGCACACGAACCATCCAGCACTACATAGGACGCGAAAAATCGCACACCTCTCGTCCATTACGCGCTCCAGAGCGTGAATCTTCCTTTTGCATACGATATACGACCTCCGATACGTACGACCGGACGAGGCCAACACATTTCGCAACAAACGAAAATTTACTATGAAGAACCTTAAAAACGAGGCCCTCGAGGTACCGCCTCCTGTCCCCACATTACAATATCACGTAACCATACGCATTACATATCTTGTCGTCTAACCAGGGGTTGATTCATCGCGTGAAAGCTTTATGGGGTGGTTTTGTCTGTTGAACCATGCAACGGTTGTTGGTTGGTGGATATTGACGACGTCCCCTGCGGCCGAAGCGCGATCCGATGATTCAGCGCCGGTTTTAGTTAGCGGATTCTGGTGTAATTGGGTCGTATTTCGATTCGGTTTTTACGGTTCGATGGTGAGCGAAGGCTTTTTTCATGCGTGTGTTTTCATTAACTTGTTGCTGCTGTTGTGTGTGGATTTTCAGTTTATGCGAAGTCTCTTGTTTTTGTATGAAATTGTGTGTGGATGTTGGAATGTTCGATGGTGGAGGAAATTTGTTTTGGTTGTATTGATCTGGATTGTGCGGTGATGTTTGAAAATATTTCAAAGTATTTACATTGTATGCGGTGTGACGTGTTTTTTTCTGAAATAATGCCCTTCCAATAACACTATTTCATTAGTTTTGGGTAAAATGACTTTTTTAAGGTGACTTCATTCTATGAATATTTGGCTCAACGAAATGATCGTGACAGGAAAATTTTCTTGAAGAAAGTCATTAAATCAATACAGATGGGTGAAATGTAGTGCCATTGAAAGTTCTTTATATTAAAAAAGGCGGTATTTTTAGTTGGGTATGACCCATAGTATTACATTTTGATATATTATCGATGAAATCTGTTTTTCCATTGTTTACGAAAATATTCAAAAAATAGGAAAGTATGTGACCACCTGTCGTTTTCATATGAAATTAATTATTCACATTCATTCTATTTTATTCATCTACTATGAATAGCAACATTCGATGCGCTATTTCTATAAACGTATCGAAATACAATATTTACGTCGACATTCACGAGCGAGTCGAAAACGAAAAGAGCAAACACAACACAACACACATATTATATTATACAACAAAAAGACAACCCACGACATATTTTCCGACAGCATAAACCGTATCGAAATTATTCGAATGCCAGCGCAACAATTTCGCTGAAAATTTCGAACGCTTAACGCTAATACGGGACGAATTTCAGAATTTTCGTCCGTTTTAATATTGTGTTGGTTTTGGGGGCCGAGGTGTCGGCGTCGCGACGCTGTCACTTCTGCTTCAAATTAACATCCTTAATGAAGCCGAGAGGCCTTTTCCTCTCTCTCCTTACTTTTCCGCAAAACTGTCCCCTTTTCGAGAGTTTAGCCATAGCCGATATCGTGGAAAAACTCGCCTGTTTTCGCCGTTGCATCCGTTAAATAAATGCCTTTGTTAAATTAGAGTTTGGAATTTTCGATGGGGGTCTTTTTCGAGACGTGCGAAAGTTCAGATTTTCGACGGGACGTGAATAATGAATTTAGAAATGATTTGAATTTTATGGTCGAACATTTCTATTGTCTTTTTGTAATAATATGGCGTTTACATTTAGTTATTGCTATTCGTATCGTCGTTGCTTTTCTTGATCCAACATTCAAATGTTAGAGCGATAATGGCAACTGCAATTCGAATCGCAACATGTGAACACTACATGAAAATTCATAGTAGCTGTCTCACTCTATGGTGTTAGACTCCGCTATATGAAGTAGGGTTTTTTCCACTTGGAAGCTATTTAGAGCAAGATAAACTCATATACATCGAGTTCGTCTCGCTCTAAATTATAATACTTCCATATAGAAAACTTTCTATTTTGTTTCGCAGGGTTCTACAGTATGAAAAAAAATTAACCAACGATTAAAATACCGATCCTAAATGTGTAATATAATATTTCATCTTAATATTCTACGCTATAAACCCTTCATGCATTCTCGTCGTAATAAAGAAATTCATCCCTCGCAACCCTTCCGAGCGTCCCCGGCCCGTTTCCACGCGCGACCCTCGACTGGAAAATCCTGGCAAATCGCGACTCCAGAAATAAAACCTTCGGCACACGCGCACCCAGTAAACACACATGGAAATGTGTCTCGTGCATTATTAAGGCAATAATGAGGAGATGCATTAGGCTCCTCTCCAACCCTCCCTATCTTTCCGCAGACGCACGTTCGCAGACAGACATGCACGCCGACACGTTACCAGTATTTACGTATATATAATATAATGTACCAGTATACGGATAGAGTCCCAGAGGGCTAGAGCGACACGAATACCCGGCGAGGACCAGGTGCGCTCCAAATTGAGGATTTGCTCCGCAATAATCAACTGCGGCAGTCGCGTGCTCCGCGACCATCCAGACGCTCCAAGACGGTACAGTGAGCTCGTGCATTATGCAGTAGGCGAGGGTCTCTCAGGTCTAGGTGAGGCTAATTAATGTCGTTCGGGACAAAGCGGTCCGTGTGTTTAGATGCTGGACTGTGATGGGTTTCGCTCCATTTGTTTAATATATCGTTTTTAAGTCGACTGAAAAGGCCGAGAGGTACAAGTTATTTCGAGAAAAGCGCGTTCAAAGTTGACCATGTATTAGGAGGAGGTCGAGTGATTTGATGATATATTGAGGCACACGTTCCGAATTCGTTTATATCCTTTTGCTACTGAATAAATGAGCGTGTATAGAAACGATTCCTGTGCATGACTCAATTTCGGCGAAAATGTCATTCGTACCTCTTGGTCTTTTCAGTCGTCATATTAATTAAAAGAAGATTTAATAAATTATTTCGAATGACAATCTTATTTGAAGAATTTTATTCGCATAATTCTGAGCGACTGATACTGAATGTGTCGATCGATTAATGTGCAATGTTGGAATTGAATAACGCAATTTTGAAAATATCAATTTTAACTCTTGACTGTATATCTGTTGTAGCCGGATATCATTTTCAGAGTAAATGTGTTATGTCGGTTATTTTCAGAAATGTGTACTTTATTAACAGTATTTCTCAGTAAAACGTGTTCATATTCTATTGAAATGTGTGCTTTACGTACACAAACTAATCGCTTATGAGTTGACATTTTATACAAGAATCATTACCGTTGTGTGTAACGTTATCAAATGAATCATCAATAATATGTATATTTTTCCTTTAGACTCACAGAAAAACAAACAATTTCAACATAAAAAAAAACACATAATTGAATCATATCATGAACGTAAAAACATACAAATATTTACACAAATTATTTTCGAAATAACGATACCTATTTATATTCAAATTCTATAAAAAAACTTTCCAATCCCTTAATTAATTTACATTTATTTATATTCGTGCACAACGATCACAGGTGGCGACCTCACTTCTAATTATGAAAGTTTATTTATTTTTTTTACAATCCAAGTTAACATCCTCCCAATTAGCGCCAGACTCGGAGGGGGGTCGGTTTTTCCCGCCCACCCCCTCAGACGCGGTCAGAGGAAAAACCGATATGAGTTATGTTTTCCGCGAGAGAAAAATCCCAGATCGGTCCCGGTTCCCGTCCCGTCTCGTCCCGGGAAAACTTTCGAGAAACCACCTGAGCCAGAGCGTTTGACGGGTGGCTTTTCCTTTTATATATCGGTGGGGTGGTCTTGACGATTTTCTTTTTTTTACCTCTATGTGCAGGGCGTCCCCGATGTTATTTATTGTTATTTGTGTTGAATTTGAAGTAGTGTATGAATTCGAAGTTTATATCCCCGATATTTATTATCGGCCATAAATTTTTACGTATTTTTGTACGAAGGGACTTTTCTATGTAATTAAATGTCATTTTTGGTGCTGCTTAAGGTTTATCATTACACTCTTCCCCCGATTTATGAAATAGATACGTTCATCAAATTAATCAAAATCTATCTATATACCAAGTCTGGTCGAAATATTGATAAAATATGACATAGTATCGTCGATGATTTAAAGTTATTTATTCACAAATTGGAATAGTATTCAAGTTACTGAGCAAGTTTAAAAAACTTCATTGTGAAGACATTGATTTAATATATAATATAAAGATTGGTCCCTGAAATCTTATGAAAATCCTCAATTATCCACTTAAATGTCAAAATATGAAACCGTATAAATTGGGGGATGAGTGTATTGATTAATATTGTAAAGGTTGCGGTTTTTAAATATGATTTTATGTCTAGCTCAAATGTAGTTGCTTTCTATTCAAAATATTCATCCTCAAATGAATGTGCGGAATTTATGTGATATTGTGATTTGAATGTTAACTAACAGATTCTAAAATGCCAATTTTGTGTTCGTATCATGTTTTGTACAATCTCTCAACAAAGGGCTAATTAATGACGGATATTCTGTATTCCGTATGAATTCAACGTACCACCGTGTGTGCAATTTCGTTGAAGTTTCTATCGAATTTTGCACATTTGAATATCGCATCGTCAATCATATTACAGCGTAGGAAAACATTGCAATTTCGCCGGAAAAACACTTCATTCGTATGTAACAACAATATGCGCAATCAAAATATTGTATCGTTCGAAATTCCGCATGTTATTTGTTTCGGCTGAATTCGAAATTATATTTTTTTTTCGAACCACCCTGTTGTGTTGCGAGGCGAGTTCGTGCGCTTTTTCAGTCACAAACGTTCATTTTCACTGAATAAAATATTATTTAATTATACGCATCGCAGACAGTGGTTTTCAACTCGCGGCTCGCTATCTTTTACCCTCCATCGAGAACAATACGACGAATTTTTATATTTAATTTCGAGTCGTTATTGTAACGTGACGTTGTAATTCTTTCACTTATGGCCATAATCATTTTTGTTTGTCGATGTTTTTTTTTTCGCTTCAATTATATTAACAATGTGTAATTATTATACGGGGTGTTTTTGCTTTCGGTATGCTCGCAAAACAATGTGTATAGAAAAACAAACGTGATAGAGCCTCGAGAAAATGGAAACGAAATTGAACAAACAAACGAATAAATAGCGAGTTTCTGTTTGTTTCAATTTTTTCCAGTCGCTTTTCTAACATTGCGTATTTATTGTTTTTCGTATATCAAATCATATATGGAAAATTTGCTCGACAACCTTCGGCGTTTTTAAACACAATGAACGATACATAAATGATTTTCGATTTATTTCGTATCGAAACATTATTATTGCAATATTGTTGTTTTCATCAGAAACAAAAACGATTTTATATGGTTTTTTTCGGTACATTAAAAATCGTTACTGAAATGTGTCTCGATGGGGTTTGTTTTTTTTTAATTTCATGCATCGTTCGTCTGATGAATTAAGTAATAAAATTTTTAATTAACATTTATAACGTTTCTTGTATGTTTTTTTCTTACTTATATAACTTTTAATTGAGAGAAACCTATTAATTCGGAACACTTTCCTCCAGAGATATTTTCACTCGAAAAATTGAGATTTAACACGATGAAGATATTTTTGATTTTTTTCATTCGAAGTTATACGATCATCTAAAATGTTTAATTTTCATCTGCAAAATTTAATTGTATTTGCTCGACTCTAATTTATTTTTTCGATCCTCGATCCGACCAACTTTGCTACTTTAATAAAACAGCATATATGATTTTCGTCTAATTAATATATTCATCATTAAATTTTATTCGATTCTAATATGATTCCCAAGTTATAATGTATAATATAATATATTAATCTATATGTTTTAATGTTCAATATTATTTTTATTCCATCGTTAAAACACACTCATTATTTTCGAATTATACTCACGACGGAAAACAAACAATAAACATCTTACATATTAAACAACATATCATACATCATAGTTTATTAACATGATATAATTTTTCGAAAAACACGATAATAACCAAAAAACTCTCTTGTTAAAAAAACAAACATTTTCCGCACGAAAACGTACCGATTTTCCATCATCCCTCAACCAAACACATGGGGGGCGGTTTCCCACCCATTTTTCACGCACTGTCATCTACGAAATCACCATCAACCTCACCACCACCATCATCACCACCACCGCAGAAGCAGCATCACCTCAGAATGGCGAATTTCGCCGCTCATAATCATAATTTGCTCGCGGGCCGTAATTACGAAAGCAACCGCGCAAACATGTAAACATTGCGAGACATGCCGCCCCTGGGCACTGCGCTCGACATGAGCCCTAACCTCGAATCGTGTCTCGTGTATGTGTACGTGGATATGCTCTATTGTGTATGATGATGAAATAAGCCATGGGGGTCAAGTGGTATCGTGGAGATTTTCAGGAAAATTCGATCTAAGTTGAGTGTTTGTATGTGTTTTGGGAGAGGGGTTAGTGATTCGATGATGTTTTTCTGCACGGGTTATGGATTCGTTTATATATTTTTGATAATCGAATGAATTCAGAATCAAACCGGCTGTGACGTAGTAAAAGAAAAAGATGAACAACCATTCAATTGTTTGTATGCGAATGCGATGACATTACGCGTCCCCCTATGTGTGATTTTCTTATTCGAATGCGAAAAATTGAATGGATTGCTTCTCTTTTCTACTTTTATTACGTTTCAGCCGGTGTGTTTTGCCCTTAAATGAACATATGAGCCGTTCAGAACTAATCGTGATTAACTTCATTTTTCGGGAAAA
Source organism: Cheumatopsyche charites (assembly GCA_024721215.1). Taxonomy (NCBI): domain Eukaryota; kingdom Metazoa; phylum Arthropoda; class Insecta; order Trichoptera; family Hydropsychidae; genus Cheumatopsyche; species Cheumatopsyche charites. The sequence continues at coordinate 7,645,070 of CM045582.1, forward strand.
AAATTAAATGTCAAAGCACTTGATATAGTCATAATTTTTCATAAAAAAAATATCTTTGCTGAATAATGAATGATGAAAATTGTTTGGCCACTGTTTAAAATCATTTATTACTGAAGTCATTTTAATTAATTTTGTACTTAAATTTGAATTAACCACATCCGTAGCTTATTATAAACTGAATTTGAATTTGAATGAACTGAGGAAAAAACGCATCGAACACGTTTGATCGGTTTTCTCAATTCCTTGTTTTATTGAGCTATACACATTTAACTCTGAACGTCTCATATCAACAAACAGTTTTTATACTTAATTCGATTTCAAAAAGATGCTACTTGATCCCCTGGGTTTATTCCATTGTCATATATTGTGTATGGATATGTGACGTGTGTGTATTCTTGGGGATGTTCTTCGGAAGAGGCGTCGTTTTTTCTGTTTGTTCGTGCGATTCGGTGGAAGCTCGCTTGTGTGTATTCAATTTTGTAAGAGTCCCTTTTGAATGATTTTATAATGTGTTTTTTCTTGTTTGTGATGAGTGTTGTTATTAGGTCCATGCAACAGGTGCGTAAATATAATATAAAGAGTTTAAGGTAGGAGTTGAAGATGCTATGAAATCTTATTGTGTGTGAGATTGTAACTACAGTGAATGATTAATACTTATTAATAATTTTTATGAATCTTAGTAAATAATATATTTTTATCTACTAATGTATATTATCTGTATATAAACAGCAATTTACACATGGAAAAAAACTAGAACGAACCACATCTAGATACAAGGGGAAAAAAACGCACGGTGGAAAAACCCCGTCTGCGATAGCGCGACAATTTTCGATAGTGCGCCTCGTGTCAGTCTCGAAATCTATTTTTAATGGTGTCAAAAGAGAAAGAGATCGCCTATTTACTATATTATCCGTGATTTACGACGCGATACCGCGGTCGATTTCGCGTTCGTCGTAATGGCCGTTTCGGTGATGTTTCGTATTGCGGTCGTACTACGTGTCGATCGTTAGCGAGCCTACGAAACGAGCGCGCTCGGCCTACCTATCGTATGTTAAATATTATACATGCGTCGATACATAGCGGTACAAGTGAGTTTGCCGTGGATTTTGATCGTGATGTATGAATTTCGGGTCGGAGTTGTCGCCGGGCTGATTGGCATCGGTTGCGCTTTTCCGAAGTTCGTCGTTTGTCGCGTTTTGGGATCGGACAGGTTCTTGAGTTTGATTGTGAGATTGAGGTGTTGAGGTTTCTTGGTGTTGCGTAAGTTTGTAAGCTTGTCGAGAATGTGCAAGTAAAATTTTCTGCTTATAAAAGTTTTGATTTAAATATGAATTTGTTTGTTTCATATAAAATCTATTTATTTGAAAAACATCCGTATTCGGAAGCACTGAATACATACTCCCTTTGTTTCGTTCGAACACGGAACGTCATATAGCCAACGGAAACGTATTCTATCATATCATTCGTATCTATTACATCGAATCACTCGTGTACCGAACCAAACGTACAAAGATACTCATCCAGATATATTCGAATATGCATTCAAATAATCCCCATCAACTTCACAAGACTAAAAGCCACGCTGAGCTTTTAGAAAAGCTCATATTTTTTTCACCGTCCGACAAATGCATCGCACCGCAATCGATCAAACTTACACAGTGCACGTACTTTACGAACTATTATTAATACGACTGCCTACCGCGTATACAATTTTCAAGATCCGAAACGCAGATATCGTTTTATGTGTCGTTCCGCAATTATTATCGTTCGAGCAAATTGATATGTCATCAGAGCGGCGGCGATGAATCGTCCCGCATACAAACACTATTAGATAACGCCGTATTTTTTTTTTCGTAGTTTCATATATAAACGTACTTTTTTACGCACGTTCGATTTTTATTGATATTGTTCTTTTTCAGTTTGTACATTAACCGTGCGTTACATACATATATTCGGAGATACGAACGCGTTTCTACCGGCATTGTTCGAGCGGACACGCCAAACGAACATTAGGCGATTGATTAGTAAAGTTGGACGATTTAAATTGAATCCGGCAAAAACTCGAAGCCTTTCCACGATTATTATTGGTGCGTACCCGCTTTTGACTCGGGCGATTGTGGATACCGCTGATTTGGTTATTTTTGAAGTTTTTTTCATTTATTTGCGTGCATATTTTCGAAGGGTTTCTTTCGTATTGCCATATGAACTGTTCAGCGCATAATCTGATTAACTTCGTTTTTTAAAGAAAAAATAGACTAAAATATCAAAGCACTTGGTATACTAGTCATATTTTTTTTGTATATAAAATAAATCCCCCGAATAATAAAGAAGAATATCATTATGACATAATCTGTTTAGTAACCGAATATTGAATCATTTATTTCAGAGGTTATTTTATTTAATTCTGTACCTAATGTGAACTGACCACATCTGTTGCTAATTGAATATTATATTTGTAAAATTGATAATAAATGGAATGATAATAGATTCGAAAATCACATCAAATATGTTTCATCGTTTTTCTCTACTTTTTTGTTGTATGTATGGAGTTAATCATGTTGTGTACTGAAAAAGACTCATATATTGCATGATTCAAGCAATATTAAATAATGGGTTAATTAAAGTTTCAAGTATTTTTTTGATAAAAAAAGGTTATACTAATTAAGAATTGCATGTTAAATTGCTGACTAATTTTCAAAAAAAAAAAAATCAGATCTTATTTGTATATTTTTGCACATTCACGACAAATGTAATTTCAGCACAATTAACCCCGTTCTATGTAATTGCAATACGATCGTTTCATTAAAGTCTCACTTAATTCCACGAGCTTTCACCGTTTCGCCAGAATAAAAAAATACACGACACAACTGAAAGCCGTGGAACGAACGAAAGTAAACCTCGCGTTGATTAATAACCTTTTGACATATCATTTAAGTGTGTAATGTCATTTTGATTCGAGCGAAAGCTCTCTTTGCGAGAAATATAAACGGACGGAAAATAGTAGTTTGTAAAATTTATCGCCGAGTCGTTAATCTTGCGAACAATTGTTATGTAAACTTGAAGTATACGCGCGTTAAGTCTTTCATGTAATATGTGCTGGAAAATAGCGCGTTTTCTTCCTTCTATATGTATTTTTTTCTCTCCTTCGAAACGTTTCACGTGTGTTTTTTTCGAATATTCGGTCTCGCGTGAGTTCAGCGTAATGGTCCTCAGTTTAGCGTTTTATCTCCATGGGGGTTTTTTAGCATTATCGTATCATAAGAAAACTTTAAATATGTACATATTCCATACGCCCCCGATGTCGGATTCCACGTACAAATACAATAAAATATTTATCAACTTTTACAATTGCAAATTTTGGATGTTCTCCAAAATACACGCAGCGTTGTAAAAATGTTAGGGTTTTTTTTCGTGTTTCATCCTTGTCCACGCCCGTTCGTTTTATTTCTAGAATACATTAGCGCCAACTTCAAACGTTTTGAGCGTTATTTAATTTTCTTTTGTCAGAATGTTAAGTAGCCATAATTCATTTGTGCGAATAAATCTAATTTCGAATATTTCTTTTTTCGCAGACGCCTCGATAAATAGTGGCGAAAAAATTTAATGTAACTTTAATCCCTTGTTGTTATACACCGATTCATTCTCAGCTCCGTACAATGGGTAATGGACGCTATTGAAATTCCGATAATAAAATTAATGAATTCATTTTCTCTTCGATGTTTAAATTTATAATAGGGCGCCTTTTATTCAATCAAAGTCGAATAGCCATTCATTTCGATCCGCGTAAATCGACTTCGACCATACATACATTTGAAAAATCTCAATTCGATCAAATTCTCAATATGAACACGAGCCACATTTCAATGCAGTGGCGTAGCTACTTTCCTGCTAAAGGAATACAAAATATTCGGGCCTAATTTATTACTTTAAAAATGAAAATATTATAAAACATTCATTTGAAAATATCGAATATTGAAGCAGAATGATAAAATATATTAATATGAAGCAAAATGAAAAATAATATGTACAAAAGCGAAATACAAACAGCAATTTATAGAGTCCCGAGATATTTTATATCGAAAGCACTTTTGATTCCATTTCCATTTTTTATATTTATGAATGTATCACAATACATTTATGAAAAACATAAAATCAATTCATTTTAATGTTTCATACCATACTTCGTTATATTAAATATTGAAATACATATTCATTATTTTTCAAGACTGCGATATTTTTTTTTCGTCTGCGACGCCAATTACATTCATTCCTAATAAATTTCATATAAATTGAAAATAAACGCATCTGAAATTTTCAACGTTTTATAAACTTCGATATTTTATTAGATACCCGCCAGGGAAAGGAATACTCGAGGGTCGCACGCTATTTCTAAAAATTCCTAAAACCACGCCACTGCATCTCGACCGTTTTTCAATCGCATAACCGAAACAGCATCCAATGCAGCGAACATTCGGAAAATTTCATCCAAGATTCCCGTCGATCCGACAGACAACGAATCCGAAATTCCACCAGACCTGACCGAAAATCCCCATAATCTGCATACATATAACCCCCGAACTCAGCGAAGAATAAGAAGCCTTCCGATCCGAATTTCGACAATGGCGATTTTCCCGCCCATCGTCCGCAATCCATAAATCACATCGGAACAATCCCGGCGCCCTCATTACTTATTTATCGTAATGTCGCGTTTAACGCGGTAATGACGCCCGATGATTATAAACCGAGGATATATGACGACTGTAAAGGCCAAAGAGCATAACTGACATTTTCACCGAATTCGAGTTCGGTACAGGAATCGCTTCATATATTTGATGTTAAAAGAATATTGAACGTATGCCGAGGTATATTTTCGAATTACTCGACCTCTTCCCGATACATGGTCAACTTGAAGCGCGCTTTTCTCGAAATTGCTCTAGAGTTACTTGTACCCTTTGGCCTTTTCGGTCGTCATATCGAACCGTGGCTCGCGTGGCGTCAAATCGTTTTCTGATGGCATTATAAACACGGACCTGCGCTGCCCCCGCTCTATGTTTTAATCGTGACACACGTGTGTGCTCTGGGGGAGGTGGGAGGTGTGCTACGATGGGTTGTCCTTTTTTTACTATCGTAAATTAGAATCAAATTAGCTAAATCAGATGTTATTATCGTTTTGAATTAATTTTGGGACTAATCGACCCTAATCGAAAAAGCCGATGGTCACTAAAACGCTAAAACTCATTGTATTAAAATGACATCAAATCTGTTATAATATAAACCAAATCATAATACGTTTGAATGAAATATTTAGCTTTATCACCGACATTATTAATTAACCTACTCACGTCAACTCTTCTACGGAAATTATATGACTTAAATCTAAAATTCCTTGTATTTAACATGAATTTACATACGATATCATATTTCCTCAACGAAACACGATCATATCCATTCATAACCGCAATAACAACAATTTCATTTTATCATTGCAACCACTGAATTGCTTCCATTACACGCAATTATTTCACGAATCTACTATTGAATAAACTTAATTACGCACATTTTTCCATTTTCCTACGCAACTATCTTTGATTGCAAAACCCAATCATACCAGCAAACCATACAATTATGAATTCGCTTCTGTTAGCACCGAGTAATAATAATCGTCAACTTTGTATCAATCAAAGCAAGTGTAAACCTTTGATGCGCCTCAGACAGTCGGCTGAGAGGCGTAATAAATTCTCGTCGTAAATTTGCTCCGAAACTGTTTGCTTGTTTTCGTATCGTAATGCAGATAAAATTTTACGTCGCTTTTACGCAAAACGTTAACGGGCATGTCTTGATTTAGTTTTGAACGCCCGACTGACAAGTTCGTTTTAACGACTCGTTTCCTTTAATTGTCGTGTATTTGCATGTAAGTAACCCGACCGTGATGATAATTCCTCGTAATTATACACAAAGAATTGCTTGATCTCTCTTTATATTGTTTTAAAATACTGTCTCGGATATGTATTTTTTTGAAAAATAAACTCGGCCGTCTTATAGTTTTTAATGAAACAAATCTCCTTTGTGAAAGAACTCGGATCGAAGTATTTTGCATTAACTTCGCTACGTCCCAGATATAATGGACGGATTTGGACCAATCTAAACTTCGCCGGAATAAAACGCTCCGTTTTATAATCGCATTCGAATATTTCACGACACAATAAAAAAAAAACATATTTCCGGATGGATTTTAAGCGAAATAAATCAAGTCGATCGGTCTGAATTTTAACCGATACTACTCTTCGTTGCACAGCTCGCAGAATTTCAATGTAAGGAACGCGATGCGGATGCACCGACCCCGGCTTGAAGTGTCATTATTTACTTGCATCGAATCGAATTGACTCGAGATAGATTCGATAAATAAAAAGAGACTTAGCGAATCTAACCGACTTCCCTTCGTATCGTATATGTATTGTTCGGCGGGGACGCAGTTGAATCAATTTGCGTTTTTGTTTCGTTTCAGTCACAATATTGCTTGTTATAAATGTATCAAGAAGATATATTCGAATCATCTTCCATATAAATAAAAACGAATTTTTATCAGTATATTATCTATAAACTCTTTAACGGCTTACTATAATACTTTCCAGAGTTGTTGTAATACATTTGGATATGTTTCTGCATCGTTACATTTTACAATCTATGAGATTTCTTACTTTGATATTTCATGAGAGGTCTTTCCTGTAACACAGTAATAGCGAATATTATGCACGATTTATACACGCAAAGTATTCACAATCGGCTTAAAATTTATAGTCTCGAATAACGTCGAGTCACAGAAGTTAGTTGATAATATGCATATATTTATTTTGATCTTTCGTTGTATATTTTTTATTACACAAACAATTTCAATTGTCAGTTATCATTTACGTGTGTTTACAAATCATCTGTTACAAAACCACTCAATGACTCACTTATCAACACAAATGTCCCTATCCAGAGCTAAATCATCAAACACACAAACGCACTAAAGTCAATTCAATTATCTTAATCGACCAGATAAACAGATACACTACCACAACGGATATACGATTCGTTTCGTGACATCGTGGACAAAAACGAAATCACATTGAAAAAATCCACACGTTACATCAATTCGCTTAATTCTCATTCGATATCCGTAGCAGTAATGAACGAAAGTAGCATCTCGATTACGTATCGAATTCCTTCGTACACATATAAATCAGTCCTTTAATTACGAATTGACGTGAGTGACTAAATAGAGAGATGCATGCGCCTCTCTTTTGTCACTCACGTGGATTTTTGACAGTTCTTAGTCGGAGTATTGACTGTAATAGGTAGACGAGTTCATGACGACGATCGCCGTCGGGACAGCACTCATCATAAGTCATCATTTAGGCAATTCGAACGGATTGACCTAATCAAATCACGGCAGGGACACTCATTGAATCAATGATTATTCCTACGGATTCGAAGGGACCAGCTCGTGAAAGTCGGAAGCCCAATGCAACCCGCATACCCATCAATTGCACGTGCTATTGTGTCGTATTATGATTTTATATCGTTAACGATTTATTATAGTTGAAGTACTGGAGCAGATGTCCACATTCTCGCTAGTGATTCAGCTCTGGCCATTTTCAACGTTTAAGTGATTTATATGACTAAAAATATTGTAGTTTTTAGAATGCTTTATAGGAACCCTGATTCAGCCTTCTGCAGCTATGATATCAAATATGTACCCTTTCAAAACAATCTCACAAAGTCTGGAAATAATATTTTTTCACAATACTTAGATTGGTCTTTAACAATATGTAACGTTAAATATCTTAAAATCTCTTTCATACATAAAATTATGAATCTTCAAAGAACAAAATTACAAGAAAGTGGACATAAACCCTTACATAACATTTCTACAATATTGCAAAGCAGCCACATTCTATAGCTCCATTCAGACACAACCGTCTCCTTTCAAATTCGTAGACAACATCCATAGAACGATCGGTTCAAGTTGCCATATAATCCTCGATAATTAGACTGGCTTGCGTTACTTCTTGTTTCCTCTGGACCTACATACATACATACAACACATAATATGTGCTAGAGGAACGATTGTTTACTCTTGCCTCAGGTGGTGGTCCGTTCTGTTTTGTCTGAGGCATTACGAGAACGTGTGTATATAATACGTACATATTACAGTGTTTGTCTGTATCCACCTCCATTTCCTCGGGTTATCCTGGAAAATCCTGCAGTCTGGCTATATTTTTTACTTCTTAATGCAGTATCAAATTTACGCTGGCACACGGTCGCGGTTAGTTGCGCCCTTTGTTCGTAGCTCGACTATCTCATTGTTCTACGTGCTTATTACGAAATAAACTGGTGCACGTACCGGTTTATGTTTATCGTCCGATTTAATGCGTCTACTCTGAAAAATTTCTACTTGATACGTTCTGTTCGCTTTCGGCGATTAAGCGGGACTTTAATTCGTCTCGAGCGGTGGAAATATAGTTTGATCGCATTATCTTTCGCTTGATTCGATTAAAATCATCGTAGTTGATATTTTGGAAAGGTTTCGTTAAAGTCTACACCGATTTTGATGAAACTATGCAAAAATTTAGACATTAAATAGTTGGGATGACCGAAAACAAAGCTCTCAATTGTATTTCAGTTATCACAGGTCAAACTTTGGTGTATTTTACACTTAAAATAATAATGTTTTTTATGAAATACTTTGACATATCGTAAAAGGGATAAAGGCAACAATATTACTATAAGTTAAACAAAACGTGTGAAACGTTATTTTATTAGTATAACTGACAAATATATTGAACATCAACTTCCAATAACTGAAGAATTATGTTTTTCGTCTTCACAACTTTTTCGTGTCTACATTTCTATAAAGTTTGGTCAAAATCGGTGAGGACCTTTATCTAGACTCTCCTTGTTAGTGTAATTGCATGTCGCCCAATCATGTTCGTCTATGATACGTAAGTGATGCTAATTGAATTTGATTTCGAGAGTTATTTATCAAAAAGGTTTTATCTCATATATTCAGTAGCGTACAAATTTTCTATTATGTTTAATCAAATCGAATGAATAATTTTACGGTTCCATAATTAGTTAATTTGACTTTGTGAAACGCAATAGTTTTTGATTACATTCAAATACATATTAATAATTCGCTTTTTGACTGTTCGATCTAATAATAATAACAACAAACGTACAATTTATAAACGAAAACAAACGATTCGACACAGAAACGCACAAAGCAATATCACAATGGAACATTTCCAATTTGTCAAACGCAAACGTACATAGATAGGGCCTGTTGCTGTCTTCGAACAAATATATAATTACGTAGCACCCATGTGACAGTAATGCCCTTTTTGACACTATATAATCGTGTAATGTATGAAATGCGGCCGTTCAATAATAAGTGCACGCCAACCACCCTCTTTACAAACTCTCCTCAGTACCTACAACGTATACATAATAAAGTATATAAATTCGAAATATAAAGCGTCTCCCCCATAAAGCGAATGGGGTGCTTAGAATTTTATGGTTGTCCAATTTCTACGTGTTGTGACATAAAATATCCACAGAACTCGAATATTCAAACAGCCGACGCTACGTACGATTGTAAAATACGCATTTTTTTCTCTCTCTTTCGATTCTATTGAACTTCTTCGTGATTCATCGACCACTTGAAGATAGACCAATTGGTCATACGAGATGTTTCAAATGCACCATTGTACGAACTGTGATCGTACCATAGTTGTAAATTGAAGTGAATTATTGCCACTGCGGTTGTCTTGAGTCTCTTCAGACGAAAATATGACATCACGTATTTTCGGAGATGCGAAATAAAGTTGAACGTCGAATATCGATGAGACTTGAAATGAAAAATTTTATATAAAAATTGTACCATACTTCGACCTGCGATAACTAAATAACTATTGAGATTATTATATATATACTTATTCACTATATTTCTACAAATTTTCATTGAAATCGATATGAGTCGAGTTGTGGACTCTACTTGTTAGGGCGAGTCTATAAGTTTCGCCATTTATTCCGAAACTAATCAGTCATTTACTTATTAATGGTGCAAATAAAACAAGATATTTATCGATTTTCTTACAGAGAATCTTGGGTAATATATTTCGGTCCCTCCCAAATTAGCCGATGCGAAACAATTTCAGGATGATGGCAATCATACACCTGCTCTGCGCACACAAATCATCCCCGAATCCCGAACTAGGACGAATAAAATATGCAAGGAAAGCACCACTTTACGTGTCCGCCGTCGCGTTTTAATTATATTAATGGCCACCCCAACGGTTCGCGTTCGCGTAATTGCCGCACTGAAAGTGTATTGGAAATGATCTATACGTAATGAATCGTAAATTATACGTCTGGTCGCCGCTGGTGCCACTTTGTGTCGCATGGACGTATCACCTATTCACAAACATTGACGTTTGTTATCATTAGATATTCTAGAATTTTCGAATTGAAATTATGTCTATTTTTTACATTTCAGCAGTTTCGTACGCATGGATTATTTCGGTTAGGGGTCGTTAGCCCCTAAACAACTTTTTTTTCCACAGAGTTGTCACCGAATATAATTGTCATACTTATTATACGACAATACGTCAAATACTATCGAAATAATTTTCAAATATGCGTGTATGGTCGATCTTAAATGAGACATTTAAGAATCCATTTTAGAGAAATCACTACGTGAAATATCATAAACACATAAACAATTTTCAGTTATGAAAATCCACTCTTGCCAAAGTACAGATGATGGAAAACCAACTCTAGCATCTTCTATTATAGATAATACCTTTGTATATAGAGCTTTTTTCATTACGACTTATTTTTTTATTCGAGAACGTAATTACGCATTTAATCTTTTCATATGTTAGACATGCGTAAGATTTCGAGGAAAGACGACGCCCTTTTATATGATTTTTATATGAAAAAAAAAAAATTAACCGGCAAAATCTCCCCGGATTTATTCGCTCTCGCAATATATAAATATACGCACAAGTGCAAGTATAATATGATACTTTCTTGCGGAATGTATCAAAGGTTGAGGTGAGGCCTATGTAAATTGTTCTCATGAATTTAAATGAAATATTCCCGTTATAATTCAAAGTATATAATAAAGAGCGTAAGAATTCGTGTAAAAGTTTGTTCTCCTCTGACAAAGGCATTCGTCTAAGTGTACATAATTTTCTCGACAACAGCGAAAAATCTCTTTTAATTATATAACTGCGAAAAATTGTGCTTATATTACACAAGCGTGCTTTTTGCACGGCGCGGTTTCGATTTACGAAAATTTCCACTTTTTTTTTCCCCCCGATAAACATTTTCGACTCGATGAAAAGTTAAATGAAAACTCACTTCTCATTTTCGATTACGCACATACCTCCATACTTTCCTCTCGTCTCTTATATAATTTTTCCATTTCAAATGATTGATTATGTAGCGCGTTACACGACCGAAAAACAACTTTAAAAACTTTATTCTTCGCGAACATTTCAAACGACGATTCGTCCGAGCGATAAACGCACAGAATCAAACTCGACTTTTCGCCGAACACAGAACGGCGCATTTCTTCATTTCCCTATATAAATTCCATCGCAAACAAGGCAAAACAATGCCTCGACCCCAGCCTGAAAACCTCACGACCCTTTTCGTGAAAATTTTCAGAAAACTTACATAGGAAAGCGCCCGTTATCACACGAGTCACGAGCTGCAGTAAGTGCGCCGTATACCGAGGACACACTGTATCGGCGCGGACGTAAATACGACATAAAATTGTACACGTCTATTCATATCACATATGTATTATATATATTTATATATATATATTGGGGGGGTGGATATCGTGCGAAACGTGTTGTGGTATCCGAGTGTAAAGGATCTTGATCGCTGTCAGGGTGCGCCAGTTATTGCGGCGCCCGATACTGCGGCCCACCCAACCACCCACCCACTCTTACACACGCCAATCAATATGGTCAGGGGTGCTTTTGGACCTTAGTGGTGGTTGTCTTTTTTTTTTCGGAAGGGTTGGATTGTATAGTTTTGTGTTTTTCTTGTTTGATTTTTGGATTGATTAAGTTGTGTTCGCATTGCAAGTGAATCGAACGAGCAGAAGAAATCGATGAATGAGACACACCTATACGGCTATACAATCATCTCTTTTTGAAAAGGACAGAGATGGCTGTATAGCTGTATAGTTGTGTCTCGTTTGTTAGTTTCTGTCCCGTTCGGTTCACTTCCAATGCGAGTCGACTATCTAAAGCCATTGCGATAATGTATACTAAAAGTGTAGAAAAATATGATATTTACTTAAATTAATATTGTTTATTTTTCATTCTGAATACATTTAAAAAAGCACATAAATCTTCCACGTATTCGATTTAAATATTCGTAATACAGTGTATATTTTTTTTCTTTGTGAAAAAGCGACACTTAAATAAATTGGTATTCTCTCGCCCTTTGTTTCACTCCCATAATTGAACAGAAGAGAACAAAGATACGCTCAATTAGCGGCCGAAACTATGTAAATATTTGACAGGCGGAAAAACCAAACAACGATAATAGAACCGCACAAACTGAATAATCTACGCATTTTCCAAACGACCACCCGTCGAACCACCGAAACCTTTTATTACATCATCACCATCATCATCATACACACAGTTCACTTTTCGAATCACGATCCTTTCACATCATAACTTTTACATCCCATTTTATATGTAACAATTTTCTTTATAAACACTATTTTTACATTGAAAAAATATTGCAATATTTATTTTTTTCAACGAATTTCGTTTAGATTTCGTATTTTAATCTGCTATTATCTTTAGTAGTAATATCTTTATGGTTTGTTTACATATTGCTACTGCCGTTGCCTCTTTCGCTCTAACTTCCCTATTTAACCCTTTCTCACATGAGCCTTTTCTTACAATTAGATAAGACTTGATGAAAGCTCTACAGCAGGATTGCTTGATTTATTTAATATTTAGAAAGCCTGAAGAAGTTTTACACAGTGACAAAGACATTCATTCATTTAAATACATATGCATTAGCAAGTGGGTGGGCAGTTATTGAAAGGTTTAGAGATCTAAAAGAATTAAATCATCATTATAGTTTACTTTTAATCAAATTTAACACTCACAAAGAGCACTTAAGTAGAGTATTTTGATTCAATTAATTCAGATAAAAATGAATCAATCGTATGGTTCATGAAATTAGAATTCAATCCTATATTATTCTACTTAGCAACTCGTTAACATTTTTCACTCTTTAAACAGCTCTAATTTCTAACGTAAGATCATAAAATCGATACGTAATTCAATAATTTCCAAACACAAAAAAAAATCAACACCCGTCCCAAAAGTTTTCCCAACATGCACATATCAATTCCCAAACACCCCTCATACGTATAATGAGTCAGAGACCTCGTGCAGAGAGATCCAGCGAAGACTTCTCCTCCGTCGACTGCATGACTCCGGAGCACGTCTCGCCCCTAACTCGATTGGCGAGGGGCGCAGCGCCGGCCGTCCCCCGGGAGCTGCGCCCCCGTAAATAACGCCCCCCGCCTTCGGGGGCGCAATTCGATTTGGGGACACGCGTCCTTCTCCCTCTCTCTCCTTTTTTTTTAAACACCGCGCTTATTCTATTTGTCATTTTGCATATTTCTCAGGCGATGCCACATGAGACCCCGGCTCGAATGCGGAGTCTGTTTTCGTATTGTACGTGGCTGTTTTATGTATGGCTTATTGAGGTTCTTCATGAGGAATATGGGATTGCGGATTCGGTTTAGAGAGATTGCACGTGTCGGATTCAATCTTTCGGATTCGTTGCATCTTTGTGTAAATTCTATATTCTGTCAAGATTTGTTCGGTGTTTCTTGTTCGCGTTGCGTGTGTAGTCCGTGCGTATTATTTGATATGATTAGGGTTCGAAAAGACTACTGAGAACTGTAAAATATTAAATTTAATGATGCAGAAACCTTTCCAAATATACAGTAACCAAAAAAAATTTACTGACAAAAGATCAGTCGTTAAGGAATCTATAATTAACATGAAAAAATAAATAATCAATTTTATTTATGTAAAGTTTTTATCGAAATGTTCGATTTAATAATACAGATTTATCTAATAATGTAAGTGTAAATACTCATAAAATGATTCGAGGTAAATATTTAATTCTGCTGAAATGGTTGGAAAATTTTATCGTTGAAATTTTTCGCGTTTTCACAACGTCGAGTCTTTGAAAATCACATTTAAATCGCACCGCGAAAGAGATTTCTGTAGTAAACGCTTTTAATAAGTCGTTGTTACGGTTTTTCCGCATTCTTTTATTCCCTTTGAGAAACAGAAAAGGTAGTCGGAAAGTTTCTTCGCAGAATACTTCTGTATCGAGTTGAGCTTTCATCCTTGCGGTGAAACGCGATTTAAACTCTAACTCGATACATATAATAAATACGACTCGACTATATTCAACGGCACGACTTCGCGATAAACATGCGCATCATTAGCCCGACCGAAACAATAATCCGTCCGAATTATATGCGGACATGCGTCACACCGCATCGGGCCGATTGAGTTTTAATTAAAGCCTCCCAGTTCCGAAACTATTTTCAGAAATAGCCATCCGCTAAAAATAATGGGGGTCGCCTTCCAGCCGGTTTGTAGCGGGAAAAATGTCTAATTGAATCCGACCGAGCGAGGATATCGAATGCCCACCCACTATACCACCCACATCACCACCCACTTTTACCACCCACATCATCCCCTTTAACCCTTTGACGCCGGTGTTGGATGTCGACGTACGTTCGACAACCCCTCGACGTCGAATTGTCTGTAAATAGCCGTGTTGTGTAGTGTTTGGTGCTTGTGTGTCTCGAATCTAATCGCGCATTCTGTGTAATCCGTTAAGTAATGTGTTTGGACGATTTTTATACCATTGCCGATTCTGTATTGGGTGTGAGGGGTTCGAGTGGTGCATATGTTTGCTGAAATGTCGAATTTAATGTATTGCATAGTATTGTGTACATCATTTTTGATCTTCGTTTCGAATGTACGCTATTAGAATTAATTGTAGACGCTTTTCATGAATTTGATAATTTTCGTTTATTAAAATCATTCAGAACGTATGTATAAAGTGTAATATTAAAAAACATGCTTTTTTATTTTTTATTATGAAAAAACTATAATTTCATTTAATGGACATCTTACAAATAAAAATTCATTAAATTAATGCAAAGTGTCCGCAACTAATTCCACTACCGTATATGAGAGGTTTATGAATTAATCTACTAATAAAAATGTTCATACATTCTCTCGTGTATTCTACTACTAAATAACATCAAATAGCACATACTTAGTAAAATCATAAACGCTATCTTGTAAATTTTATTGTATACGATTTTTTTATAGAGCAGGTCGCTTCATTGTGATACCTTTTCAATGTGACCTATTCCCGACAGAGAACAATACCCTCAGTCCTACCTACAATACTATACGAACACACAAACATAATCATACATCAGTTCCCTTGATCAATATTTAAAACGCACATCATATCCAATCCTCCCCTAAACGCGGCGCAGGCGAACGCCACTTTTAAACACCTCGGATCAAAACGCCGCCGAGATTACGCATTATTAACGAGTCAACACGAGCAGCATTAGGCCCGCTGTCACACACAACCACCCCCACATTCAGAATATGCCGAAAACCCACTGAATATTCCGAAAACCACCCTGAATATTCCGAAAACCACCCTGAATATCGCGAAGACCCCCCCGAATATACCTAAAACCCGTACTCCGTTCGGAATGCGTGAGCGTTAATGAAAGACGACCTGACGTCTTGTATCCGTCTTACGGCTTGAATCCTGTACAACAGTGACGCGTAATTATCTCCATAAGTTAACAAGTGCGTCCTGATTAATTATTTGCGCCAATTTTCGCGGGCTCGAAGCGCCCCGTTTGAATTTTGCATGTCCGAAACGACTTCGGGTCCATTAGACGCTGTTCTCTTTCTTCGTGTTGTGTGTATGAAAGGTTTTTCGAGTTTTTTTTTTTTTTTTGTAAGTGTATTTCTTGCATTTCGTGTTCTTGGCCGATCGCGTGTGTGTGAAGCCTTCTTAAAAATGTGCAAGCTCGTCCCGTTCGGGAAGAAAAATCTTACGTCCTGGTTGGGTTGTATATAACGGCGATTCGTTGAATTTTTCGTGCGCTGCGTAGAAATTGCATTTTCTAGTGGTTTATTCCGTTGTGGACGTAAAGCTTTTAGCTGTTTCGTATTGAAATTTTTCTTTTTTAAAAAAATACATGAAAATGTGGCTACAATATAGTCCATATTTATCGTTCTTCTCTACTATTAGCATAAAACGTGGTACTTGGGAATTATTTGAATTGTTTCTGTGAGTGAATACTTAGGTTCGGTGAGTTGCTTTATGAATGAAGTAATGATAATTTAATCTAACTTAACGTAGTAAGATCTATTTACTAGCTCGTTCTGCAGACGTGTGCACAGTTCATAGAACTAACTAAAATGTAAAGCGTTGAGTACCTACAAATTGTTCGGATCTAGTTATCAATTTGTTATATTCTCACACGATATAAGTAATTTTCTTGATGGTTTATAATACATTTTCAATGTTTTTTTTTTTGCGCTTTGTTCGTTTTTCATCCGGGAATGTTTTCATATCGTAAAATTCGTGTTGCCCCCCAAATATAATGTACGACGAATGACTAAATGCTTTTTAATAGAGTGGCATAAAAGTTTATAGGGCACTATTAAAACATATATTATGGCTTTTAGAAAATTGATATACTGTACATGTCGTGCCAGTTTTATGCTTTCCCATATTTATGGTTTTTCCTTTTCAGATACATCACATCACTCATAAACATATTCAAAAAACATGTTTGTACATCGTTTTCATGCATGAATATTTCGAAATTCGAAAGTTTTCATTATTTTTTAATTACTAAGCTTTTCATTTAGTAAACGCTTTTCATATTGAGCCCTTTATATTCGAATTGAACATCTCTAATTGACACATCCACAAACATCGCATTCAGACGATTCGAAAGAGCTTTACAAATCAACGATTCAACATTCACGTAGAATAAACTAATGAAATTACGTCTAATAAATCAAACTCGGCTTCAATCAAAAATCAATACGACACAAAAAATCATCAATAAACGTATCGAAATTTCCATTGCACATCAATCATTCACGACACGAACGGCAATCATCGAATTTTTTAACACTACGAAACGCTCGGTGGCTTTTCGTTCATGAATACTTCGAATGAGGCTCTTTTTTTTACAGAATTTCTATTCGAAAATACTTATCAAGATTGAATTCATTGTGATTCGAAAAAATTGACGATTTCATACAATTTTTAGTCGATAGCTACATATTGTGGATATGTCGCTTCAATATTTAAATCGCTGATCAATATTTATTCTAACGAAATTTATTCTTAATAGCCAAAGATATTAGTGATGTTTTTATTACTTTTGACATGTTTTCAGATTTAGGTTTAGTTTTTTCAATACTGATCAAAATGTATAATTTACTGATACGCCCTTTCCAATTTTCCGGAAAATGTAATTTTAATCTTGAATTAAAGTAAATTTCGCCAACAAATAGTAGTTTATTAAATTCATAGTAACTTTATTAGATCAATAAATATTTATTTTCTTTAAAATTCACAGTTGTATCAAACCTATAAGAACTATAACGACGATTGAAAAACCTACTTTTATCATTTATCTAGCGAGCCGATTCAGTTACGAGTATAAAGCGACACATGCCATTTTTCTCAATTAATATGATGGCTCAATTATTTAACACGAATATTTGATTAAAATAAAAGTATCAATTTTAGAATTCCTAAAAATTAATCCCTTCACGTTGTCTGTATCGATTGAATTCGATCGACTTTAACATAACACCACATCATGAGCTGATATTACTCTTCAAAATTTCTATCCTAACAAGTCAACTTCTTCACTTCAAAACGAACGATTAATCGAAAATTTAAAAATAAACCGATATCAATACCTGTAATAAATAAATCTATACAACTTTTCTTGAAACAGATCGCCACCGCAGCCCATTTTGGACGACATTGAAAATTAATTTTTCCACCCCCGTTCGAACAATGAATAAGCAAACACTCACCGCCCCATTACATAACCATTTTCGGCACAATATCGATGCGTTTCATAAACAACAGAGCGAACACACATTAGTAAACGACGCGCGCTAATAACCGATAATGGCCGACGGGCAACCCTCGGCCTTCGCGCTGATTTATTTCGCGAGGAGCCCAAATTAATAATTAAAGTAAACACGAGCCGCCGCAAGGGGTCGATAGTTGTACGTTGTATTTCGGCACACTCGGTCCTTTGACTGCGAACTGTCGAAATCTGCATGTGTTTTGACAGTTCGCAGTTCGATGACTGGCTGTTGAAAATTGCATATTTGTGTTCGGGTGGCCGTTTTCGTGTCGGCGGTGCATGTTTCGCGACGCGATATGGGGCTGTTTGGTTTTTGTGTTTTTAAAACTTGTTAAATATGTGTGATTTGTATTGTTTTGTTAGGGTTTTGAATCTAGAATGGCGTGTGAAAGAGTAAAATAGTTATTATTAGATTTCAGTTGTGACACTTTTGTTTGTTTAAATTATGTTGTGTCGGTATTTCAATAGTTGGTTGAATGTAGAACGTTTTTTCTTTCGTTCAGAATTTGGCCGTTAAATAATCGAACTTTAATTTATCAATTGCTAGTTAGATATTAAATTGATAATTCTGTGGGAAAACTGTACAATGGATGATTAGATTGCTAGCTAACTGTTGAAAAATCGACTTGAAACCGATTAAATTAAAATGAAAATTATATAACTTTAAGTGGAAAAACTGTATCTCTGTAATATGATTTTGTTTATTTCATAAACTTAGAAATATTTCCCAATTGAAAGTGAAATCAATCTAAAAAAGAAACATATTATTCAAATATTAACTCTCTCACGTTTATATCTACATCCAATAGAATTAACAATGAAATCCTTTCCGTATAAACCTCAGAATGAAGAAAAAGAAGAGATAGTTCAATTATTCGGTCGAATAATTGAAACGCGCACTTATCGGCGGTTCAAATTAAACTTTACCTTCTCCCGTTCAAAAACTCGGGTTTATTTCCGTTCTTACAGTATATACTTTTTTTCGTTCGTCGTTTCGGGCCGCCGCTAAACGTCTAAAGGTGGAAACGGTACAAATTTGAACAAAAGACCCATTCAATTTTACGGCTCGCGCCATTTACAAAATAATGATCGAATTAAGTTAATCTTATCCTTATTGCCCCGTACCCTCTCGCCCCCGAATCAAATCCGCCCGAGCCAGAAGGGTAGTTCTAAGTGACCGTTAATTTCAATATCACTTAAGACGCGGAATGAACCCCCCTTTTCTTCCTTTTGAATATGCTCGCTTATACTTATCTAATGTATCTTCCCTTTTTCTTCGACTTTTCCAGGAGGATGCGAGTTTCCCGCGCAGTGGGCGGGAATGTGGTTCCTGTCCGGGGTGCCTAATTCGATGAGAGTCAATTCAACGCACATAGAAACCAAAGGAGAGTGTGATGAAGTTCAAGGAGACAAATTCCTCATACATGACAGGTTTGTGCCTCTTATCTCTCTCTATGTTATGTATGCTCGAATTTGTGTATCGGTTCTATTTGAGGATCGATTCCGTTCCGTGTAAATATTGGTATCGGCATCTAATTGAATCCGATTATATCAATTCAGATTTGTTAATATTTCTTTCTATTTATATTTTGAAAATAATTTAATCAATATGGCATGACTTGTCATTCATTCTTTCTTTATTTTTTTTTATTTCTTTTATAGGTCTGACAACTGTTATAGATGTATTGTCATCCATGAAAAGCATCCTAGTGTTTTACAGTACAAAGAAAGTAAGCATTAATGCCATATAATCAATTCTACTAAATTTTATAAATTAATATAATTTTTCATATGACTTTTTTTTCAATTTCAGCATATTGTGATTCAAAAGCTCCTCTTAATGAAATTTGCGAAAACATAAGTGGAGATGCTCCTTTATTTTCAATGTTCAGACAGGATCCTCCACCTAAACCGCAGCCTTGCCCATTCAAATCTGCTCCGTTTACTTTTTCATACAGCAGGTATTTTATATTTGTTTCAAACCTTCATTTTTATCAAAAAAAAAATGTTTTTTACACTTGATTTTCATTTTAGGGGGACCGGAGACTGTGGTAATCCGCCCTCGAGAGCTGAAAGTTGCACAGATGATTCTAGATTGCTTCTTAATTATCAGGCGTGTCCTGATGTACAATCAACTGAAAGCAACGGTATAAATGTGTTTCTTATCATAATTGCCATTATGATATTCATCATATAATTTTGATAAATATAAATTTCAGTTGAAGAACTACAATGTTTAGCTACATGGAAAGAAGGTTCCACTAGATATCTATTAGGAAAAATATCTCAACTCAACCGAAGAATGAGTGATGAAGACTCATACAGGTATATTGTACATTAATTTTTAAAATCCATTTTTGAGTTTTAAACGAAATTGTTATTGAAAATCCTTTTTTTTGTTTTTCAGATGTTTTGTTTACAAAGGTAGTCATCATAATAACAAAGTGACATATGATATTGCCCAATCTGGAGATGCAACATGCAATGGTCTTTTATCCACTACGGAGGGTAGCAAAACTTTGAAACTCACGACTGGTACTACACTATTTTTCATTATACCTACATACTTACATTTTAATAAATATGTTGATTTTTTCTATTCATTTCATAATTGTGTTTTAGTCGATAATCATCACAACAGATGTAAATTTCCATCATGGATAACTGAACATCACACATGGCATAGCTTGGATCATAGTCTCACTTATCACTTTTCCTTGCGAAACGCTACTTTGAAGGTGACTATTCCACATTCGACAATTTGTATCATATTTTTGAATAGATTTCCTAAATTAATAAATGTAATTTTATCAGATTTCGAACGAAGAAAATTCTGGAAATGAAGTACGCTTGGTGTGCCATTCTATTCTACAACGCCTTTCTGAAAATAATCATATTCAACTCGTTGCTCACATTACTCGCGGATGGTAGATTTTTAAGTTTATTTCAATAGTTGATTTGAAAATTTCACATGCATCATTATTTCAATTAATTTTAGCCATTCGGAACACATATGTATGATGTTTTATCGTCGTGACAGTAATGTTATTGAAGTTCAGCAATCAACCAAAGGTTCACCTAATCCTGATGATGCTTGTCAATATTTTGACCCTATGACAAAATATACAACTCTTATAAGTAAGTTACCTTATTCAAAATTATTTATCACTAAGCATAAATTTAATTATTGTTTTCTTCCAAAATAGCTGCGAACTTGCATAGTAAAGCCTGTCCACCTTTGGGCCGATTCAATGTCTTCAATTCTCTATCAGAAAAACGAAAACGTAGACAAAAATTACCAGCAGGTATGTCCAATTGTATTTTTGAAAAAATTAAAGAATGTTATTACAATATTATTCCAATAAACTATTTTTTTACAGTTACCATTGATGGACAAGAATCTACTCAACCGGCCGTCAAAGAATGTCCTATCGGCAGCTATGAATCACTTTCAATGGGTTGTGGTGGTTCTCAAGATACATTAGAATTCAAATCGTCATGTTCCAGTAGTGGTAATAAAATTTTAATTTTATTCTAATTTTAATTTAATTATTTAATTATTTTAATTGTATTCTATTTTCACAGTATATTCTTGCCATGGTAGCTGGACAGAAAAAGGTTTCCATTATCTAATCGCTTCTCCAATGGCTCGTGGGTCTACAGATCCTCGTAGATACTGTTTCATATACACAATGACTGGTTTTGGTAATGGTTTGTATTGATTTATATGATTTCTTTTCTTTATTTTTAGTTATACTTTTATGTAAACATCTCAATAAATCTAATCATATTATAACTGTAACTTTTTACAATTCCAGATTCGAACAATGGAAACGGTGATTCAAATTCATTTCTTGGTCGTTCCAATCGTGGACGTAATCTTCTTGGTCGAGAAAATCCTATGCTTCATTTGAGTGCAGTGGCTTCATCTTGTAGCCGACATATTATACCTGGAACTACTGGTGATCGGGCTTACAACTTAACTATGAACGGTAAATATAAACCATTTCAATTCTTATTCGTTGAAGAAAAATAGGTTTTATAAATTGTTTTGATTCCAGGTACGTGCGCACAATCGAGCGAATATAACAGCCGAAGTTCGCACATTGCATTGGACAAGTTTGGAATTCTAGTCGTCGCTATACCTGTGATCACTTACAACTTTTTATATTCATTGTTTTTGAGATGATAAATGAATTGTTTGCTGTTGCGACTCATGAATATTTCAATTGCTTTATCGATTGGGTCGTATTGTCATCGATTTTGTTTCCTCCGAAGGGACGTAACTAAATACTTTATATGTAATTGTTAAAGAACTCGATATGTCTGATAGGGTTTTTATGTTTATATATGTGTGCATGAGTTAAATAAAAGGATTGGCTCTATTAGCTAACGAGCAGTGTATTTTTTGACGGTATATAATTTATTTAAATGTATAATATATTGCTACATTGTATTACAAATAATTGATATTTAATGTAATTTAAAAACTATTCTGTATATATTATATTACAGATTTTTCTAAATGAATTATAATAATGATATCAACCTCAGTAA
This sequence comes from Cheumatopsyche charites, assembly GCA_024721215.1. Classification (NCBI taxonomy): domain Eukaryota; kingdom Metazoa; phylum Arthropoda; class Insecta; order Trichoptera; family Hydropsychidae; genus Cheumatopsyche; species Cheumatopsyche charites. The sequence continues at coordinate 7,667,913 of CM045582.1, forward strand.
CTGATTATCAAGTTAATGATTTTCAACTTTCATATGAGAAATTGTTAAATATTAATCTATAAAACATAGTTAGCTAATATTGTAATATAAAAAAAATACTGTATGTGTGCAACATTTATGTATATAAAATTTTTCATATGATTGGTGTTGCATACACACACTGACATGACAGCCAATTTATTGTGAAAATTTATAAAAAAAAAACATCTTTAATTCGAAAATGCATTCTTATTTCATTTTGTTTTGATAGTGAGAATTATAGATTTTTTACTGAGATTTTTTCAATAGCACTAAAATATTCTTAAAACAGTGATAAATAGATTGTATACTACAGCGAAAGGCATTTCTTTTCCTATTATGTACACTTGCGTATACATATACATATATATATATATAATTATTTTTTTATAAAAGATGGAATTGGACTGTTTTCTTTTCATATATTTTAATACAAATTAAAATGTCAATGAATTGAATAGTTGCATGTAGGAAAAATATATAAAATATGTTACAACCGAGTTTGTCATGGGCAAGCACTATAGAAAAGATAAGAATTCCTTGTACATATTTTACTGTGATTATTTTATGTATTTTAAATAAAATGTAATATAATTATATTGTGATCATTCTCTGACCTTATATTAATATAATGGTTGTTTATACTTATTTCTGACTAAAATCACAAAATTGACATTTAAATGATTCATTTCTTATTCTTTATCGTTATATTATTTTCTCATTATTACTTTGATTTGTTGATTCATTGTTTTGTAAATTTATATATTTCGATACATCTATTTTTGTGCCAGATTGACAAATATAGATATATAATATTATAGTTTTAGCAGACAATTTGTGCTGATTAGTAAAAGGATAATTTTTAAAATGTGTCTTAATGTGTTAATGCAAATTGATTTTTTATATGAGCAAAGAAACTTAATCCTCTTGTAAATTTTTTTGTAAAATTGTGTGAATGTACGCCTATATAATTTGTTAATAAATTTGAAGTTATTTCAGCTTTGTATAAAGGAAATGAAAAAATAACAAATTATTATATATAATGAAAAGTATTTATTAATATTTTTATAATAATTTGTATTTATTCATGTATCTGTAAACAATACAAATTATTATAATTACCAAACTTGTGAAATGTTGAATCGCACTATGTCGAATGTTTAATATCTTATGATCGTTTGAATATTTTTAATACAGCATTCTTATAAAATATACACCTATATTCATGGTTTATAATTAGAGTACAATAATTTTGATTCTTTCAGGAATGGCTTATTCGAAGTGCTCTTCATTTATGCATAAGTAATGCATATTTTTATTTATTAATCAACAACACATTGCCAACTCTGATCATTTATATTAATTTTTCACTTTAAAATGATTCAGAGTTCCTAAACACTCATTTATAATATTTTTTCATAAGATGTAAATGTTCATAGTGCATTTGATGAATTGACCTAAAACTAAAACATAAGAAAATTTATGTATACCGCTGTGGATTGTTTGCTATTTCCATTTTTGCTATATTTGCAAATATTTCCACAATTTTCCATGGTTTATGTATTCATTAAGAGAAAAACATAAATATGACGAAATAATTAAGCAAGCCGACATATGTATCAAAATGCAACGAATGTGAATTGTCTCTAAAATATTTGAACTTTATTTACAATAGAACTAGACTTAAAATCATTAAAAAAAAAAATAAGCGAAGCTTCTCATTGGTGTGCAAATGTGATGAAAAATGCCTCAGCTTTCGTTTGAAGCTTACCAATGTATAGGCATTCATCTTTTTAAATCACTGTGTTTTTGCAAAGCATACAAAATTACTTGTTTTCTTAAATTTTTGGAATGTTAAACATGGAATCTTTTATATATATTTTTTTATAATTTAAATGGATCAGTTTTGTTTATATTGATTTATGTATATGTAAGATTTGTGTTCTTGGTGTTTTTTGAACATTACATATGACAATTGTTTTATAATATTTTTTGTTCTTATAAAATTCGATTCCATTGTGAGCGTTTGATTGTATAGTTTCAACATCACTGGTAAGAAACTTACACGTTTGTAAATCATCCAATTGTACAACCAAGGACTCTCGTGAAACAGCAAGTGTAATATTGCAAAAATAAAACAGATATGTCAACAAGCTGCATGCACCGTCATTCGTAATATTACAATTTTTCGATAGTATTTAATAAGGTTATTATATTTTGATTACTGAAATGTACCTTTGTGTTTTATTTTATGAAACTTTTCTTCCTTGTATATTAATGTTTGCAATTACAATGCAGTCTCGATTATTTGTGCTAATACTTGGGAAGATGGGTACGAATAATCAAAAAACACGGACAATCAAAATCATAAAGTTTTTACTTCATTTTCGAATATTATATATATATACTTGCAATACAAATTTCTAATATTATGAAATAAATGAGCGATCAACCAATTGAAAATATCATCGTGCGCTCGGTCACTACTGGCACTACTTCAATCCAATGACAAAACGAAGTCATGTATTAGTGTCAAGGTTTTCAAAATGTGTCTTCATGTCAATAATTGTACCTACATTACATATAAGTGATTTCATATGATGTGAATTTTTAAACATTAAATTTTAATTTGAATTTGAAAATAGCGGGAAAACATGATGTGCATAAAAGACAACCGGAGTAGTAAACTACAGTGATTTCGAGAAAAACGCTCTTTAAGTTGAACGTGTACCTATGCGTATTAGGAGCTGGACAAATCATTTGATAATATATCTCATTATCAGCATAGGTTCCAAAGTTGTTTATATCCTTGTAACAGTTAAATACATGAACATGTCTAAACACAACATCTGCATTTAAATCAAATTGAAAAAAAAATGATACCACCACCACAATTGGCTTCTAGGGTTGTCATATAAATCAAAAGAAATCAGTATTTTTTTAATATAATTTATTGGAATATTTTCAGAGTAAAAAATATAGTCCTTATAGGCGATTGAATGATTTAAGTATTTGATTCAGTCTTATTAAATAAGTGATAAACACTTTTCACACAACACAACAATTTCTCTATCAAACACATGCATATATTATCTTACAGCTATAAAACATAAAAGTTCATTGAATTCATTGACTTTCAAAGCAGAACAATTGATTAATATGTTTATAATATTATTGTTGTACAGCTATATATCATACATGCAATAAACTTCAACATTTAGTAACATTTCTTTCAGAAGACTATGACAAAATAACATTTAATTCTTCTATAATATCTAACGTTTGATCATGGACTTCAAATAACACAAATTTGTATATTCATTAAATAACATCAAATAAATTAATTATTCACGTAATTGACAAAATTCATTCAGATTTATAAACCATAAGTATTATATTATAAATACTTTAAGATACAGGAATATTGAATATATATTAATAATTTAATATAAGTCACCAAATACCTGAATATTTAACAACAAAACTAATGCTCATATTAGTATTTTTCATAATAAGGCACGAGAGATTAAGTATTGGCAGGTAAATTTTTATTTTAATGAAAAATGCTTTCGAAATTATCAATATTTTGAAAACATAATATAATTGAATTTATTATGTATTTGGCAAAAAACACTTCATTACAAAAAATGCAATCAAATAAAATAACGTTTTATAAAAACAAAACTTTTTAACGAACCTTTCTACATAAAAAAGTAGGTATGATCAATTTTTACATTTTCAAAAAAAACTTATATTTAATCCGTGTCTGGAGTCCAATCACGTAGCTTCACGTTCCTGTGGACATGACAACCCGACATATTTGTTTCTTGAAACTGTCGCAGATGAATCTTAAAAGAATCACAGTAATTGATTAAAAATTAATTCAGTATGTAAAATGAATATTCACATTAAAGATAAGAAATGAAAATCATAATAACATTTACCAGCAAATGTAAATTGAATTCATCGGATCGACTGAGATATGGAAAGTTTCCTCCACTCTTCAAATGCGCCAGCTTAGCTTGTGGATAGCACTTGTACAAATCTTCTCGGACGAAAGAACTCAAAGCATATTCATCGAACACATCTAATATTGTAACTGGGGTCCGAGACAGACATTGGGCTTCTATGTAATTGGGAAGGCAATTCATTGTTAGACGAGAAGCTAATTCTGATTGAGAAAGGGATTCGAGCTGAAAAAAAAAAGGTAAACACATTTTCAAACAGCATAATAAGAAACAATCACCACATTATAAAGTACAAACATGAGTATTATCAGGGTCAAGTGACCGTAGATAATATGTTCGTTGTTCATTAGTATCATATTTGTTACTCATAGCAAATAGATTTATTTTTATGACATACATTTATAAACTTTGAATCAAAAAGTTTCATACCCGTTCGACCATGAAGTCTATCGATTCCATGATTCTTTTATCTACTTTGTCAGAATTGAAATTTCCCATTATCATACGTTTTAATAACAAAGAGGGCAAAATCCAAAATAACGCCACGGAATCCCTATAGCTAAATATAGATGTATCAGTGAATGTATTACAGAGAATTAAAGACGCCACTCTTGGACAGTGAACGGTGTATTCAGCAAATTTCTGTGCTAAAAATCCTCCTGTGGAATAAATAAATTAACATAAACACACAAAGAAATAAAATCTTATTTGATTAGTAAACAATAAATACCTAGAGAAGAACCTAATAAATGAACTTTATCGAGTTCTAAATAATCCATTAGTCTTTTAAAACCTTCACACCATTCCTTAACACTCCAATATACCGGAGGCTCAGCGGAGATGACTCTGTAGCCTCTGACGGCCAACGACATTACTTGTTTAAAATAAATATCTGCAGTTCCACACACTGGAGGCAAACAAACCAAAGGACATTTTACAGTCTTTGGACCGGAGTCAAAAATGCGCCAACCCTAACATATTAAATTATAATTATTAAAAATATATGCAAAATTATACAAATATTAGTTGGATTTGAGTTTTTGTTTCACAAAGATTTTTCATCAGGTTCAATAAAATTATTTTATAGTTTTTAACTGTGAAGTGAAAACTAGTTACACTCAAATGTTTTTGAAAAAATATCTATATAAACATAATATAAAACGTGTAAAGAACAATGCGCAGCATTCTATGGTGAATGGACTCCCTCCTCAACACATTTGAATTTGATAATAATTAATTCATAATGATCCTTATATATTGCTATGATCACATTCAATCTTGATATCATTATATTATAGTTCGTGAAAAAAAGATAGTACGCATCCGTAGGTATCATTCGCCCATGAATGAAAATTAATATGAAAATGGAATGATTTAATATATTTTTTCCTTGAAAACCCTAAATTTACGATGAATTTTGTCATAGTAAAAAATCATGATATTACTAATATCAATCGCTTGAGATATACATATTTTAAATCTTTTGAGTTGAAGTGTCCGTCATTACATATGATCCTTTATATTAAAAAGAAAACTGACATAGGTACTAAACGATTTGAGTAATTTAATGCAAATAATATCAAGAGTGTGTATTCATAAATGCATAAGAGTGCCACAAACATTTTATCAATTCAAATGGATAAAAAGTTGGTCAGATTGAGATGGGTCAGTACTGTTGGGTTTAAATATAGTAAAGAGTGAAACATTTATTTTGGTGTCATTCGTAAAACGGGCGAGAGGATCAAATGATCAAATGGTATTGTTGTCTGGGTGTAAAGAAGAAAAGTAAGAATACCTTTGAAGTATCTGAGTCGACGATGACCAAACGAAGAGGTATGGATCCTCGAAAACTCATATACTCAGCAGACTGAGCTATCTCGCTCAATTGGGACATTTTCACTTCTAAATTTGCTCGTTTTATTGACCACTTCTTAACTTACAGAATACCATTTGACAACTGACGTTTGTGTTGTTCGTGCGCATGTGTCGATGCAATTGTTAAGTAAGCTCTACACTCTCGTAAAACAAATTGAGAATCAAATAAAATTCGTAAGTTAAATTAGGTAAAAGTTATAAAAAAATACTTTGATGACAGTTTTATAATCTCAAATGCATACTTTATCAGAATTTAATGAAGAAATACGTTAAAATACTGAGCAATTTTTCAGTAATTATTCGTTTGAACTTCATGAAAGTAATAATTTTGCGATCTTACTTACCTAGGTCAAAGAACTGTATGAAAGGTCGTTGCACATGTGTACTGAATAAAGGTGGTCTACACCACATATTCGTTGAAAAGCCCTACCTGACATCGCCGATCTTTTTATCGCTTTGATTAACTAACCAGAGAATTGCAGTTACTCCTTCCACTATAAACTGACAAAAATCAGCGGAACACAGACGTTCAGTTTATAGCATAAGGATTGAAGCACTCTGATTAGTCAAACGAAGCATATGCCCCTTAAATTAACATATAACACTAACTGAAACTGAAAAATATTAATGGAGAAACAAGTGAAAAGGTCTCTTATAGGGAATTAGTTACATATTATATGTATATTGGTGCCTAGGTAATTTTCATTTATCAACTTCATATAACATTGGATATTGTATCTTATTAAATTATTGCTCAGAATGCATGTAATATGTATAATTTGTCTACACTTGAATACCTACATATATTTGTAAAATTAAACATCAGCATTTACCTATATGTTTATCTTCGAACAAATCAGTTGTGAAACTTAAATGCATATTATAGGTACAATCAATTGAACTTAACTGTTTACTGATTACATAAACATTACCTCTAAATTATTTTCAGGATAGGTATGTAGAATATGAATTTCAAATTGAAGGAAGTATGAAATAATCTGAATAAAAATCTGGTATATTTGGAAAATTTAACCTTTAATAGAGATAACTTTTTGTAGGAACAAATTTATTTGAAATTCAGAGTAATTGATCACTTTACAAATTCAGAAAGGGTAGTTCACAAAACGTTCACATCATAAATCTTCGAACAGGTCACACCCTAATTTTTTAAAGTGTTCATTCAGAGTACAAAAAAACCAAATCCATATTTTTTCAAAGTTACGACAGATTGGACATATCATATTTTTTCAGTGAAATCATACATTACATTTGAAAATTCGTTTCACTACAATTACATATTTTTCATGTTTAGCAATTTATACATGATGAAAATTGAATTTTTTTCTATAATTCGTCTTGGAAATTTTTATAGTTCGTTTTGCACCGATTTAGTCAAATTGATGCAAACGACACAAAAAATATATCACATTGAAAGACTGACTTTCTTCTTCTTCACGGGAGAAACTCCGATAAGTATAAAACGTCTCATGTCATTGATTCGATCACTAATCACATTTGTTGAAAAGTGAATTCAACATTATTATAAACTTAATGTCTCACAATTTATTTAAAAGTATATCTGGAGATAGATATCAACAATGTCTTTTTAATAAATATGTTAAACATAGCATATACACCAGTATACAAGCAAATATCTTCGAAATAAATAAAATCAACTTAAAATATATACATATATGTATGTACATGTATGTTCTTACATATACATGCCACATGTGTACGTGTGTGTAAACGTAAACTAAGCACAATATTATATCCACATTATAAAGTACTTACAATCAAATATATTTATATGTAATTATACCATATTCACTTAAGATTATACATTAAAATATTTGCAGATAATTATACAAATAGAAAAATATCTTAATTTCCTCTACATACAAGCATACTTCTTGAATATTAGATAAATATGTGTATAATATATGTATAAATATGTACATGGTTAAATTTTCACTCTTTATATAAGAAAAAGCTTATTCCCTCCCCCCCAACGGAGTATCAATTCACTCTTTTTTTTTAAATTACTTTTCAAGTTGATACAATATACTGGAATATACATTTAATAAAAAAAAACTAATAAATTTAATGAAAAGCTTAAAAATAAGTAATAAAAAACAATTCTCATAAACTGTATCTTTATTATACAATTTGGGAAACCACAATTGCTAATATATCAACATTTGGACTCACAGAGACCTAGCAGTCCAAAAAGATTATATATAAATATAAAAATGTGGAATAAAATATATAACTAAAAAACAAAAGAAAAAACTATTTCGTTTAAATCCCAGAATTCGAATATAGATAATTTTACATCAGCTATAATGATTTAACCCAATTAACTATCTGCATACTGCCGTATATACGAAAAATATAAAATTCTTTGCTTTTTTTTTTCTCAAAGAACTGACTATTCAAGCAGTATGTTCATTTACACATATTATGTTATATATAAATAAATTGTTACATCAAATATGATATATATGTATATATGTATAAAGACAAAATTTAAGCTTTAATATGAACATGTTTATTTTTTGAAAAATTGTCAATAAAATATTTTTGCCAATGTCAAAATCTATATGCCTAGAATAAGCAATTTCATTTTATTGTGTGTGTATGTGTATATGTATATGTATATATACATATGTAAGTATAAATATGTTTTTTTTTTGTAATTTTCATCATAACATTTTTTTTAAAAGGTCATTTTAAGAATTAAAATCAAGTTAACGGTCCTAACTTCAGTCAACATGACTTTCTAATATATCATTCCATAGAAAATAGAAATTCATTTACTAGCACATTGCAATTCATACATAAATATATGTATATATGCTTATATTGACAATTTTCCATAAAAGCCAGACAAGTCTTAACCAATCTCACAATTTCATACACACAATGTTTAATCATTCCACATAACATTTTTAAAACGAAAGAAAAACATACACACTATCAAAAATTTTTATCAGTAAAGTAATTCATAAAATTTCGATCTTTCACAAAAAAAATAATACTATATTTTGAAAAATGGAGATTAACATACAATGTGTGCTTGAGAAATTAACGATACTATGCAATCTTGTGACCGAAGGTTAAATTTAATTTATAATTGATGAATTTCTATAAAAAATGTATGTATGCAAATATAATATCATGCACACATAATTTTTTCAGTTCATAATAAATATAAATTAAAGTTAATTAATAAAGTGAATTGTAATGGCGAATAGCAAAAGAAATTTCAAAGCAAAAAATTGCATTTTTTTTTAACAAATCTGATACGCGATAAAAATAGAAATGATTAAACATTGCGTTATATTCATTAACTTTTTGAGTAATTTGATTTAACTAATATTATTATGTATGCATTGAGACTAATTCCACAGAAGAAAATATTTTTTTCATCATGACTGCAGTATTCGAATTTGCGTAAAATAAATTTCAGCAAGTCTTTGACAGCTTCACAGAATATTTTCTGTCAGTACTCGTCTTCCATGACAGACGTAGTTGCACCGTCCGACTCCTCGTCGAGCGATTTTATGGTGGTAAAGAAGGAAGTCAGGCTGACCACCATGACTCCCTTCCCTTCTTTCTCTTGGGGTTCTTCGTTAGCTTCCCATGCCAGGAAACCGTCTGTCGATACGACCTGCCCGCAGTCCCAAAGATGCTCGAAGATAGTATACGTCAGACCAGGTGGATGTTCCAGTTTATGCACCAAGCGTTGAATAGCAAAAAGACACTGCAGTTCAAGTTTTGCACAGTTGCCAACATACGTCACTAATAGAGGATAGTACACTTTAAGCCTATCGAATCCAGCCTCATCCAGTCTCGGCTCACTAGTCTCCAGTGGTTTGACTGCATACGTATAGACAGCTTCAGTTAAAGCTCGAATAAACCAGGCTTCTTTAACTGATTCGCCAATATTCTTTCTGATCCATTCGGTGATTTCGTCTCTGTTAATGTTTTCACGCATCATGTGAAACATATGACTACAAGCTGCCTCTTGTGAAATTTCTTTCTCTTCTTTGAAATCAAGGAAATCTAACGGTATTTTTTCCAGGAATTGCGGTATACTCGCACGCGTCATCCAGTTTATAAGTTCCATGTCAGTAGCTTCCTCCCACAGATCCTTTATGTAATTCTCATTGGGCTCTTTTAATTTGTCTAAGAATAATGCTAATAGTAATTCGAAACCCATCTCTTTATTAATTAATTCACTAAAAGCTTTGTGCACGTCCCATAGAGTTATATTGTGAATTGATCTATGTGCCCACACGAATTTGGCAACTAGGTCCCATATGTCACTATCTTTTTGGAAAAGGTCACTTATTTTGGAAACACAAACTGAAACTATCTTTGTAAACTCTCCAACGGATATAGATTTGTCATCAACCAATTTTCCAGATGCTCTTCCAATAGCTTGAATGTGTTTGGATTTGTTGGAATTGAAGCCCCAAATGATTGCCTCTTGGAGTGCAAAAAGTATGTCTTGTATAGGAAATTGCTTTTTCAAAATATCATACAGGTTATCCATATCGTCAATTTGAAGCTCTGACAATGTTTTATTGACTCTCTTAGCAATATCAGATGGTGGTATCAAATTGAATGTGGAACGTTCTATAGAAGCTCCTTTGCTACGGTACGTATTTCCCTTAGAAGCAGACATTTCATTGCCAGATCCGATTGATGAATTGTCAGAGTTTATACTGTCCAAAGCTAAATACATATTGGACGTTTCGGTGGAATTTTTCCTATTGCTGCTTGGTATACCACTGCTCGATTTGTGGCTTGATACTGTTTCATTCTTTTTGCTTGTGTTTATATTGGATCCTTTGCTCCAATTGGTATACGTGGCAGGTTGTAGAGATATTTCAGACACTCGACCGCTAGGCTTTAAGCCTTTAAGTTTTCCAGCATCAACCGTGTATGATGTTTGTTTCATACGAGTGTTCCTAGTGGGAGCGGTTGACCAACCTTCTTCGGTCGCACTTTTTGATCCACCTCTCTTGTTCATGTTACCTGGACGATCTTCTTTTTGAGGCAAGTAGTTCATATAATTAATTTTGTTGAGCTGCTCTTGCTCAACCTCCATTTGAATTTGATCCATAGTTTTAGGGTTAGCAGCCTGCTGCCTCGGGATCCAATTGTGAGTTCGCAAATCAATTACATCCTGCAACATAAACCTGATTCGACTACTAACACGTTTATCTTTGGTATTGATAATTTGTTGCATAGTATTAAAATATGGTTGTAAATTAAAGCCAGGCTCTGACTCCAATTTCTTTCCAATAGTAGTCAGTAGTTTACACAGGCATTCCAGAGTTTCTTCCTCTAGTTTTGTAATTAAATTTTCTATGCAACTAATCATGATACGCGGCATGATCATCCCTTGCTTGTACAGTTCTCCAATAAATCTTACATTTCCCACTGATCTTCTACGCATTCGGCGTTCCTCTTCTTCGAAGAGTAATTTTAGCTCCTTTTTCTTATCCGGATCATCACATTCTTCAATTTCTTTCTCTTTCAAAAGATTAGCCGTCTCATCAGCAGAAGCCTTTTCAAATTCCATTTGGCACTTGTTGATGATCAAGTATCGGAAATTGGCCGATTCAGTTTCGGCTGCGTTCGGAACATTCAACTGTTTAAGGTGATGGCATAAAGATGCATAAGTCAAGGCGAAACTAGGTTCACTGATGGCTTTTTCAAACACTAAATCAATTACACCTTTGAGCCTTTCTTCCGTGTTGATGTCTAATTCGAGAATTTGTTTTATCAGTTTATCGAACTTTTCAGGAGTTAACTTATTCAATATACTTCGGAACTTTTTATAGAGCTCTTGAGTCTCCTTTGACTCATCTGCTTCTTCCGCTGCCGTTTTTAATCGTTTAGGTTTCCATGCATTTTCTGACTCGTTCAACTTGACATCTTCTCGTAACGATAAATTAATACTTATGACGTGAGGTTTACTAGGCATGGAAGCGGGACTGTTGTTGCTTTTTGAACCGGATTTTCCTTGTTGGGATTTTCGACCGGGCATAACGCTGCGAGTGATTCCTTTTGCAAAATCGGGGAAAAGGAAGTCTTGACGGGCGGCGGAAAATGAATTAGAGTTATCATTTCTCATATTGTTTTGATTAGATGAAAACTTTTGCTTAGGATTGCCGTCAGATAAAATTAAATCGAGTTTTTCTATATGATCTGGCTTTTTTTGAGACATCGGATCTAGTCGCAATGCCAACAAAAATTCAGCGTCATAACATTTTTTACCACCGGTGTTAAAAGGAGACCATTGACCGTCTCGGTATGTGTAACGAGGAATGCTCTTTTTGTCGATGTCGTTAACTTGGTTTATGTCGTTTTTAGAGATAATTTTCTCCGAAGAGTCGATCAATTTATTATCCGAATCGATTTCCTCATTTTCCAAATTGTTTATGTCATCGGAAAGGTTTTCGGAGATATCTATTTCGCCATTTGCGGTCTCTTTCTTTTTGGAAGAAATGTCTAGTTTTTCATCTTCATTGTCTAGATTATCTAATTTGGAAAAATTATCGTTTACGTCTATATCGTTGTTGATTTTTTCAAGAGGCTCGTCAAGAGAAGCTTCACTAATTTTGTCTAAAGAGTTCATTTCTAATGTAGGTTTATCATTTTCTAACATAATGTCATTCTGCAAAATCACTATATTTTCAGTCTGAACGGTTTCGACGCTCTTTCCGATAAGCGAGTCGCCCGAGTTGTCGGCTTCCTCGATCGTCTCGGTCGAGTCGAGGGGAGGTTTTGCAGAGTCTTCGACATCGGATTCGACTGGCGGAGGGCTCGACTTTTCGACCGGCTCCGGGATGAGCTCGGCCCCGTTCCGTTCCGAGGGGGAAGACCGCGAGAGGGAAACGCGAAGAGAAGCCAACTCGTCGACGACGGCCGAGACGTCCGGACGCGGCTTCGGCGGCGCGACCGCATCTTTTTGATCGTCGGCAAACGGGAATTCGGCCCGCGGGTCGACGGGCGCCGACGCCCTCTCTTCGTGGGGGGCCGACTTCGGTTCGTCGAGCTCTTCGGATTTTTTCGTCGGCGGGGAGGGCGCCTCGTCGGGCGCGGGCCGGGTTCGCGCCGGGATCGGAGCCGAGGCGGGCGCCGGGCTCGACGGGGGCGAAGACGAGGACGGCGAGGGGCTCGATGCGGCCGGGCTCGACGCGTCCGACGCCGGCGACGACGAAGAGGGCGGAGGCGGCGGGGGCGCCGGCTCCCTCGCGGGGCGCGCGCCCTTCGGGGGCCCGCCGGCCTTCGGCACGATCTCGGGGCTGTCCGAGATCGCGGACACGACCGGCGTCCGCGGGCCGGCGCCGCCCTCGTTCATCGAGTCGTGCACGCGCCGGTAGAATTCGTTGCGGATCGCTTCGTTCGCCGGCTCCGACGGCGCCGGCTCGCTCCCGTAGATGTCCTCGAGCACGTCCCTGCCGGTGGTCGGGTCGCGGACTTCGATCGCGTTCGGGCGGCGCACCCTCTCTCCGGGGGGCGCTTGCGGGGTCGCCGCGGGCTGGGGTCGCGCCGGCGGCCCCGAAGGCAGCGAGGGCAGCGAAGGCAGCGACGCGAGCCCGCTCTGGGAGACGATCGCCTGCGGCACGACCGCGAGCGAGCCCTGCACGGCGGCGAGCGACGACGGCTGCGCCCCGCCGTTCGTCGGCTGGAGGTAGTACTGGGGCGGCTGCTGGTTCTGGTACACGTACGAGGGGTACTGCTGCTGGCCGAGCACCGACGGCACGCCGCCCTGCCCGAAGTACGGCTGCCTCGGCTGCTGCTGCTGCGAGAACTGCGACGCGAGCCCGTACGGGTAGAGCGGACTCTGCTGCAGCGGGTGAATCGGCACGTAGACGGGCGGCGCCGGGGGAGAGGCCGCCGAGTAGACGGGGGCGCGGTGGGGCTGGTGGGGGCGAGCCGCGTGCGCCGCGTGTGCCGCGTGCGTGGCGTGGGCCGCGTGCGCGCCGTGCTGCTGGTGCTGGTGGTGCGCGTGCTGGTGAGGGTGAGGCGCGTGCGCGTGCGCCGCCGCCGCCGCGTGCTGCGCCCCGACGAACGAGAACAAGTGCTGCTGCTGCTGCTGCTGTTGCTGCTGTTGTTGCTGCTGCTGTTGCTGCTGCTGCTGCTGCTGTTGTTGCTGTTGCTGCTGCTGAGCGTAGTGCTTTATCGCGTGCTCGTGCTGCTGGTGCGCGTGCGGATGGGCGTGCGGGTGCTGCTGGGGCGCGCGCGGCTGCTGGGGCGGCGCCCCCGGGAACGGCCCGTGGAAGTCGGAGCGCTGCTGCTGCTGCGGCCTCTGGTAGTACTGCGACATCGAGGCGGGCGCCCCTTGCCCGGGCTGGGGCGGAGCGCCCTGCTGCTGGGGCGCGGCGGGGGCGGGCGCGCCGCCGGGCGCCTTTCCGTTTCCGTTCATCCCGGCGGCTCTAGCGGGGCGAACGCCCGTCGGCGGGGAACATGTTCGGCGGGGGGCGGATTCGCGACCCTCCTCTCGCGGCTATCACGCGCGCCGTGACGTCACGCCGCCATGTTGGCCTGTCACCGCGGCTTCCGGCGGAAGCGGGCGCTCGGATCGCGGCCGAGCTCGAGCCGCTCGGGACGTCCCTCGTGGAGGCGCTTCGCGTGCGCCGGGGGCTCGGGATCCCTCGAGAGAGGGAGAGAGGCGCGGGGAGCGGGGACGGGGCGCGTGCTCTCGCCGCCTGCGCCGTGACCCGTGTGCGGCTCGCGGCTCTCGCCCGAATCGCGTCTCGCCGAAACCGAACGCGAGCTCGTCGGGGGCCCCGAACGGGAGCCGCGCCCTTCGATGAGGACGAGAGCGACTTCGACGAGGAAAAGCGCCGCGATTTTCGACGCTTTCGCTCGATAGCGATCGATTTTTGCGGAAATCGGGCCGGCCGACGTGAAACGGCGCTTCCGATTGTCGCGACCGTACGCGCCTCGGCACCGACGACCGACTTCGCGACCATGCTCTCGTTCTCGCGGCGACGCATCGATCGACGAATTCGCCGTTCTCCGCGAAACTTTCGACCGAAAATACAGGGTTTTTATTTTCGATCGATCGGTTAAAATACGTACCCATTACGGGTAGAGGACGAAGGACGGTCGGATCGGGCGGGAGATTCGAATCCCTTTAATTACTGAGTTGTTTGATGATGTTATATTTTTTCCAATTAACAGCACCAGAATCTATAATGTCTGACAAAATTTCATACACATGACAGAAAAACGCCAGAGAGAGTGATAAGAGAAGAGCGCGTAATACCGTTGAATTTACACATAAAGAATTGAATTGATTGTTCGTCTCTTTATTTTATTACTTCTCAGCCGGTGTGAATTTGTCTTTAATTTAATTGTCAAGTTAATAGACACTATAACTTCATAAACATAAATTTTAGAAAAGTAGCAATTAGCGAATAATAAAAGTCTCCCCTTATTCTTTTCTGTCAAAACTGTCAAAATTTAACCAATCTGCAAATTTCACACGCATGCGCTTACATACAATTGTTCCAAATGAAAGCGACATTTTGAAAATCCAACGTGTGAAACTCCGATGATTATTATTTCTGCAGAAGTTTAAGATGATTCATCTAACAGAATGGAATTTTTATTGTTCTATGAATATGTAATAGTCTTCCCGCCTGTAGTTTATTAAATTGAAAATTTATATTTGCACTTCACCAATAATTGCGTTGTTAAGGCCAAAAAAATAATTTCGATGACTAAATCTGTCAAGTCATCTTTTGTCATATGGAAGATATTTTGAATCATCGTATCCCTTTTGTCTCGGTTATTTTATTTTTAATTCAACATAATCATTAATTGATAATTTAACAGCATATTTCAACATGTAATAGATGTGATATTAAGTACATACTCTTATTATTGTAATAATGTTTTCAAGAAATTTTAGGAATAGTAAATAGCAGCATTTACAATTTGTATTCATATGTAGTCGACCTAAAGGTAAATTACATATTAAGACTTTCACAATTAAAATTCTATAAAATTAGTAGCTTCAACTCACAATCAATCTATATTCTAATAGTTAATAAATTTGTCATTATTTTAATTCATATGTTAATAAACTAATAGATCACTGTTAATATTGTTAACCGTTCAATAAAGACCAATAGTTAGGTTTATTTTCATCAAATAATGACAAAAAAGATTTGGACTAAATCAGGACAAATCAGTATTAAAAGTAAATTTTAAAAATGTTGCATACTGGAATTTGTTTGTCTGAAATTGAATTTTGTTGCTAGTTATACGAAATTGGCCCCCCACTCTTGCTCTAATCACAATCCTATCCAAGCTGAATTCATATAATACTGAAAATGCTCATGGGTAATTTGAATTTTGATCTGTACGAAAAAGAAACCAAATTCGGGTCAGTATTAAGATTTTCTTTTGTGTTGGGTGTCTAAAATAGGATAATCACTCTTTCCTCGATTTACGCGGTACCCATTTTACGCAGTTTCACTTTTACGCGGTTAGTAAAATTACATTCTTTTGAAAAATCATACATATTTTGTGGCATGCGTCACACAAACGCGTGTGTTGCATCAGATTCAACAAATTATAATCAGAATATAGCAGTGAGAAGGCGAATTAACAAAATAATAAATATGTAATTATGTATGTATACATTTAACTTTAAACATGTTATAAATTTGTCGAGCTATTTAATCTATAAAATTTCTCAATGAAATTCTCTTTTCGTACCTCGTTTTATGCGGTTTTCTGGAACCTATTCTCCTAATTTATATGAACTTGAAGTATTGATTTACTCGGATTTTTATTTCCTGGAACCCATCTTCCATTTTTGTATGAACTCAGTCTCGATTTATGCGATTTCTCCAAGAACATATCTACCACGTAAATCGAGGAATGAGTGTATTGTCTTTTTTATCCATTATCAAAAAAACCCTTGAATTATGTGTTTCTTTTGTATGTATTTCTGAAAACTTTTTATGTTGTGCCTGAAAAATTCACTTCAAAACATTTATTGTGAAAAATAAACAATGAAATAGGTTGATTTTATTTATTTTCAAATGACATTATTTTATAAAAATAATTTAATTTACAACTCAAACGATCTACAATGATAGTAAACACTCTTATAAATACAGTACAACTTCATTGCGTCCAACAACTCAATCCATTTTATCTTAACAATTAATGAAAATACTGATTTTGTTAGATGTACCTCACCTTTTTAAAAAAATCATTATTTACATATGTATAATTCAAGATTACTGAACATGTTGATATAAAAATGGCAAGATTTTCATCACGATTAATCAGTATCCATTGAAAATAAAATGAAAAATGTATCACAGTATTGAAGAATTCGAATATTTATTGAAAAATAACCAATCTTGGGTAAAATGTGGTTAAATTTAAACGAGATATACATATACAGAATAAAGAAACTTAAAGTATATTTTATTCAGACATGTAATTAGTATAATCAAAAGTTCGGCATTTATGAAATACATATACATATATTTTTCTACGGGATTAGCTCCAACATAAAAAAACTTGTATAAATATACATTATATTACATAATTAAGAATCATTTGATTTTTTGGAGAAGGTAGCATACATAATTATTTATTCTGAAATTATCTACAAATAGTATAATTGATCTTTTAATATTTGTACTTAAACAATGAAGTTATACTGTACATAAAATAAATTTATTATATGTGTGGTCATCTGTATGAAATCAATTGTGTGTAGGTTGTTTTTTTTCTCAATACATTCAACATTGTCAAATAACCACATTCACTACGACAGATTTTACACAAACTTTCCAAAAAACTAATTATTATACATTGTAAACTCCACAATGACAAATAAATGTTACATACTTAACCTTAGTCATATTTATAATATATATATTTTATGCTTTTATATCATGTTTAATGAAATAGCGTCCAAATCGCACTTAAATGTGAAACTGAGCACTGAACTTCACCATAATCACAAGAAATGAGTTCTTATCACGATTACGCATCATAATTAAAAGAACCTAAAATATCCCTCACAACGAAAAGGAATGAAAATATGCACTCTCTACAATACAACTTCTACCATAACTCTAAAATTAGCTAAAACCATTTATCATTAACAAATATCGTTTCATATACAGAAGTGTTATCCATTTCATTATTAATTTCATAAAAAAAAAACTGTTCTGCTATTACAAAAGAAAAATAACACAGTTGAAATTGATGTTAATTTGAGGTAGAACATATCTGATAAATTTCTGCATTCATTCACTCACAAGCAAATAGAACACAACCAGCGTAAACCTAAACGTATGTCTCGAAACTAGGTAGTATTATTTTTTTGAAAACAGTTTGAATCTGAAATACAATAATATTGACAATATAAACAATATTTATCCAGCTATATTGTAAACAATCAGTATAACTTTTCATATTTATATATTTTTTAATCAAAAAGTATTGAATATTTTGTGAAGTTAATAATATGAAGCCATGACTTATAAGCCATATCAAAAACAAATGATTATTCTGTGAAATCAACTGAAAAATAATAAAATAAAAACTAGAACTCACTGGTGCATTTTAATTCCTGGATTGAAACTATTGTGCTACGACGAAATGTCTTTAATATATATTTATAATTAAATGAGAAACCTATTCGTACTATCAGTGCAGAGGTGTTTTATTTAAGTCACATTACACAATTTACACTTATTCACGATTCACCATTTCCGCTATCATCACCATCTTGATAATCAGACTCTGCCCCTGATTGGTCATCTTCATCAGTATCTAGATCATAGTCATCATCATAAAAATCTGTCATATCGAGCTGCAAAATAAAATAATTTTCAATTGATTTATAGTTATGAAAAATACAAATATTGTAATATTTAAGAAATGCATTTTTTAAGATGATTCAAAAATTTTTCTGATTATTATTTTCACTCGGTTATATCGTTACATATTTACATAGATTGAATACCTGTGGCTCTTGAGGTTGTGGTTTAACTTTCGTTTTAATGCAATAATCTTCTAATGTTAAAGGTACTACAATGCCTTCTTTTTCGGCTTCCGCTTTAGCTAATTGTGCTTGTTTTCTGAAAGAATCAAATACAAAAAATGAAATCACAAATGAAATAATGAAAACTATCTATAAAACAGTACCTTTAAACTCACCTAATAATATTTTCATATTCTTTATCTTTTCCTTTAGTATCACGCCAGCGACGATACATAACCGAAGCGTCTACATTAGCCGGACTAAATGTATTTGGTTCGTTCAACAGTGAAATGACAGAGAGCAATATTGTGCGAACATTCTGAGTGGGATTCCAACGTTCGCACGGCAACTCTCCGCTTTGTGGATCATCTACGGGCGGATGGAGTATCGATATGCACAGGTCTCCATTCTGAAAACAACAATTAGAATTACATTAGACGAGTCAATTTTCAAATTTTTACAAAGAAAACGTGCAAAATGACTAAGACAAGATTTATTATATGCGATTAAGGTGATCGGAATAGGAGTGAGCCGTTGGAATGCTACACTTTCCTATTTGCCAAACTTTTTCTATTGCGCGACTTTGATCGAAAGACGCTTTTTTGGCAAGTCCTCCTAACATCAATGACGTTTTCGACTGATCGTTGCATAATTGTGTGAACAATTCAAACAGAAACAATGCAACTTTTTCATATGAATGAAGAAGACCAATAACAAATAATCGAACCAACATTTGGATTCACAATATATATTTTTTTCATAGATAAACATATTATTTTGAAACAAAATTATTGAAAATTTTAATGCTCATTAGACCATCAATAATATTTTCTATATTGAAAATGACAGTCAATATAGACAATATTGATCATGTAGGAAACATTTGCTGCGTACACAATACAATTTTCAATATCTGACCAGAAATACAAATCGACATTGTAAACTCATTAGCGTGGGATATTTTTTCATTTGGTCGAAATAAAATTCGAATTGAACGATCAAGAGCGCGAAAAACTTCAAATGGGTCACAAAATTGACCATGCATTTATTTGTCACCTGATGGTGAGTCGAAATTTCGAAACGGACTTGAAAGATCATCGTGTCAAGATGACGACGTTGTGAGGATTGGAAGGTGGAGCTCGAAAAAAGGTAATGTGTGGGTAATATTTGACACGGTTCACGCGCCCACGATTCTAATATGTGTACAATTCAGTTTTCTTTCAAGCGAATTGTGAGAATGTCTTCATTTCCAATGCTAAACGTGTGATTTTGGCTGTTGAGTATATTCGACACATCAAAAAAAAACCTATGACTACTCAAATATGTTTGAAGAAAGTGACTTTGAAATTGGCAATACGAATAGAAAACGACTTGCCAAGAATATCAACAATAAAACCAAAGGATTAATTGATCCATGTGACGGCGGCAAGTACGAAATGAGAGGTCACCGAAGCAGATTGTTTTTCAGAGCGAAAACGCATAAAATATACCGTTGAATAAGTTCCTTACGAATAAAATGTATTGAAAAATATGCCATTTTCAATTCGCGTTGAGTTCGTTGTCGATTTGGCGTTTCGTGAGAACGACGCATCGCAGATTTCGTCGATACTTTTTTGCTATCAACCAATCGTACATTGTGATTGAAATTTTCACGTAAACGACTAATAAATGAGTGCGAATTTCGGAAAAAGCTGAAAAAATCGTTACTTTTTTTTTTAAACGAAACTATACCCAGTTGGGATTCGTGCGAATTGAGATAAGATCCGAGACAAAGTCGCGATAATTTCAAACGATTTTTCATATCGGATAACTTCGAAGGCTTCTTAGCATTTATATCGAACGAAATGTGAAGCAATTTTGTGAAATTTATAAATTAATCAGATACAGAGATAAACTTAAAGATAAACAAATCGATGACCGAAAGAATAATCAAATGCAAAATTCGAAATATATCAAGAGTTGGGTTCAGCATTAAAGACTTTCTATGTTTGAACTAGAAGAAAGTCGATTTTCATGAAATCTTGTAGTTGAGATAAATCAAGATAAATAGATTGAGTAAGACTGAGTACGAATATGAACCGAACAACTCTGTTTAAATCCAACCCAATAGAGCTTCTCCAGTCTAAAGCAGCAGCATTAAAAATCAAACCATTCACTAGATTCACACATTAAAATTCAACCACACTTAATTCCCTAACCCATTTCCAACGAGCGCTGAAAACGCACGAACCGCGAGTTCATCGCACCTATCGGCCTTGTTCGGTTTTCGAAGGTTCAACGACGCGGCCAGGACCCGGCAGTGTGGCTGATGAAGATAGCGATGATGATGATGATGATTCGGGTTCAAGAAACTCGACTAGCCATAGTCATCGGGGTTACGATACTGAATCGAGCCGCTCGCAGTTCGTAGGAACGAAGACTCGTTAATGCGACCGGAGCAATTGATGGATATGGATTCGTACAATTGTGTTTATGTTGTGTGTATTTCATAGAATGAATGTTTTGTATTGAATCTACTTGGAGTTTAGTGCGAGTCGGATTTGAATGTAATGCGAGTTGACTGCATAATTATCGAGGTTTCGTTATCGGGTAAGGGATATATCATACATATAATACAAACACTGAATGGTCGACCACTGAACGATAATGAAATTTGAATTATGGTATATCAAGTGATTATTTCCAGTGTAATATAAATATATGAGCGTTCATTTTGTGTGTGTGAATATTCTTTTTTCAAGTACAAAGTGTGATACCGTTACTTTGCAAGAAAAACTTCAATACATTATCATAGTGTGAGTGCGATACACTGTAATTACGACACGCTAAGATATTAAAAATTATTGCACGTGTTATTATTTCGAAAGGCAATTATCGATATTCAATTAAATATTAAGAAAATAATAGCGAAGCCTTCGACGAATTTAGATATGACATTTCAAAGAGTAATGACGCTAATTTAGCGAATGACACACGACTATTTCATTTTATATTATTATTCGAATAAAAAATGTATGCTTGATAAAGATTTTTCATTCTCTGAAACTGGAACCTCACAATTTATACAACCGTGACCTATATTTTATCAACCCCCTGCATTTTAGTTCACGGTGAATAAAATGTGCGATAATAAAATAGCACATACTCCAGTAAATTTTCCATCTTTCCTCACCGACTCTAATCGATTAATGAGTTTAATATTCATCTAAAAAAAAAACTCAACCATATGTGACTCATGGAGAAATCATTGTTCTGATTAGTATAATAGATTAGCCGCAGATTGAAATCACGTAGTGCAACAAGGAAAAGGGGACATGCTTATTCAATTCGTGTTTAATTAACTCATATATGAACAAACGTACATTAAATTAGACACGTACAGTTTTGGATATAACATCTAATGGAATTAATTGATTTTTTCGATGAAGGATACAACTGTATTTATGTATTGCATGAATATTTTTCAAAGAAGTCAACGAATCGAGCAAACTATACAATTTCACTGTCAACTTACGTTCAATAATATAAGGTGTCAGATGTAAATATTATACAAACCGCCTATAATAGACAGAACTGACAGGTCACGAATAAACGCTACATTTTCAAGAATTTACTAAGGAAATGACGAATTTAAACAGAATTCGTGTTTTTAATTAAATCATATCGCAATTCAGTATTTCTAAAATTACTTTTAAATTTTAGGAAATTTTACTTAAAATGAGATGTTAAATACCAAACTAATCTACGATAACTAAACAAATATTGAAAGGTGCATTTTCCGTGAAAACTATTTCATGTCTATACTTATGCTGCATTTTCATCGAAATGGGCGTGGACAAATTTGGAACCTCTCCTTGTTTAGAGTCAAAATTCGCTTACTATGCTTTCGAATGGATCAAAATCGCAAACTAACATCCAAAACTAGGAAAGTCGACAGAAACAATCAGTGAAAGTCACAACCGTGCACGGTATAAAAGCAGAAATTGCATCAACGCTCCGCAACGACGACTACGGTTCCATAAGACCGACCACTGTGTCGAAAACTCGACAGCACAATAATGTAAAACGAATAATGCATAATCACCTCGACTTATTACAATTACCTTGAAAAGAAACGAAATGTTAAAAAAAAAAACACCATGTACGAAACTGTGCATTTAATGCTCTTCATTATTATATCAATGGATGCAATAGTTAATTGACGGCGGTTAAATAGAGCGTCTCGAAGGTTATCTATCGAAACTGTTACTTTTTTTTTGATATTTTCGTTCTCGAGCGATTTTTAAACGCGATGATGATGACGATCGCGAGGAAACGATCCGATCGATGGATCAATAGAGGCGATTATGTAAAAATGCATCGACGAATGCGTGCTCTCGAATCGTGTATGTAAGTGGGTCATGCATGTAACAGTGGTCTCGTTAAACTGCGCCTCTTGCGTCTATTCGATCGGAAAATTTTCGGAGATCAGCTATTGAAAAAATGTCGAATACGGTGAAAATTCGCTTTGTACGAGTAATGTGTATAAAATTTGAAGAAAAAAAAGACTCGTTTAAAGAGCGATGTTTCGTATAAAGAGTGATATTTCGACTTTTTAAAAAATATTCTATTGGTCGATTTATCAATCGTTATAGTCTATTAAATGAATAAAATTTTATTTCCAAACGATTCGAAATGATTTTTAAAAATTTTGACAAATTGATCTATGTGCACGATATCTTCTCACAGTAGATCACAGACACTCGTTAACGTATTTACATTATTGTTTCGCTTAACGATTATTCCGCATTACAAGTTAGATTAGAAAATACAAAATTTTCGTTAAGCAAAGTTCCACTATATGATGGCGCATCCACACGATGTCAACGACAAAAGTCGTCGACTTGAGTTGCCAACTCACTTTCACGACTCTGCCGAATTCAAGCTGAATTAATACGCTTTTAACTCGAATCAACGATTATCATTCACATCGAATGAACGAACTTTCAACCAAAACAGCATCACAAATACGTCTCCGATGGACTCAAAAACGAAAAAAAATCATCTAAAATCCCTAGTGAGAAACAATCAGGGTCACGAATAGAGATTTCCCTCAACCCCGTGCCCTATTTTCGACATGGAATGTGGGTCAATCGGCGTAACAGTTAGTGAGAGGAGGTCCCGGTCGAAAATGCAGCCCAGCGGGACGACGAAATGCGAAACGTAGCAGTTTGTATCCGGGTCGAAAATTAGAGAAGCCTACAAAATCGCAAGATCGTAAAATCTAGAGAAAAAACGGTTTCGATCGATAGATAGAGCCAATTGACCGGAACCGAATCGGCGAGTTAATGCGACGGAATCGAATTCATCTTGTGCAGAGTGTGTGAAAAATGTAATTTATTCGTGTAAGACTTTTTTTCGGATTCGATAGAATAATGTTCGTATCGATTTCGATTTCGGTGTGTAAGAATTCTGATGTGTGAAGCTGTGTGTGAATAGGCGCGTTAAATATTTAACTGGGTCACGTTTTGAAATACGTAAATTAACATTTTCATTAATGCGACAAGATGACTCCTATCAGCGAAACGTCAGAGCGAGAATCTTTATCGTTTATCACGCAATACGTAAATACGAACGTTTCAAAACAAAAATATTATTATGAAAAACCGATAATTTTTCCACACACAACATAAACGAAATCGTTTCGCAATAATTCAACCGGTACATGCATAATCCATTTCAAACGAACATTAAAATTATCGACATTCAGAAAATTTCAAAGCAAAATACACACAAAGACAACCTAAAATTAAGATTATTCAACGCATCTTTAGTTCGTTTACTAACAAACCGCATCAAAATCGACTCTTCACACAAACGAACCACAACACCGTTAAAAAACACACAAATATACGAACTTGCGAAAACGAAAACGACCACAGGCTCGTAATGAGAAGCGCGATTTCCCGACACAAAGACGTTTAGAAATCTATCCTCGAGTCGCACAGGAAACGAAATTGTGCACCGAGCTGTTCGATCGAAAGAAAAAAAGATCTACCGCACACAATAATGTGTGTATATTATGCGCATTTGAATCGTTCTCGTATAAGACGATGAAAATACACGACGAGCACCTTGAGATTTTAGGAAATTCGCGCTGTATGAGGTCGCGCAGCTTGGCGGAAGTTCCGTTTTCCGAAGCAAGGTTTCTTCTGTTGTAAATCTCGAATGTAATATGGATTGTGCTTAGTTTTATTAGTTTTATACAAAGATGACTTTGTAAATTGTCGGAAAGTTATATTACAAATGTTGAAACGAAGATGAAATGCTTTTATAAAACTCAATAGAATTTTTATCCAATGAGGAATTCAATTTTTCACCATTGAATCATTTCAATGAGCTGACTAACCTAAATTCAAGGTATTTCAAAGAATTTCATCATTCAAGTGCGAATAGTAAAATTAGCATCAACGAAATTATATTATACAACTAAACGCCATTTCGAAACGCAAAACGGAATTACGTTCCATCCACTTCGAAAAAAATCACATATCAAATACTTAATACCCAACATTCGTTTCCACATTTCCTACGAAAACGAATTTCCAAAAGCATCACAGAACTAAAATAAACGACATTCGCCGAAACGAATCATTAGAACTCGAATCACTCGAATGAATCATTTAAAATTTACGTTGTGCAAACGACGACGTTTCGATCGAACGGAAGCTGGCGGACCTTAAACGAGGAATTAGAAATCAGCAAGATCGAGAAAATCTTCAGATCTATTAAAATATACGAACATTATCGTGTGAAAATTGATAAAAAGTGTTACGTGACGTATCTACGTACGTAAGTGCGCATAGCGGTTTTGAAAAGTGAATGTCGTCGTCGATTCACGATCGTATGCTAATGGACTCTGTGACGTATGAAAATCGATCTACGTTCGTAAATCATGGGAGAGTTGTTGAAAAAAATTGAGTATTTTGAAACTGCAATCTCGATATCGTGACCCGAATACGTCGTTCTTTGTAAAATCGACGTAAGTCGTACGAATCGGAAGATCCATTGTGTGCAGTTCTCTTCCGCGGATCGCAAGATGCTTTCCGCGCAGATCGAGATCTGACAAGAGAAAGAGAAAGTTTTCTTGTGTAGGAAATTATTCTAAAAAAAAATTGTGTAAGATTCTAAATACAAAAGATCTCGCTGTCGAGGTCAGATTCGAACAAAAGGGAAAAGCGTGACATCTGTAAAAATCTATGTTGAGCTATCGAAATTTGCGATCTAAAGAAATGGACAAGGTCGATCGAATGTGTGATTTAAGTTTGGAGGAAAAAAAATTTTTCCTGATCGAGAATTCTAGTTTCCATAAAAGTAAGCAACGTCCAAATAAGGGTGTCGAATGTTATTGATTCCGCATTTGAATTTGATGTTTTTGAACCTTTCCTGTATTCAAAATAGAAAACAGCTCAGAGCACACGCAAATCAAATTTGTTTTGTACATAAAATCCGCTAGTTAATTAAGACTCCACGTGTAACTAAATCGGTACGTATACACGAGTTCTCGAAGAATATATGCCGTAATGATAAACTGATGCTGAAATAAATAAGTCACGAACGAATGCGAAAAAGCAAAAACAGCGGATAATATGATTCGCCATCCAATTACGTGGCGAATATGACAAAAATTCTAATTATTTGTTTACGAAACTTCGACTACGGGAGGGAGCAAAAATCACAAAAGCGCAATCAGAAAAACATGTTATTTTTTCTCTTGGACCGCAAACAGCGGGAACTGAAAAAAAGCACATCGAAGTTTGCGCACACAAAGAATCCTATGAAAAATGCTCGCTGAAAGAGCATCGTTCAAGGTGAAAATAATATTTGCAAAAGATACACGTCGCGAATGAAATTATTCGGATACATAACCGATTCAGCTTTTCAGAAAGTAACTTCGATTTTCATGAGACGTATCATTCTTCGAATGAAAATTGACATCTTGAACGAGCACTCGATTCATGAGAAAAAAATATATCAGTAAACACACAGGAAAAAATAGCCATACATGAAATATTATCATATTCATGGTGAAATTTTCTAGAAATTCGCTTATCTCTGTCCATTGAAAAATGTGTATATTACAAATACTTTAGGCACGAAAGGCTTTCAATATTAAAACGTTTTGCCGCCGTTTATAATATAATAATCGTTATCGATTCGTGTACAAAATATGTACGTTGCTCGGGGCATTTTCCTCGCTACACATTTTCTTTGTGGATAAAAGCTCTTCGCGGGGAAAACTCAGCGGCGACGCTATTTTATCAATAACGATATTAAAAATTTTGTATTATATTCGAAGCACACGCAGCATAGTAACACACATCGGCCGTCGTGAATGGATATTAATTTATCAATGTTTCAACATCGCTTAAAAAATGTAAGCGCGGAAAATGCACACATGGCGAGCACAGATGAGCGATTGAGCATATCGTAAAAAATACAACTATGCGTGTGGTATGCACATGTGAATTTTTCAAATCAATTCAAAAAAGTAACAGCGAGCGCTAATTGGAGATAAAAAGCTGTCGATGTTTCAATTTTTTCGAAAATTTCATTGATGCATCACAATCGATTCAATAATTGCGTAACACGTTCGAAGATAAAATTGATTGACTAAAATGAACGTTGCAGTAAATTGTATGATATAAAATTGATACTCTTTCAAATGTTTCAAAGTAGACATTTGAAATCGTGTATCGCTAGTTTATAAATTCATAGAATTCTTCCACTAAATTGAATATCAACGGGAATGAATCTGAAAGGACATTAGAGGTACCTATGCGGCAAAAACGACCTTTACGAAGAGAGAACACCAAACATTCAAAACTATCGACACGTCCGAAACTAAGCCGTTCTGTTATAAATATAGGTACGTATTACAAATTTATACGCAACAATATCGTATTTTAGTCAGACTGTTAGGTCACTTTATCGAAATCAATCGAACTCAGACCATACCATATAACACACACGATTATCGACCGATAGAATAAACATGTAATTTATTATGATACTTAAAATTTGATAAACAATGATCCGTATCATTATTGAAAAAGTTCAAATAGATCAATAGATTAGAAAACGTTCGATAAAAATTATAAAATTAGTAAATGCTATAGTTGTTTCGTATAATGATCGGTGATATAGTCCTAATAAGGATTATTTTATAACGGGTAATTATTTTGAAAGAACAGCAAATTGTGCAACGTACAGTAATGCATGTGCTCTAATCACAAATTACGAACAAGTGAGTAATCAAAGTCGATCTGAAACTGAAATTAAAACTGGACACTGCACTTAATGCAGTTAGAAAACTTTCTCTAAAAAACTAGAAGCAACATCGTTAACTTTGATTACTCATCCGTTCGCAATATGCGAACATAGTTCATACAATTACTATGCGTCGCACGGTGTGCTGTTCTTTCAAGTTGATATCAAAATAGACAACAACGCTAAATAAGACTGAAACTATGTACGTATATCTATCTTCTATATTTTAATTTCTCCAGCATACATCTATGTGTCTGAGATTTACTATGAGAAATCGTCGAGCATATCAAAGCACTGAAAATATCATTTTTTTTTTTTGACATTTCAAACTACCAACGACTATACAATCGACTTCGTATACCCGACTGTAGATTTGACAGTTTGTAGACAAATCGTGAATCACTCTAGCGAGCAGAAGGCGTCCTTAACCGTCGAAAGGTTTAACGACCCTCACTCTCCATGATCCTCGTTAAAAACCCTCCCTCGGGGGTTGGGCGTTCGCCCTTTCATTCATGGGCGCAGGAGAAGGGCCAACGCGCCGGTATCGATCCCCGCCTCCCCTCGGGGCCTCACCCCTCGCCCTGGGGGCCCCCAGCGCCGCCGCCCTCGCGTAGGGCTCCGTCGGCGGTGACGTCACTCTAGTATTTTTTTCCCTCTCTTCCCCCCTACTCGTACGAAATTGTGACACACGCCATACAAAGCCGTTTCGTTTCTATGTTGGATTCTCCCCCTTGTGTCGTTTGCATGGGATATTTCTATTATATCTAGCTATGGGTGGATAGATTTTCGCTATTTATTGCTGTGCGGCGGGGAGTTTTTGTCGATTTTTGTGTGTGCTTCGAGGCTGTTTTGCGCATTTAGCTCGAGATGGAAAGGGTCAGTGTCGAGGGGGGTTTTCGGATGTGAATGGATTGCGACGATTTTTGGGATGAATAGATTTTATTTGTGCTACTATTAGAAATGAGAATGGCATTGTGAACGTATAAATAATATTGATTTCATACTGAAAAATTAGTCGAAGTAAAGTCGTTCATTATCGAAACGAGAAAAATATTTACATTGCAGCATAAAAGTCTATACAATTAACACAAATCAGACAATTAAAACAATCATAAACGATAACTCAACAAACATTGTATAAAATGCGTTTCACTAGCAAGATGAAAAACAAAACAATTCATGAGCAGACGATAATTCAAAACGACGCATCAACAAAAATCCTTATCGACACTCATTAGCCACATGAATCGATTAGAGAGAGAAGAAGGCAAACTGCGCCAATAAACCGATCGATTCAAAATTGAGCAAGACTATCCTAATACATTTTAAGACTCAAATAGTCCTATCTCAATCTATTTTAAGACTTAAATAGTCCTTTATCAATCCATTTTAAGACTGAAATGGGTAATTATGAGAAGAAGGACCTCGAGATGACCAGAAGGACCTCGAGATGACCAGAAGGACCTCGAGATGACCAGAAGGACCCACTCGTGCGGGCCTCGCGAGAGCAGCCAGCGATCTAAAGGGCACCGTCTACCAGGAGGACAGGATCGAGCCGGACGTGGAGGTCCAACGCACCTATACACCGCCCGCAGAAGGCGCAAAAGGGACGGAGAGAAAAAGAGGCCTATATACGGCCTATAGAGGTGGCACGTTGTCGATACGCAACACGGCGGTGCACGCGTACCCATCGGGAGGGTTTCTCTCTCTCCTCTCGCTCTTGTCGAGGGTCTTGCCGAGGACCTTTTAGAGAGAGAGAGCGAACGAGAGGACGGTCATTCAGCGAATGCTATGTGCGTATGTGCGTGCATGGAGGAGAAACATTGGAAGTCCTTTCGATTGTTTGGTTAGGTTTGAGTTTTGAGTATAGGTTTGTGAGAGTGATTGATTGTTTGGAGTTTTTATTTTCGAGGTACGTTCGGATGAATGAGCGAGTCGATATGGGATTCGATAGCGTTGTGGGGCGGAAATCTCGATTCGATGAGTTCTTTGAAAATATCATCTGCGGTAAAAATACACAATGTCGAAATTTCAACAATGAAACGCTCTTAAAATAATTGAAAAAGCTCAGCGTAATGAAAGTAATCACGCTAAGTGATCGCATTAAAACTATATTTGTATTTTATAAAACAACGAACGGAGAATTTCAATTCTGAAAAATTCAAAAATAACCTAATCAATACTGGTAAATGTGAAGCAAGAGTACTGGAGCTGATCAGGTCATCACATCCAAACACCTCCCAAACATCAAATTAGACCAAAAACATTTGAAAAAATTTGAAATACATCTCGACCGAGAAAAGGTTGCCGACCGGCGAACGCACACCGACGAAACGCAGATCCTTCGAATGCGTACGGCCGAGGAGGAGGACGAGGACACGCACACACCCTGCCTCCGAACAACCGGCCTCTCCTCGAGCCTCCCGCCGCCCACTGGACCCGAACCGGCCCAGCATCCTCCGGAGCGACCGCCTCCTCGCGCTGCGCTCCCGGTACTTAAGCCCGTCGCATCCCTTCCATATATGGGATCGGACTGACGGACGAGAGGTGGGTCGTCGAGGAGGTGTGTCTTTTTAAAAATCGGACGGACTCGGACTTAGCGGGAGGACATGAGTGTGGCGAGGATGTGCGGTCCTTCCCGTGTGCTCTCTCGATTGTTTGGTCCTGCCGCGAGTCCCTTTTCGAGGATCAAATCCGGGAGAAGGGATGCGATGATGGGCAACGCTACCAGGAGAAAATGCGTGAGTGCGGGTCGCCGATGCATCACTCGATTGTGTGTGTGGAGTTCGTATTGGTTTGGTGGGTGTGTGCGTTGATTCTCGATGAGTGCATGTGCAAGCTACCCCACGAAAGGACGACCAGATCTCCGATACGAGTAATAAACGATCGTCGCATGCTTTGTGTTGGGTACAGGATGCTTGTAAAATATATCGTCGTCGACAATCATTGGATTGGATGCACGATCAATTGGAAGAATTGTGTCTATAATGAATATATCAACGCAGTTTTGGAGTGTTACATAGACACACAAATAAACAAACACACACAGATTAGCGCTATTATATAGTTAGAAAATATTTTTTTGAAAGTCACAATACATTTTGCAGCATATACGTTCATACAATGATCGATTCATATGATGAATGCGAAAAACCCCGATATATTTTTCAATACGAAAATGCCTCGGTTAATAAAAATATCAACACGAAATGTACAGAGTTTTTTTCCAAACATGCGAAATGCTATAAACACAACAAAGTACATACTCGAAAAGCCAATACGAAAGAAAAACCGTATTCGATGGAAAAACGATTACGTTCGATTGACAAGCACGTACCCATATATGACACGCCATTCATTAGAGAACGACACAATTGTCGAAACTAATACAAATCAAATCAAATTCCAAAAAAATCAATAAACTACTCACACGATGATGCAGCATCGAATCCGAACGAATGCATCATCATCACGAATCCTTTCGATTTCGCCGAAACGACCGAAGGGGAGAGCCGAATTCAAACCCATTTCGCACGTCGATAAATTCATCGAAAAAAATATGGGCAAAGGTTACGGCTGTAAATAAGCACTGCACGCAATTCGGGCATTAGCTCTCGAAACTTTCGTGCGTCCGGATCGAATTTTTCCCCACATTCTTCGCAGCTTTCAAATCAACGAACTATCGATCTCCCGACACACGAATCCAAATCGACGATCGCACAAATACCCTGTAGTACTTACACACGAATAATCCTCGAAGAGAGCGAGAAGACGAGACATGTGAAGGGATAAACGAACTTCGAGTGTGACTTCGCCATCCTCATGCTGTCCTGGTGGCTGCACGTGCGAGACCAGCGAGCTTCGTGGGCGTCGAAAGCTCCAAGGTCCGCTTCGTCGCGGACACAAAAAGAAGTCGAGGCGTTCCATACGAAGTCGAGGGAACGCGAAGGTATGTTCAGGTCGTGTTCTCGAAAGGGTTCGAATCGTGTGTGTGTGTGTGTGTGTCTGTGATGTGGTTTTGAAATTGGGCTGTCGTTTCGAATGCATGCAAATCTAGCGCGCTAGAAGGATATCTGGGTCGAAAGGTAGAAAGTGCACAGTTCTCGCGCATAATTGCCACCGTGCTGTTCGTATTATAAGACTCGAACAAAAGAAAAAAATATTGTACAAATGAAAAAATACACGACACAGTCGAAATAAATGTTATTTTCGACAAATAAACTGGGTCACAACACATTCAATCAAAAACCTCGAATTAAGAACTCATCACCAAAGTCGAAACGCGCATGCATACGAAGCAGTCGAAAAAGCTCAAACGACCCGGACCTCCTTCGAGCGGACGAGTTTAAAGCTCGTTCCGTAAACACATCGAAGTGGGGGCAGATAAGGCAAGTGGAAGCACCAGGTCCACATGAGGACCGAAGGTAAGCTCGCGGTCGAAGGAGCCTCTCGCGCCGAAGGGTAGACCGGTCCTCCGCGTCCAGGTAGCCGAGCTGATGCGAGTAAAAAGCACGAGAACGAGCCAAGAACAACAACACCGACATCGACACAAGAAAGGGGCATCAAGAGAGTAGCACCGCTATGCGAGCAGTCAGTCAGCTGTTGCCGTTGGAGCATCCGGGAACAGGCGATGACCCCGACTTTCTCACACAGGTATATTGTAACAGAATAAAAAGCGGCAGATGGTGTGGCATAGCAACCCTCGTAAAAATCTCGACGAGGCACAAAGAATTCTGAGTTCATGATGATCGTTTTCGTTTCAGATTGAAGGTTTTGGCGATAGCTAATTTCTCTTTCGCTAACTTCTGGACCAGATCTGCTTGTAAAAAGACGAAACTCATCCGCGTTCGAGCGCCTAATGAGAGTTTTCGATCTCGTCTCGGAACGCTTTCACTCGGAGCGCTTTTCTCGAAAACGTCTTCCGTTATGAAATCGGGAAAACTCTCCAAGTGAAATCGATATATAATACTCAAAACGTAACGTTTTCAAAAAAAAATTAAGTAACGATTGTTCTCTTTCGCGTACACGTATGCGTAGAAAACGAATCCGCGCTCGCAAGAGAGAGAGGAAAAGAGACGGTGCACTTTTTACTTTCTATTCGCGTGCGAAGCAAATCGAAAGAGGCCACCGCGAAAACGGTACTTCTTCGACGACAGGTCATCATCATCATCGTCGTCGTCGTCTTTATCGTATATAGTTATTACAGTAGTCGACTTGCGACCGATCAGAAGCAACGGGATGAACCGACCAAGAAGACCAGGTGGCGGAAGGTCGCCGACCTGCCACTGCACACCTCGTCGTCATGTTATCCAAGGGAAAAAGTGCGTCGACGTGAAAGAAACATTCCGAGATCTAACAGAGCGTGATAAAACGAATAAAAAAATTATATATTATTTAAAAAAAATGAAAACAAAGCAGTCTTTTATGTAGAAAACGTATTGTTCGCTCGAGTAAAATGTCAGTTCTTCATCAAAATGTCAGGCAAATGAAACTGTTTAAAAATAAATATATATTGCTAGCAGCTATAACCCAGAGTTGCTAGAAAATCTATAGACTTTGAGCAGATTGTGAACTGATGTGTGGTACATACTTCCTGTTTCCGTTCCAATAGTAAATCCCGTTGCGTGTGTATGTATATGAGCATGAAATTTGCTACGACTGAGTTATGAAAATACCCTCTTAAGATCTAACAAACGATAAAAATCCCATTTTTTTCCTATCGGAAACTTTCCTAAACTTTCATGCTTTCACTCTGGAAAGTTTCACTGCCACAGGACAAGCCGTTAAGGAGTCTATACATAGTAGACAAACATTTATATAGAGGATAACGAATGTTTAGCTTCGATCGAGTCATCGAAACAAACTCGCTGAAAAAGATATAAAAGGATGCGAAAGTTCAACTTAGCGAACCGGTCTCGCGTTCCTGTTATCGAACGGCTCTCGAGGTGGTTCGAAATGGGTCATAAGGCCAAACGCTTCATCTCTTCGCCCGAAGTTTGATCGATGGCTTTGTTTGTTCGCAAATTGAAAATTTCGACGACTCTCCTCGGGATTGCCTTTCGGTCGGGCGAAAATTAAATCCGACGAGTCGGTCGCTTTCTAGACGCAAGAGAAGTTTCCAACACTGGATTTTGAACGTGTATGAATTTGAATATGTGCGAAATTCGAAAATATTGTTTTTCAATGGTGCAGTGTTAAGAAATCTGCTTTCTTTCGTTCGAGAGTTAAGTGAACTTCGACTCGATCGTGCGAATTACGCGAATCAATGAATAGGTAAATCGAGTGTTTCTCTTCCATAGTTCGTATATGCTATCGGATTTAGATTCTATCGTAAAATTGCGAACGTTGGTGAAATCTGATTTTTGAACACTTTCACTGAATAAATACACATTTTTTTTTCACACAAGCGAAACCGTTCAATAGGAAGACGCAATTATCGAATAATGAAAATAAAACGGTTATTACATCCATCCTTACGTCGCTTAATTGCGACGGAACATGCGCAGATACGAATGAAAAACGAAACACAAACGATACACGTAGAAAGTGATTACGGTTAACATTGCGGACATTGAAAATTAACGATTCGATCGCTTTCGTTTCGCTCCGCTCTATCGCTCGACGAAGAATACGTTCAATTCTCATACAAAACCTAGTAAAAGCTTGAAAGAAACGACGCAAAAAACGAAACACGTCGGAAAAAATGACCGCGTGACGTTTTCACACTAGATCCAAATTTAACGCCGCGGCTGAAAATCCAACGAAAGCAAACAGACGAGAGTTTATAATCGTACACATGCTAATAAATGCACTCTCTAGAAAGATCTTTTGTTTGTTAAAAGTCTGCGTATCCAAATATAAGCAGTCGAATGGAACGCGATGGGCGTTCGAGTGCATTGCACCGCAAGGTCGAGGAAATGAACTCTCGAAATGTACGAAAATGATGAATAATGGAAAAGAAACTAGTCTATTCATAGTATATGAAAATGTGGAGTTTGTAGATGTGATGATGCATGAATTGATTAGTGAATGTGGTGCGCAAATTGTGAAGGTTCTGGTGCATCGAATTGTCGAAGACTTATCAGCTGTTATTGTCCGAATTGACGTTTGAATTGATATTGTTTATTAAGTCGATGTGTTTTTTTTTCTGTTTGAATAAAATAATAGAGATTAGACGAAAAACAATTGGCATACGGACAGCTTCAAACGTTCCCGTTTAAATTATAAGACAAGAAAACTCTGAAAAAAAATTTTGCTATGCGAAAATGCACTTTGAATCGCCACTTAGCTCTGCGTTGTTTTCTGTGTAGAAAAAAAATGTTTTTACAATTTGTAATTCAATTTTAACGATGCACGACCGAGTCAAATGTATGTACGTTCGGATCGAACAAAGAAAACCTTCGTTGAAGACGACTGCGTCACAAAAGCTGAATGTGTGAAAATGCGAATGAAAATTCACACAAAACGTGAAAACGATTCAACGACGACCGAAACCGATAAACTGATTAATAAATCGCTGTGAAAATGAGTTTTTGAGGACACTGGGAAGTCGCTTTAATTCCGTGAAAATCTCCATTCAATTTTAACAATCGACGAGAAACGTCACATGTATATGTTGAAAGAGAACATTTCAATACAAACAATATAAACTATCAGAAGGAAAACTCACAATCAAAACATAAACACATCTATCTATCTGGCATATTATTGACGACTTATCAACAGAATAGCTCCGAGACTAATTCGATTCACATACTCATACAATTTTCATTGTTTTAACATCTACAGTTAACAATTTAATTAATCCGACTTTTTTTTCAATCTGTTATCTCATTAGATTATCAATTTAAGCAAAATATACCATTACTGGTATGTCTAACAATAAACTGAAACATTATCATTGCATTTTATTTTCAGTTCAAGAAACGACCTATCGTCTCAAAGTCATATTTATTGAAAAGATCAAATGCACAAACCAAAATTTCAATTCAAATTCAATCAAAACGTAAACGACATCGTTAACATTCATCCGGTTTTAGATCTTCAGACGTTCTCAAATATGAAAATAAATTGAAAAATGCAGAGACAATTGACAACACATTCAGAACAGATTCGTATCAGAAAATCTATTTGATAGTTTCATATCGTATGCCCTAATCACATTAGGATACCAGTCACCGATACCAATAAATGACAAAGCTATCTCATTGGCGTCCGAGCGTAATATCGACCTAAGAACTAGTTCACACTAGGCGACCAAAACCACAACCAAGAAACATAAACGAGACAGACATAGAGCCAAATCTTTATCGCACGACCTAAAACCGACCGAATCTAGATTCGACGAAGCGAAAAAAACTAGATTTCCTTTCCTCGACATTGATCCGCGAGCTGAACGGGCGCCAAGAGAGACGACTCCCGGGTCCGTGGACCTATCGAGCGATCGTCTTCCAAGGTTCCCGGAGTGCGGAGTCGTCGGGAGTCATGCCAAGTGCGGTGGGCGTCAAGCGTCAAAGCCGAGACGCCCAACCGAGGGGTCAATACACAGCCGGACAAAGATTCCGAGACCGTCATCCTCGGCGTCTGGAGACCAGACTATGATGATGATGATGCTGCTGGAGACGTCCGATGCTGGAGGTGGATTCGTCACGCGGTGGTGATATCCCTTCGGGGTGCCACGTGTCGATAGCGCACATCTTCGAGATGAAAATAGGAAGGAGTGTCGTCGTCGCGCACGTGATCCGCCTACGCTCCCGGTGAGCTGATGAGTTTACGTGTTTTATAAGACAGAGTTTCTTAGCCTTTTCAGATATTGAGGATTATCGGAATTTGGGAATTCATTTTTGGAATCTCATGAGAAATTGGATTATTAATAGATATTAGATAGATTGAATCAACTTTTTTATAAATCAGATTGAAATTCGTTGACATTCTACTCTATTATAGAACCACACATAAGATACGATTTATCATACGATAAATCAGATATCTGTACTCTCTTTCTCTCGCATAGATTCACGACAGTTTCTGAAAATCCATGGATTGCATATAACTAAAAATTTAACTATACAAACGATCGATTTAATATATGATACGATTTATCGTACGATAAATCGAATGTGTTTTCTCTCTCTCACCCAGATTCACGACTACTTCTCGAAATCCATGTATTACATAAAACTAAAAATTTTACTACACAAATAATCGATTTTTAATACATGAACAAAATCTTCGATAAACCGAACAGTATGCGAGTTACTAATTACAAAGTAATATCAAAATTTGTTCTGATTTTTCATTTGCTCAAATATTTTTTTCCTTTCTCTATCACTAGTCGTCTCAAATTTAATTCAAAATCTACCAACAAACATCTGCAAACAAAAATATCAATATACGCATATGAAAGCTATTATTTTTCCAGCGACCCCCGATTAAGAACAGCTGTTATATGCGGATTGTCGTTCGAATTATCGATTGGTTGCGTAAATTTTGATTTAATTTAGAAACCCGAAGCGCTCCAGGTTCATCTGGGCCTTTCGCAGAATATTGACTGAATAGCGATTCGTGGTTGTTTATGTGTATATTTGTATGTATTTTATACGTATTGCTGATAGATGAGTTAATCGCATGAACATACATGTTTGTATGTATAGATTTTCTTTTGCAAATTGCTGAACGTTCGAGTTCAATAATTCAACGATGGCGGAGGTCGCGATATCGTCATTGTGCATATTTAAATGCGATTAAATACTGTGCGGTAGATTAATATTTATACGCAGAATATAGGGGCGATATGTTTGCGAATATAATATATTTATACGTTTGTGTAAAAATAAAAATTGGTATTTCATCATGATCATTGTTTGCTTTGTGAAAAACTCACCTCATACACGTTCGGATGCCAAACTTTTGTTAAAAATCTAATTGATGGAGGTGAATATGGGTAATCCTGTGGGAACTTCATGTGTGCCTGAAACAAATAAAAAATACATTCGGTTAATTTATATAAAAACAATATTCATGAAAGATAATA
The DNA here is from genome assembly GCA_024721215.1 of Cheumatopsyche charites. Classification (NCBI taxonomy): domain Eukaryota; kingdom Metazoa; phylum Arthropoda; class Insecta; order Trichoptera; family Hydropsychidae; genus Cheumatopsyche; species Cheumatopsyche charites. The sequence continues at coordinate 7,706,167 of CM045582.1, forward strand.
TACGAGTCGGCAAAAATTACGTCGACTTCGTTAGACATTCGATAAACACAAACATGATTAGTGAAGCTGTGACGACATCGAATAGGAACTCATTTTTTCAAATTACTATCGAAAATCAGCTGATTTCATACTACCGGAAAGTATATACTACACAAACGTTAAAAATCAGTTATAAAAACACGAATCATGCGCTTTCGCAATAGCGATGATTCACAAGTATTCAATATTCAAAACGAGCCAACACTTGGCGGAAAATCGCAAAATTAATCGAAAACTCCTAAAAAATTTTCGCAACACTCACTCGAATCAAACCGAAATTCGCACGTTTCAAATCGAATCGTTTCGTGCATACAAAAAACAACATCGAAACAAAGTCGACTCTATCATTAAAGAGAATAAATAACTTTTTTTCCCTCGGTACAATTCTTGGCAAACGAGTACGTACACAGAATCTACGAAATCGTTTATACGAAAACGAGATCTGTCCGAATGTAAAAACAGAAATAACAATAATATCGTATTTTAAACGAGCTTGTATGTATATAGATTGTGAATGCAACGTCTGATGGAAAAAGACGACGTCTTCTTCGGTTAACTCCGTGGCTCGTTTCTTTGGCTTCGGCGAAATCCTACGAATTTTATTCCTCAGAAGAGATATTACTGAAATAACATCAAAGAGCGACCGCGTTAACAATGCGAAACTCTATTGAGATGCACCAAAAGGTGAAACTATTGTTTCACGTATAAGAACTGCTGTGTAAATTCTCTTTCTGTTTCGGCTTTGGTTCGTATATAATATTTATAGAATAACCGATCAATTCGTGTGCGACAAATAGCTCTTAATTACGTCCACAGCCAAATCCGTTTGCACGTGATGGGCTATAATTAATCAAAAACGATATTCGTTTGATATTTTCCGTTCTAATAATAATATAATCCGCTGTTATAGAAATGTACAATAGCTATCGTAAGCCGAGGAAAACGTACATATTTTTGCAAGGTCTCGTAATAATGTGTAGTCGGAAAAGCATTGAATCGAACTATTTTCCTGAAATGTCGACAAGGTGAAAATTAAACCTGTTAAACAAATCTGAAAGACTCGTGTCGAATTGTTTCTGAAAATAAATTTCGTTATCTAGAAAAGTGAATCATGTATATTTTTACGAAGAGTGAATCATGGAATCCCCTGAGGAAAACGATCGAGATAATAGATTCCCGAAATTTTTCGAAGAACACAAATTTGGAAAGAGGTCTTGAGCCAATTTCGAGCACGAGATCGAAATTCGAAAAGATGACGATCCAAAGCGTTAAAAAAGTCACGCCAGTACAAGAGTTTAATCGATTCGAAAATCGTGAGCAGTCCATTGCATGGAAGTGGATCGAAAATTCACCGACAAAAAGCCAAAGACAAAAGAATGAGAACCGTTAAGTAGCGAATTCCAGACGTAACGGTATATAACGCATACGAAATTTAGAAACGAACGAAAAAAGTGCCAAGGATCGAGAATAAACCATAAAATAATTTACAATGCGCTTTATCAGGCTTTTGATAAAAATCGTAACACTTTATTGTACGACATAGTTGAATATCCGGACGAAATACGTACACAAGAATTATATGAATATAAGAATATGAAACTATCTAACAAGTATCATGTCTTGAATTATTGATCGAAATAAATCGAAAAATGTTATGTTAATACTTTAGTCTTGTATGCATTCGATTTGATTTTAAAATAAATTGATACAATTAGAGCTTTGTGAATTGATTTTTATCAAATTTTGCAAATATTCTTTCACTTCTTTTCGATTCGATAAATTGAAATATCGAACAATAATTCAGACCAAAAATACACTCACTTATTCGACTTATAAAATCACAAAACTCAATCCAAACGCTCAACTTTTACAGAGTACATTTCACGAAACGTCATAAAATAATTAGACCAACCCTATTAAAACGAAAAAAAAACCCTAATAAGAAAATCGGCGAACACAATGCGAATCGAACGTTAAAATTTAGAACCGAGGTCGTCAAACTGTCGACCTTGCCTTCTACGCTAAGAACAAATATAAATTCACATCGGATCGCATTCGTAGAGCGATTTAGAGACGAAAAAAGTTTGCATAGCCCTGACCGAATTGAGGGTAGCTGCGGGCGATTCGGCGATAACGCCAACATCACCGCCACCAATGATAAAACGATATGTGTCACAAAAGGGTTTGAAAAAAAAAAGACATGAATATATGACGACTGAAAAGGCCAAGAGGTACAAGTGAATTTACGAAAAATCCGCTCAAAGTTGGGCATGTATTAGGAGGAGGTCGAGTGATTTGATGATATATCTAGGCATACGTTCAAAATTCGTTTATGTCCTTTTGTCATCAAATATATGGGAGTATATAAAAGCGATTTTTGTACATAACTCAATTTCGGCAAAAATTTCATTTGTACCCCTTGACCTTTTCAGTCGTCATATATTGTCTTATCGGAAATTAACGGATATGACGAATACATGCTGGGTGTTGAATTTAACGAAAGTGCTGCTGCTCGACGAGCGCACTTTCACTCGAGCATAATTAGACGGTTATGGTGTGAAAAGTTTCAATTTTTGCATTTTTTTATAATAAAAAAATATCCGACAATTTCTAAACGATTTAAGTATAGTATATTCTCGATCATCAGAATTGAATTTGAAGAAGTAAAGCGGGGATAATTCGAAAATACCGAGTCAATAGTATGCTGTTTATGAATGTTTTTTCGATGTGATAATTTTAATTTTTTATTGAAGATTAAAGACGGTATGCATTCATGTTTCGTCGATGATAATTATCACGATCGTGGCGCGGATTCTTTTTTCATCTTCTCATAATTGATCTTCGAGCATCACGTCTCTATTAACGTTCGCAATAAAACAATGGTTCCACTGTTTTAATGATGCGAAGTGACTAATCCGAGAAACAATCGACGATTACGCCGAGGTGAAATTACACCGCTCATCTCGACAATTAAAACATCTTTTCGATTATTCAATTTCGTATTATAACAGTTACGACACACTGCAAAAAAAAAATCAAAGAAATCCCAAACAGGAAAAATATATACATAATGACACGAGTATCGCTGATTTCATCAACGGGAACCTACTCATTCGTGGACGATCGACCGACATAGAAGAACCTCAACATCCTCACGATGAAAATGGAGAACCATTACAAGTGCACATGCGTAAAAACCGAAACGATGAAGCACTCGTGCGTTGAATTTTATCGGTTTCGTGATGCACTTGACGGTCATCGTCTGCGTACCACGTCCTTCCTACATTCAACGTTGCTGCGACTCCGAGGACCTTCGATGGAGGTATCGTCAGATTTTTTCCCTTCTCAGATTGCATAAAGTTACCTAACAAACCTATACAATTGTATATTCTACTAACTAAATGTACATTACATATACAGGCACAAACCAATCAAAGACCAAAACCAATGGTAGATGAACTACACATGAATTGGTCACTAAATAAAGTCACATGATACAAGCATTAAAACAAAGGAACCCAAATCATTGAAGGCACTGTATTAAAATAAACTAAGCAGCTTGTGCTTTCATCAGATCGCATCGCTTTGACCAAATTTGGAATCTGGTATTGATCTTGAATGGCTTTAATCGAGACTTATGTGGAAAGAATGTGTGTTGAACTTAACATGAGATGTATTATGCTAATGTCCGGGTGATTGATGGAAGTTCTAGGTTAATTCAATTACAATAATAAGGAAGTGCAGGATGTGTGCGACATGCGGTATTAAAGTGTTTGAAGATTGATAATGTCAATGAGATTCAATAAGAGTTGATTGACGATGTGATTCATCTTTTTTTTTGCTAAGGAAAAATATGTTAAGAAAATTAATAGTTAACATTTTTGATTAAAAGAATATTTTTTGCACAAAAAAATATTCTTGGAAAAACGATAAAACTCCAATAACATGAACAAAATACAACATTCAGATAGTGATGTTTTGTAGAATGTAATGAGACTATTGATTTAAACACGAAAAATTAACATTAAATTGAACAATTCATTATTACACACTATACGTCATCATATAAAACAAATGGAATATGCAACCACACAATTTCCTGTGTAACTAGATACACTTGAATTCGATCAATCTAAAAGTGAATTAGATTTTTTCAAGTCTTCTCCATTGTTCTAAAAATGTATTCATACCTACGCGTTGCAAAAGCAAAAGAGCACGTATGTATGTGTTTTCAATTGCACAAACTAATATTTCATAACGCTTTTAATGAGTGAAACATACCGATTGTCACATAAAACAATGTTCGAAACGATATAGTACGAATGGCTGCTCAAATAGGTCAATATCGCAGGCTAGATAATTGAAACGGTTGAAAAAAATTATCTATCTAGTGCATAATCGATGAACATTCAATAATAATCAATAACCAATGCTAACAAGAACGATACCGAAACGATTATTTACATTCAACATGAAAAGTTTCACTGTGTAGTGATAAGGTGAGGCAGCAAATGTTAGTCACAGGTGAACAACATGGAATTTGTGTGAGTCAATAGATGAAAAAAGTACCAGTATGTTCTACTAACAATTATAAGCATGTGAGGTTGGCAATTTGAAATGAGGTATTTGTACGATATAAGAATTTAAGTTATGAAAAAATGTCATAATTAATTTATAGAAAAAAATATTACAACCGTATCTTTCAAGATATAATGCAGAGTTTGATATGTGTTAATATAATCTTTATGTTTGTTTTATGATATATCTTTGTTCATAAATAATGATTCTATTTCAACGTATAATAATATTGATTATTTTTTGAATAGGAACTTAATATAAAATATAAAGATAAATAAATTTAACTTCCATCATGAGTATCAAAAGGCATAAATTGAAAATAACTATTCATAAGAGAAATCTCACATTTAGAAATTGTCATACTAAGAGATCAGATTACGTGTGAAATATATTCAGAATGATGGTAAATGTATTTATGCATCGAGCTACAAATTCACTTTGCAATACAAATCTTGCTTATTTTAGGTAAGTTGAAAATTGTCATATTTATTTTAGTGATCGATTCCAGAAAGAAGTGGACTTCAATTTCTACATTTTACGATTGTAATCGAATCAAGGTATAGTTTATTACCAATCTGAATATTATACACAGAATAGAAACAACCGCACAAAGAAAAAAGAGATGCTCGAGTGTATGACGACAATTAGTTATAGATTTCAGGTTATGTTACATTGGATTAAAGAAATTTCTGTATTTTAATCGATTTCATGATAAAATAACTGTATTTGATAAATGTATTAAATTTTGCTATGAATTCTAAGACATTTTCAATTTGCAATATGAATTAAAATAAAATAAAAAACAATTGATGATTTTATGAAGTTTCCTGAGTGAAATAGAATCAAAATTCTATGCATTAATATTTCTCAATAATTAAAGATAGGTATGTACTTTTCAATTATACACATGCCATTGTCCTAGCTCGACTCCAACCACATTTCAACTCAATATAATGACTCGACACGACGAAAAAATGTATATTTAGCTGTGAAAAAACCTGAATCAATTTTAATTTTCATATTGACATCAATTTATAGGAGTGAGAATGTGTCTGTGGTTAAAATGGGAATGTTCCCAAATGTCTGAATTTCAACATTGAGATTGATCAAAATGCAATTTGAATCGATATAATCGCGAGAATGCAAAGAAAAACGGGACGCCACGGCGATAGATGACATTCGGTGGGACGATTTGGAGGTTATGTATTCGGAGTCTCGGAGACAAAGAGACCTTGAAATATCCGCCCTGGTAGAGGGTGTCCGGGGGCCCGAAGATGGCCACCTCCCACTCGAACAGGTTGTCTTCGCCGAGCAGCTTGACGCGGAAACCCTCGACGGGCTCCTCCTGGAGGCTCTTGTACTCGAGGGCGAGGGCGCGCACCGCGGATCCGGACGGAGCCACCGACATCTCGCTTTCGCTCTTTTCTCCGCTCTGTCGACTTCCGGACGAATTCGAAGGATCGAAGAAACGAAGAGAGTCGAATCGGTGGGTCTGCGCCGGGGAAACGGGGCTCGTCTGCCGATCTACGGCCACTGACCGCGTTTCCTGCACAGAACGCGTACACTCCGAGCGACGCGACGACAAACACTGCGGAACAGCTGTTGGTCGAGGATCGCTTCGTTCGCGAGACATTCGTTCGGGTGATGCGTTTTTATTATTTGTTATGCAAATTTAGTACTTATGCTTATTTTATATAAGGCTTACTTTTGTAAAATTATTTTTTTTATAAACTATGAAAAATGTGATACAATTATATGCTTTATTACAAAGTGTATAAAGATGTTTTTAATGTACAAATATAATTTGATGCGTCATCGTAAAGTATAGCAAGTGTTCACGAAGAGAATTTTGGCCTAAATTTTATTTTCGTCGGGCTCATATTTTTTATTTTGTTTGTGTATTTCATATTCGGTTCGTTATTTATATTTATATATTCAATATCCTATATGTTTTATGCGTAAAATGTTAAATTTAAACCTAAAATTAACTTTTAATAATTTAATGTTCTTATAGTATTTTTCTTTTTTTTTTCAATGAATATTTTGTATATTCTTTTCATAATTCATAAATTAAATTTAAAGATTAAATAAAATATGTCAATGTTTATACAAACATCTCTTAATTAAAATATTCAATTCACAATTAACATTTTTTTTAATTAAATTTACAAATAAGGACATCTATAAACTACAATAATATTTTTGAAAAAATATTTCTAATAGTCAACAGATGGCAAAATTTAGAACTGATGTATTTTGACAAAAGCAAGTATTTTTCCATAATTGATAAATATTTATTAATATTCTATCATTGAAATACCAAAATATTACTTGATTTAAGATTATTAATCCATTATTATATATTACTTTATTTATATTTTACAAAATGTAGCTTTAATTCACTAATTATTGCGTTACTCATAACGGTCCTGTGGCGCAACGGATAACGCGTCTGACTACGGATCAGAAGATTCCAGGTTCGAATCCTGGCAGGATCGCATACTTTTTGTTTTTTTTTTCATTTTATTATTAAATATATAATCAGCTTATCATACAAACACAACTATTTCATCACTCAACTCATTTCATTCATTAAAACTGTTTAGACATGATTCAAATTTCAACCTACCGACAGATACATGCCACAACAATTGTATAAAACGCGACTCGACAGTGTTTGTTATCTACTCGGAAAGTATTCGCGTTTTCTATGAACTGTCAAGAATTCAGATATTATTAATCGAATATGGCAAGTGGTACAATAGACGATTTCGTACAAAAAAGCCTTATAGTACCTTTACAACAATCAAGCCTTCGTTGAAAACTGAAAATCATCGTTTACGTCAGCTGCTTAACCGTTTGCATTGAAACAGGATTGCGAAATATCACATTTTGAGGTATGTACATAACCTTTATTAAAACACAAGTTCTAATATTATTTATTTTTATTTGTGTGATGTAATCAATGTATGTATGTGTCTTTTATGTATTGTTCTACAATTTTGAATACGATAGCACTTTATCGTCGATTTATAAATCGGAAAAAACTTTGAGGGCTGCCATCCCTTGATTGCCTTTGATATAAAACGTTTTTCATTTCACACGTTTCAGTATTCGTTTTCTATCGGAATCGTTCAGTCGGTTATTCAGTATCGTTTTCATCAACATTCGTAAAATGTTCGCATATTCGAATTGTTTTTAACCTCGATGCATATTTTTCAATATAAATCGATTGCGATTCGTTTTTGACAATGACATAAAGAAGTGTCACTCTTTTCAATATATGCATTTGAAAAATGACTTAGAGCCTTTTTTGATTTAGAAATGATATTCGTTCATCAATATATCAATGGTAAGAATATTTTGACACAATTTTCAAAACATTTAAATCTGAATTTATCACACGTTTTTATTCTGAGTGATTGCACTTTTTATCTCAAACAAATTTTTCGGAGAAATATTTGACTCGACTTGTCGAATTTCAATTTTTTTTAAAACCGATTACGATCGATCAAAACAATTTTTATGCGAAAATTATTACAAAATCACTTCCGAACGAAACCAAATTACAATGATCATCAAAAAATCATAACCGACATAATTTCGAATCGCACAACCAATCGCTTAATGCACTTTCATATGAATTATGCAAACATATTTGCACGAATGCATTCACCGCCACAGCCCATCGTTTTCAGACGAATCGAGTTGCGTTTTCATCTGAAAATCAATGAAACATTTCTGAAATTCAGCCTATGCACTCAAATTACAGTCACAATGAATATCTAAGTACATTATTAAACGTTTTCTACGTGTATCAAGTGTGTCAAGACCCTGACATCGCGATTATCCTACGTGGAAATTCGCTGAAAGATAATCTGCGACAATTCGAGGCTTCGTGTGCAACGTGTGTCCATAATCAATAATGCAACTGTGTTATACATTCGATCGATTAAACTGTTTTAATCCATTTTTATGACCCATTTCATGTAATTTTTTCTAGAATCCATTTGTAATTTTTTTCTTTGTATCCTTACGTCATTTGAGTTACATTTGCGGTTGAACTGTTCAACGATCTATTTAATTTTCATTTTTGACTTTTTATAAATTTTTATTTAACGATTTCATCATTCGATGTGTCAATTTATTGCTTAGTTTTATGAATTTCATTGTCACAATTAACAGTAATAGACTTTCATCGGTGCATAAATCAACAAGTTTATTTAGGTTTGATCAAGTTAGGATTAATAAGAAATAACTAGGATGATTCTTTTGTATTTAGAACAATTTGAGTTAATTAGATATGTCTTTTATCAAAAATCCAGAATGAACAGTTTTCCTTACGAAATTCGCTGCGATAAAAAACACAACTGCAATTTAATGAATTAAAATTCAAACACCCAATCTATTCTAATTCAACCATCAATTAATTCCAATCAAGTAGGCGCAAATGGACTATCCAAATCCGATTTCAAAACCGATCATTAAATATCCTCAAGTACCTACTTCAATTGCGTGCGCAAGGACATCTCTGATCAGAAAACCGTCAGAATCGAACCACTAAAACCTACATCTCTGATCAGAAAACCGTCAGAATCGAACCGCTAAAACCTCCATTTCGATCGGGAAAAAACCGTAAATTTTCCTGACAGTTTCCAGAGGCATTCTAGAATCGTCCCACGACTGCTTCGTGAGACCGTTCAGCTGTAAAAAGCTGCGGAGGTCTGCATGAGATCGGAGACACAGTTCGTGAGTCAGCGTCTGCCGCCTTCGGAAGACGCCCACTTTACCAGTTTTCTCGTTTGTCGAAAACAACAGGTTCAATCTTTTAGGCTATTTTTAGTCGTTCTTGTCGTCCTGCTGTTGGGTTGGAAGATCGTCCTTGGTTTTGGATGATGAGCGAATGAGTTCGTCGCTTGAGGCTTCGATGCATCATGTCTCTTGCTCGGTGTTGATGTTCTGTAAGATTGATGTGAAAATTAAGTTTTTTTTTTTTTGTTTGATTTTGTATTCTATATTATTTTATAAAATCTGTGATTTTCTTTTTTATGTAATAATAATAATTTGTTTGTAAGACTCACTTAAAAATTAGTATGAACGCATTACCATTCATAGTATGTTTTCTGGGTGCAATATTAATTAATCTGATTTTTCGGGAAATATGTACTTATGAAAATAAGTTTTATAATCGTATGATTCATTTATCAATCTGTAAATATTTTTTTCAAATTGAAACATAGTTGATTCATCATAATTTTAAGTAAATATTTATATATATTATCAAAATTCGAAGTACTATTTGAAATCATCACACCACATTGATGCACATCCATAATTTAAAATTAGCTCAACCGAAAAGAAGGTCGTAAAGTATCACCAGACACATAAATCAAGACTAAAAAGCAAAAAGAAAACTTCATTTTGCACATATGCATATATTTCGAGGAGAAAGAGATGCATCGAGCATCGTCGGAGATCAGCTCGTTCTTGACCCAAAAGACATACACTGAAAGCCTTCGGCGACAGTCAGAAAGCACAATTGTGTCCTATATTACGACAATGGTATAAGTCTAAAAATTGAAAACAATAATATTTTCATATTTTATCAGATCAGATGTAATAAGTGTAATTCGTGTGACAAATGAGACTGACATTTAGAACTATTAAAGCGAGATCTTTTTATTAAATGTTAAGCTACTAAGCAATGTGTGAATTTTTTTTCTCTACAGAATTTAACTGTAGTTATGACTAATTAATTAATGACATGCTATTGAAATATGGGTCCAAAATATCTTGAATCACATGACTATACAAATCATAATATTTTTCAAATTGAAAAAAATCACTAAATTCAAAGAATTTTTCAGCGTGTCGTCTTTTGTTTTCGAAAATTTTCCTGAAAAATTCGAACGTCAACCATCGGATATCTTCAAATTAATGAAGCCAAACTTACACCACTGTCGCAATAGAGGAGACAATCATCGAAAATCCAAAGGTGATCGGGTTGTAAGTCGGTTTTTCGACGGTTCGACTTATAAGGAGTCGAAGGTGGTCCGGGCGTATGGGACGCGTGGGCCTCGCTCGAATCAACCACCCATTGTTGCAGAAATGTTTCTCGAAATGTTTCCAGAAGCGAAGAATCTTCGCCCAATATGGTCCACGTGTTAATGAGGTTTGTTTTTGGTCGAATGGAATTAATTTTGAGTCGGTTCTTTCTTTCGGTGTTCGATCGAATTCGTTCGATTGTCGTTTATGTGGGTTTTTCAATTTGAGTCGAATTTTAGTTTTGAATTGAATCATTTTTATTTTGAGTTAAATTTTGTTCTGTTCATGTTATTTTTTTCATTTCGAATCGAATGTTTTTCAATTGACGTTCTTTTTTTGTGACAATGAGAGAAAACAATTGAATTTGATATAGAAACTACTTAACTTGAAATTATATTTTTAAACATAAGATTTGAAAATATTTTACAATACGTGGAAATTATTAAATTTGAAGTGGAAAACCTGTATTTTAAATGGTCACTATCCACAAAACTTTCAATAAATAATCGAATTCTAGTAATGAATCTTTCTCGAATAAAAATTTGTACAGGATTGTACAAAAAAAATCATCCTATTTGTTACATACGTAGATATATTTTTGTTATTGGTTCTGAAAATTTGATTTGTAATGTACGTTATCGTTTCAATCTATGTAATTTATCCATTTTTTATACGAGTTATTCCTATTCAGTTAGGAAAATGAATATTGATGTGATCATCGGATTCAATTTATTCGTAATGCATTTCAAGAATTTCCTCAAAACTAAATGACTCAACGCTATTTTTGTGAATTGTAGCTCATTCGAAGTGTTGAAAGATTTCAATTTTAATTGACACTCTGTCATAACGGAATATTTCTTAAAACTCAAAACGACTCCTGGAATATTTGACATTCAAAGCATTTCTAAAATTCATAAGTAAATAAATTCTCGCACAGTAATTTTCGACTACAAGAATATCGGAAAATCGATGTGAAAACCTGTAATTTGATATTGATGATATCTGCAAATAACTTATTCATAGCTTCTTACCATTTTGAAGCACATACGATTTTTCATCAACCTAGAACTCGATACTTTCAAGAATATTCTAGGCTCATTTTTTTTTTACATTCGATTTACATTCAGGATTTTTCCTTAAGGGATTTTGAGTCGACTTCGAAACGAAAACGACATACGAAATTCGAAGTATTGAGAATTATGCATGTACTTTTAATTCAGCCCGTTTTACCATTTCAGGTCATGTTTTTCCATAAACGGAAAAGTGGGTTGCGTCCCTCGACTTTGCACAACGGCTCTTTTTCTTTTCAAGTTTCATACAAGGAACTTTTGCATGCATAATGATAATTTCTCAGTAAATCAAATGCACTTAAATGGTGTTTCCATCATATTCTATATTTGCCTTCTTATTAAATGATTTGAATCGGCGGCAGTGCGAAATTCAATGAGTTACCATTCCGTGGATTGAATGATAAATTTCATATATAAATATATCGATGAAAATTGAGTTGGTTGAATGAAATTATTTTCAGTGGGTGGATTGGTTTTGGTTCTGCAGATGTTTGATAATTTCTATTTGCAAGTGGGTGTACTTGTATTCAAATTTTATATGTTTTCGGCTCGAAACTATCGTACCTATTAATTTCAGGTATTATTGTGTATATTTTTCAATGAAAAATTTTTTATTTCGATATTTTGAAGCAATTATATTCTTGATATTTCGAATCAATCCAATATTCATTTCTGGAACAGTCGAGACTTTTCTTTTTAAAATCGAACTATACTTTGACATAAACGTATAAATATAATAGAATGAAAATTTTATGACAAATTGTTTTGAATCAGATCCTTTACTTTGAAGGCGAATTCTATAATATGAAATGCAAATGTTACTCCCACAAAATTGACTCATTATATTCCACCTAAGAAACTACTCATATGAGTAGTAATTTAATATGTATGTGTATCAAAATATGTTTAGTAATCTTGACCGCAAAACGACACATTTTGAAGTGTAAGGTATTTGGAAAATACTTAACCACGAAGGATCATTTTACGTACTTATTTGTAAATTGAATCATACACAGAAAAAAATCTATAAACATTGATGTTCTCAGTTGACTTCGTAGAATCGCGTGTTAATTATGACTGTCTTCGTGTGAGTGTTTCAAATGTCATTTTTTGTACAATTTTTTTGTCTATTTTTGCATACGTATGTTTTATAACACGTGGATATTTCGTAGACTATTTTAAAAATAGTACAGTATGTAAAAAAAATATGTTTCATTTGAGTCAAAATTAGATTGAGACTGTTGTATGTTCTCAATCACTGTGACACAATTTTCTTTAGAATCAGTGTTTATTTATTCCAAGCACACTCATACGACTGATCGTTTCTCATAATATTTGTATTAATAATAGATTTTATTTATCATAATAAACTTGAATTTAATTTTAGCCTGCTCCATATTTTCGTAACATAAATCGAAGAATTTATTAATTGAATGATCATTATAATATTATTTGAACGAAATTATATTTTCGTTTTCATTATTATAGCTATCGAAATGATCGTTTCGTAAAAATTATCTTTTGAAAAAATTCGAACCGAAACTACTAAAGAACTAGTGCAAATAAACACTCGAGATTGTTTCTTCCCTCCAAACTTAAAACTCATAAAAAATGTTTACATTTCTCACAATTCTGGTGAAATAATTTTCAATGTTTAAAAAAGAAACTAACGAATAAATACGAAAGCATTTTTTTTTTTAAATAACGTCAATAATATAAAATATGCTCACATGCAATTTTTCAATCGAATTTTCTTGCAACTAAACGCATAGCTTTCTTAAAAAAAAAAAACACCTGACAATGAGCACAATCAGCACGAAATTCATTTTTTTACCATTTACGATTCCAATAATTTTGCACAAACTATTTCATTATTTCAATGAACCGTTCAGTGTATAAAGCGATTTATTCTGTCAAACAAAAATTAGAGAAAAACGATAAAACAAGTTTGATACATTTTTTTTTTTAATTCATTTAATTCTATTCTAGTTTATATGCATAATATGCTACGAATATTGTCAGTTTACATTAAAGTATGAACATTATTAATTATTATTTTTTTTTTAATCTGATGGCCAAATTTTTTTTGATATTCAATAGTATTCATCGCTATTATTCAGTAAAGATATTTCACACATAGAAAGTTATGATTATACAAGTGATTTTACATTTAAATCAAATTTTTATTAAGAAGATTCAATCACATTTTACACTGAACGACTCATATATCGAAATTGCATTCACATAAAAAAAATCAAAACACATCGAACATCTCAAAATTTTCCACCGCCGCGTTTGAGTTTCGATTCGAACGACGCGAATATATGTACATACAGACACATACATAAAGAAGATTGAGAACCACTGTATGTATGTGGAAAAACTCGTATGTATATACGTATGTATGTATTACCAATGAGATGAATTCTTGACTGTTAGTTGTCGTTCGCGAGTACAGAAGTATTAACCGGGTGGCCGTCGGCCGCTGCGGTCGCGTTTTGTGCGCGTCGTGTTTCCATCATCAGATTGAAAATATTCAAAGTCCGGTCTTGATTTTTGCATTTTTATATTTTTTGATATTCGAACGAGACTTGTATACGACTGATTTTCGCATTTTCCGAAACCTATTGTGATAAGTGTGCCTTATAAATATTTTTGTATATTCTCACGTGCTAAATTTTCGCATTGTTAAGAAAGTGTTTTTTGTTTCGGTTGAGTGCCTTATTTTCATATGAAGTGCCAAAATGACGATCAAAGGTAAAAAAGACCAGGAGGCGAGCACCAGTAAAACGTCCACGTCTGAAAAATCATCTTCGAAGACAGTTCACAAGACTTCTTCGACGACTTCCACCACGTCTTCCAGCACCACTCAGCAGAAGGTTTTCAAGACGTCTTCCGGCAAGAATGTGAGGTACATAGATGTCAAAGTCGAAGAAGACGATCCTTTGATGATCACGGACATCACGGACAATCAGTCCGTCTGTTCTTCGAGCACATCCGACTTCTACAACAGCCATCCGAATTACATCATCACCGAATCGCCTTCGGTTGGTGATGTGTCTTCCACGAATTTGGCGATAACTTCGGGCGAGGAGATCATTGGTGACATGTCTAAAATTCACACCGGTGAGTTCGTATCGTCTTCTTCTTTTATGGAGTCATCGTCTTCTAAGCAGCAGTCTTCCAAGCAGAGCAGCACGTTTGAAACCAGTTCCTTTGAAAAGTCGACGGATTCCCAAAACTTGACCGATCAGAGTTTGAACACTGCCTTTATTGCTCCGTCCACGTCCACTTCTAGAAACGTTTCAGCCACCGAATCTTTCTTGGACGCTGAAAGGTCTCCAAGGAATGTCAACGTAACGTCGACTTCAGATTCGATAGCTGGAGGGAGTCAAAATGTTCCGAAAGGTAAAATGACAATCGTCAAAGATGGAGATCCCAATGTGAAGACGTTTTCGTCGTCTAGTCAGAGTTCTCAGAGGAATGTATCTTCATCGCAACAATCGTCTTCCACTAGTTATGTATATGAAATAGTAGATGGTGTAAAACGTTTAGTCGACAGCAAAACTAGGGAATGGGGAAACGCTCACTCAGCTGGTTCTCAAGAAGCATCGTCGACATCCTCAGGTACAGGATTGCAAACTAAAGATGACTATCATAAACAAACGTATGAAGATAAAGCCATATACGATTATGGTAATCCTGGAGAGAAATCATTTGCGGATCATGCATCGTCTGATTCGAGTAAAACTATAAAAAAGATCGATGGAAAAGTAGTTTCTTCTACGACTGATTCCAATTTTGACACAGGTGAATTGTCCGTTGATGATATAAAACATATTCAATCGAGCCATAAAGGTTTCATTGATGACAAAACATCTAATGTTGGATCAAATATTCAAAATATTCCTAGCGGTTCCAAAACAATTGACGATAGAAATGTAACAAGGCGTATCAAAGACGACGGAAGGATTGAAAATGTGACAAGTTCTTCTGAAATTAAATCAAGCAAATCAGAAGTCTTTTCTGGAAGTAGTAAATCGTATGTAGAAAGTTATGCTGTTGAATACGTCGATGGAAAACCCAGAGTGATTGAAGATAACAAAAGAGAATGGGGCAGTAGTCAAACTGCAGGAAGTCATGAAAAATCATCTGTTCGACTCGGTACCGGAATGGAACCGAAAACTGAATTCGCCAGAAAAGAATTTGACGACAAAATTGTTTATGATACTGGAAAACCAGGAGACAAACCGTTAATTCAAGGATATTCCACTGAAACAATGAAACAACTGAAAAATGACAAAGATTTGGTCACATCGACCAATACAGTTCTATATGATTCCGAAGGAAACAAAATAACAGATAGACAAGAAAGTATTGATATTTTGGATAAAACAATATTAAAATCCGGCCAATATATTTCCGAAGACTTCATTCGTGGAGAGCAAGTTGATAATACACGTAAATCAATTGACAAAGATACCAAAACAACCGATAGTTCTACGGACTATTACATAATCGAAAATGGAATTAAAACTTTGATTAAAAAGGGATCTAAAGCGTCTACTTCTAAAACCACCGATGAAAGCATCTCAAAAGAAAAACGTACAGAAGATATCAAATCGACAACTGATCGAAAACAAATGACGATTGATGATGATGTTAGTTCCACATCCACTGGAACTTACGTCATAGAAAACGGCATTAAAACATTCATCACTAAAGCGAATACAGGTACCTCTAAGAGATCTGACGAAAAAGTTACCAAAACATCTATGGATAGTGTCACGAAGACTTCTCAAGGTGTTGACATCAGAAAATCTGGAGACGTAAAAACTACTACAATCACATACGTTATTGATGAAAATGGAGTTAAAAGAGTTTTGAGCAGGGATGAAAAAATCACACCTGGCGACGTTGATGAAAAAATGACTACGCGAATTGTCAAAGATGAAAAGGATGTGAAGAAATCCACTTCAAAGAAGACGAGCAGTGAACAACGCATTTCACATCACACTGATGAATCTGAAACATACATAATTGAAAATGGAGTAAAAACTCTCATTAAAAAGGGAGGTAAGAGTTCAACTAAAGCTGATGGAAAAACTAGTACTCACGTTAAAAAATCAGTCGATGATAAAGTAGATGAATTCGAAAATTTAACTCGTGTATCATACGTAGATGACGATAACAATGTAGGAAAATCTTTTGATACTAAAACTACAACTACAACTTACATCATTGATGAAAATGGAGTCAAAAGAATTTTAAACACTAATGAAAAACTTACTTCTTCCGGTGATATCGACACTAAAAAAATCACAAATGTTAAAGACGACGTAAATGTTAAAAAATCTACAACGTCTAAAACAAGTAGCGAACAACGTGTTTCACAACAAAAAGAAGAAACTGAATCATATGTAATCGAAAATGGAATAAAAACCCTAATCAAGAAGGGATCCAAAGGATCGACTAAAGCTGATGGAAAAACTAGTACTCACGTTAAAAAATCAGTCGATGATAAAGTAGATGAATTCGAAAATTTAACTCGTGTATCATACGTAGATGACGATAACAATGTAGGAAAATCTTTTGATACTAAAACTACAACCACAACTTACATCATTGATGAAAATGGAGTCAAAAGAATTTTAAACACTAATGAAAAACTTACTTCTTCCGGTGATATCGACACTAAAAAAATCACAAACGTTAAAGACGACGTAAATGTTAAAAAATCTACAACGTCTAAAACAAGTAGCGAACAACGTGTTTCACAACAAAAAGAAGAAACTGAATCATATGTGATCGAAAATGGAATAAAAACCTTAGTCAAGAAAGGATCCAAAGGATCAACTAAAGCTGATGGTAAAACCAGCACTCACATTAAAAAATCGGTTGATGATAAAGTCGATGAATTTGAAAATGTGACACGTGTGTCTTACGTAGATGATGACAAAAACGTGGGAAAAACTTTCGATACTAAAACAACAACCACCACTTATATCATTGATGAAAATGGAGTTAAAAGAATTTTAAACACCGATGAAAAGTCGACGTCTTCTGGAGATATTGATACCGATGTTAGAAGAATAACAAAGGTTAAGGATGATGTGAATGTGCAAAAATCGAGTTCATCAAAAACAAGCAGTGAGCAACGCACTTCTCAACAAACAGAAGAAACTGAATCATATGTGATCGAAAATGGGATAAAAACCCTTATCAAGAAGGGATCCAAAGGATCAACTAAAGAAGATGGTAAAACTAGTACTTCCGTCCGAAAATCGGTTGACGATAAAGTAGATGAATTTGAATATGTAACTCGTAAATCTTATACAGATGATGATAAAAATGTGGGAAAATCGTTTGATACTAAAACTACAACGACCACATACATCATCGATGAAAATGGAGTTAAAAGAATTTTGAATACTGACGAAAAACTCACTTCTTCGGCTGATATTGATGATAAAAAAATCACCAAAGTTACGAAGGATGATAATGTCACTACGAAAAAATCCTCCACATTTAAAACAAGCAAAGAAGAGCATATTCATCATCAAACTGACGAGTCTGAAATGTATGTCATTGAAAATGGAATTAAAACTCTTGTGAAAAAGACGTCTAAAGGATCCACAACTGCTGATGGAAAAGCAAGTACTCTGATTAGGAAATCGGTTGACGATAAAGTCGATGAAATCAAAGATGAGAAAAGCGTTTCATATGTCGCAGATGATAAAAACGTCAAAAAATCTTTCGATTCCAAAACTACCACCACTAAATATATCATTGACGAAAATGGAGTGAAAAGAATTATCAGCGAAGATGAAAAAGTCACTACGTCAAAAGATTTCGATAAAAAATACATCGATGACACTACTGACAGAAAGTTAACTGAGCACATAGATGAGCCTGTAAAATATGTAATTGAAAACGGTGTTAAAACTTACATTTATCCTAAAAGCAAGACAGATCATAAAAATACTACGATCAAAGAGACTGTCGATTTTATCGATAGTGAGAGTAGAAAAGACGTGCATACATTCACAAGTTCATCCACTCGTGAAGACACAACGAAATCAACCGATTCACAAACATCAACTGTGAATTATGTGATCGAAAATGGCGTAAAAACGTATATTGATAAATCGCCTAAAAAATCTGTATCACCTTCAAAATCTGGCGAAAAACCTTCGAAAGTTGTCGAGAAAAAACCAGATGAAAAACCGAAAACTCCTAAAAAAGACTCAAAAGATACTAGTGTTGAAAAAACGACTGATACGCAGACATCCGGCGTACAATATGTCATAGAAAATGGAATAAAAACATTCATCAACAAATTCACGAAAGGACCTTCTCCTAAAAAACCCGATGACAAAAAGACAAAACCCGAGAAAGATTCAAAACAACCAAAAGGCGGTAAGGATAAGAAACCCGATGATACAGATAAGACGACTGATGAAAAGACTTTTGACACCACAGTAACAACATCTCGCTATATTATCAAGGATGGTGTGAAAACTCTCATTAGTGAAGATACAAAAACTGTATCATCCAAGACTGATGATCGAAAATCTATTCATGAACGTACTGATAAAGATGTAACTACTGATGTCATAAAACGCGATCGAACTGATGATATAACTGATAAATCTTTCGACACAACCACTACGACTGTCACTTATATTATAAAGGATGGAGTCAAAACGATTTTGAGTACCGATACAAAGAAAACATCTAAAACGCCAGAGGATGAAAAACGTAGACAACCTGAAAGAAAATATACGACTGACGAATCAGTTGAACGGATCGAAAAGATTTCAGATGTCTCAGAAACTGTAGATAAAACATCTACTTTCAGAAAGACTGATGAAATAAATTTAAAACAAATCACTGAAGATTCGGTCAATTATGTTATTGAAAATGGAGTTAAAACTGTGATTCGAAAGCCTTCGAAGCCGTCATCACCTAAAAAGCCAGATGAAAAATCTCCTAAATTGGTTGATCAACCTGATAAGAAATCTCCTACCAAAAAAGACAAGCCTGACGAATTAACAACTATTCGAAAATCCGATTATGAGACAACCGACGAAACAGATTTCAGATCAACTCACGAAGAGACGGTTTCGTATGTAATAGAAAACGGTGTCAAAACTGTCATAAGGAAATCTCCTAAGAAAGATTCTCCCGATGACAAGAAAACTCCAAAACATCAAGATAAGCCTGAAAAATTAAGTCCATTGGATAAAAAATCTCCGAAGAAAGATAAACCGGAGCCAACTAAATTAGTGAAACAACCATCTGATGATGATGAGTTTCCAAAAACATTCGATGAAAAGATTACATCATCTTCTACATTTGATAAAAAAGACTCTAAAAGTACGACTGAAGAAACCGTTTCATATGTGATAGAAAATGGAGTCAAAACATATATTCAGAAAACTCCAAAGGGTGATAAACCGAAAAGGCCTGATGATAAAAAGGAAACAGATGACGATAAAAAACCAAAAGATGGAAAACCTGAAGATTATCGACCCGGAAAGCCTAAAGATTTGTTTCCTAAAACACCTGAAAAGGTTGAAGAAACAAAATCATTCAAAAGCACTTCTGTAAAACACTTTGATGAAAGAGATATCAAAGAAACTACTGAAGAAACCGTTTCTTATGTGATTGAAAATGGGGTTAGAACACTAATTCAAAAAACTCCCAAAAAACCAGATAGGAAGGATGAAAAATCTCCTAAACAAAAGCATCCATCCGAAGATTTTCCTGAAAAACCAGATGAAAAATATCCAAAGAAACCATCGGATAAAACTGATACTACAAAAACGTTTACGAAGATTGATGAAAAAGATGTTAAAAACGTCACTCATGAAACAATAACGTATGTCATAGAAAATGGTATCAAAACAAAAATACAAAAAACACCTGAAAAACCAATTGAGAAAAAAGAAAAATCTCCAAAACGCGATTCGCCTGGCGATAAACCAAACGAAGGACGCCCTAAAAAACTTGATGATAAGTCTCCCAAAAAGCCAGATGAAAAGACGCCTAAGAAACCAGAAGATAAGACTTCAAAGAAGCCTGATGAAAAGACTCCGAAGAAACCTGATGAAAAATCACCCAAAAAGCCCGGAGAAAAATCCCCTGAGAGACCAGATGATGATTTTGTTGTAGATAAAAATATTTCCTTAGATAAAATAGATAGAAAATATTTTACGAATGTGACCGAAGAAACTGTGTCATATGTGATCGAAAATGGTGTGAAAACGTTTATTCAAAAAACTACAAAACCAACTACACCTAAAAAACCAGAAGATAAAAAGGAAAAGTCTCCATTGAAAGATGATAAAAAACAGCCGAAAGAAAAATCTCCTAAAGATATTACAGAAGATACTCCGAAAGATAAAACAAAACCAGATGATCTTACACGTAAACCAGAAGATGGTAAACCTGGAAAACCTAGTGACGATGAATCTAAGCCGAGAAAACCAGATGACAAAAAACCTGGAAAACCTAGTGACGATGAATCTAAACCAAGAAAACCAGACGAAGGTAAGAAACCAGATGACAAAAAACCTGACTATGTGATAGAAAATGGCCTCAAAACATTTATCGTTAAACCAGAAGATAAACCAGAAAAACCCAAAAAGGATGACAAACCGAAGTTTGAAAAAACTATTACTCGCACTATTAGCGACATCGATGAAACTGCTTCGGTTGATTCATTTTCATCAACAGCAACATATGTAATTGAAAATGGAATCAAAACGTTTATCAGAAAAGATAAACCTATGAAAAAAGACGATTTACCTGATGTGGACGATTTACCTAAATACGAGAAAAAACCTTTCTCTAAATATCCCGATGAAGTCGATAGAAAAAGACCTATTGACACCATGCCTAAATATGTAATTGAAAATGGCATAAAAACTCTAATCACTCCAAAAAAACCTACTGAAAAAACACCGAAGACCGACGATACGAGAATAACTAGAGAATTCATCGATGAATCTACAGTTGTCGATGAATTATTCAAAACCAGTAAATTTACCGATATAAAAGACTTCAAATCGACTCACACGTCAAAATTCGTTGATGAAACATTAAACACTACATTCATTATCAACGAATCCTATACTGACGATGGTAAAAGTCCGAAACCGATCGATGACAAACCTAGAAAACCAACAGAAAAAGAACCAAGCAAACCTGATGATCGATCGCCAGGGAAGCCTTTAAAACCTTCTGAAGAAACCACACCACGTAGACCATCAGATAAACCCAGAAAACCTAGCGATGACAAACCTGGAAAGCCCGGCGAACCAGGCAAACCGAAAGATGACAAACCTGGAAAACCTGGAGACGATAAACCAGGACGACCTGGAGACGATAAACCAGGACGACCTGGAGACGATAAACCAGGACGACCTGGAGACGATAAACCAAGACGACCTGGAGACGATAAGCCGACAAAGCCAGGCAAAGATGAACCCGGAAAGCCACGGAAACCCGGAGACGATAGACCGGATAAACCGAGGAAACCAGAAGATGAAACGACGGTAAGTCGAATTTTCGACGATTCGTACACCACGACGCAAGAGTTCAAGACAAACACGACCGAAGTGACGAAAAAGGCCTTCCAAGTGGAGAAATCGACGAAGAAGGTCGAGGTGACCAGATACGTGATCGAAAACGGCGTCAAAACCAAAGTGGTCACCTATGAAGATGCCGAAACCGACGAGAAGGTAGACAGGAAGACGTTCATCGATAAGAGCACGGATGTCAAACACTTTGTGAGTTTTTTTTTTGCACTTTTAGATTGCACTAGCACTTGTGCGTGTTATTTTATGAATGAATTTGTAATTTTTTATTTTGTTTGTTGCAGAAGGACACCCGAGTGTCTCACGTCAGCCAAGATTTCGTCGATCGATCGATCACGAGCACGACCCACGTTGAAAAAATCACCGATGGAAGAGGCCCAGAGCCTTTGAAGCCTGGCGACAAGAAACCGAAGGAAGACACACCTGACAGGAAGCCTCGAGATGGGTCTCCAACGAAGAAACCCAAGGAGAGACAACCGCACACTCCGAAAGAAAAATGCGTTTGCGAAATATGCACTTGTGGGTGAGTAGCTAATCGAATCTTATCTATTGAATCATTGTTTACCTTATCGAATGCACTTTTGAAGAGTTTGATCGAAGATTGTGGAAATTGTAAATGTAGAGTGTTTACTGTTCATCAAAATTCTAATAGATATCGTTAAATTTTAGAAGCTTCTGTCTCTCAGGGGATTCGCAATCATGAATATTTATTTCAATTGAGGATGGATAGCCTTTGAATAAAGATTCCTATATAAGTCTAAATTTGAAAATCGAAAATCTGACTAGTATACCATAATTAACTCTGTTTTCTTTTTGTCATATCGCTGCTAGATCAAGAAAATCTCTAACTCTAAAGATCTAAACTGTCGATTAAATACTTTCATAGTATTTTTTACATATTTGGCTCCCAAAACTGATCTTAATTAATGTTAAATGAATCCAGTAACCTTTGGAACATTCTGTAATGTTCGATAGGCGTTTTTATTGAGCGCTGTACCTCATCCCACTTGAAACCAACTGTTGCACATAATTGGCAACAATGATAGAATGGAAGTGGGCGAAGTTTGTCGTCGTTCTACAATATCAGTGGTTCGTGGGTCTACATCTCTCAAGGAGATTCTTTACGCGGTTGATAATAATAATTGCTATTTGACATGTCCAACATTGCGCAAGATTGACCGCGAGGCTGTTATCTGATAGCGTCCATTTGTTATTCGTGGTCGTGTAATCTGCACAGATTCTAAAACTGATGACATTTAAAGGTTAAATGTGTTTGAAGTGATTTCTTGCAGCTGAATGCTGTTTGGTATCTGATTGTGTTCTTCCTGTCGTCTTCATTAGAAGATTTCGTGTGTCAGCTTCTCTAATTTTAGTTTATTCTATAAATGAGTCGTTTTAGTTTTCCCCCTAGGCACTTACTTTGTTCCAATATCGTATTACCTAAATGTATTTTAGAACTAACATTTTTCCGATTATAGTGTTTTATCATTTATTTACTGAAATCACTTAACGAAATGTATTTCCACTTGACAATCCTTATCTTATTCGCGTTATTGAGTTCAACAGGTGAAGCGTATACCATATCGTATTTGTACCTCAAACTGAAGTTATATAAAACTTATGTCATAGTTTTTAAATATTTATTTCAATATTCAGATATGACAAATTCAATTGTATTTTTGAAATTTTTTTTTAAATAAAATTACGTAAACGCTATTTTAAAGTATGTATAACTCAATTAACGAGGAAACCGGATTAAATTATTATCTTTCGAGCGAATTGCAAACGTAAAAACTTTTACCGCGTCGATCGTGACAAAATTGTTCGATTGCGACAGTGACGACATTCCTTCGCCAATTTTCTAAAAATACACGTAATTGTAATGAATAAATGTTTCCACTTTTAGTTACGTACAAACATATAATCATAGTATTTCTACTGCGAGATTGGATCGACTTGACGAGATTATAATTACGATCCAACAGAAAAAAAGCGACCTTTGTTATATGAATAGCGCTCATTCTAGATTCGGCAAAAAACTACAAAAAGCGCGAAGGTCGATAGACCTATCGAACTAGAAAAAAAAATCGTTTCAAGTTTAATTGTAGACATAATTTTATGTAATTGCGTTATCAATGTTTACATAAGCTGAAAACGATAAGAGAGTTGTTCTTTATTTTTCACAAAAATTCGCTTTCGACGGAACGAATCGCTTATACAGGTGATTTGAAAAAAAAATAGAATACGTTTGTTTGCACGCTCCATTTAGCATGCATCGGTCCATAAAAGCAAGGTACATTCATAATGAGCCGACAAGTACTTTTAAAGTACTTCGAATTACGTAGCATGTGTTGATTTTTAGCAGATGTCTACGAACTGTGGCACGCGAACGATTCTAGCACTTCTATTGTTCGATGAATGAGTAATGTTTGTACTAATTGCTTTCAAATGAGAATTATATAAGTGCAAGTTTTTTCAGTTTTGAA
The DNA here is from genome assembly GCA_024721215.1 of Cheumatopsyche charites. NCBI lineage: Eukaryota > Metazoa > Arthropoda > Insecta > Trichoptera > Hydropsychidae > Cheumatopsyche > Cheumatopsyche charites. The sequence continues at coordinate 7,730,989 of CM045582.1, forward strand.
TGAATGAGCGGATATGAAATTTTCCTGCATTTTCAATGTTAGATTGTATTTTTTTCTTGTTAACGCATCAGTTGAAACAATGCTCGCGTTGAATCAAAAGAATTATCAAGAGTAATTTTATGGGATTGTTGCAATTGAGTGTTTCATGATTTCATTCAAGTATTTTATCGCTTGTTTAAATTTTTTGTAAGCAATCTTATAATAATATTTTTAACACAAATCCAAAATCCAGTCTTTGATCTTCATTTGACAAACGCGTTATTGAAATAAATACAATTCAAGTTATTGTGCATATAAATATGAATATCAATATCAAATCATACTTATTTTCAATGATGAACAAATATATTATTTTCTACTCAGTAATAACTTCTCAGTAATTAAATATGAGATAATCTAACCATGTCATATTCGCACAACTTCCTGAAAAATTGACCACACATCATTTCGCAAAACTATTGAGCAACAGTGAACGTACTGCCATTTCGATACGAAATAAATGCACATACACAAAATATCCAAAATTTTTTGCACAAACCACAATGAAAATTTTACGACCATCGCAATATTTCATAACAGACTTGAAAAAACGTTTCTTATATGACCCAATTATCAATTTTTTTCCACCGCAATCAAAACCCTCGCACGTATCCTACGCGTTTTAGACTCGGATCTAGAATTCAGATAGATATTTCCATTGTTCACGAATTTTAATTTTACAGCCCTGAAATTTGCATTGAATCATGTTGTTCGTATATAAGATACATATTTGCGATATGACGACGAAACGGTGTTTGTGCATATTGTAACAGTCGTCACGTTTTTAAGTCGCGACGTGTTGGCGCGAAATCGTTATGCGAATTTAAAATGTTTTTTTTTTTTTGGAAAATTTTATTCTGCTCACATCCAGGGTGACCAGTTTATTGTAATGTGCGATTTGCGTGCTTTGAAATTGAATATTTTTTTCAAATGGGAAAATTCGCACGGTAGTATGTTCGTAGAGCTCTGACAATGAACTTTGCTTCGATGCATTTAGATCTCTCTTTTGATTGAGTGCTAGAATTTGACCTGGAGGTTATAGTGTTATTTTTTAAAGATTGAAATGTTTTTATTAATATTTTTGTTTATTTAATCAATTGATCATTCGAATATAATCAAATTGCATCGATATATCATTGTACTTTTGTACCCATACCTACTCATATGCATAAATTGTTCATAATCAATTTAAAAATAAATTCAATTTCATTGATTTTTTCAAATAAATTGTAGAAAATATGCAATATTTCATCAATTTATAATTTTTTATTCAAATTTACAGCTATGTGTTCTATTCAACACAAAATAGGTCGAACAATAGTCACACTCGATTTTCCCATAGTGCGCATTTTTTATTCGATTTCAGGTCGACTAATTTAACTTTCGTTTCATTCTTTTCATTGGAAATTGTAATAAATCATCTGAATATTCAGAAAATGCGCAACGATCGGAACCAATCTGATGATTTTACATATGAAATCGCAGCTGTTATCAATTACATTTAAAAAATTAACGGAAAATCGTTCGTGGCGAATCTTTCGAATAATATTCACTATTCGGCGGGTCATTCGTCTGTTTTTGTTTATTTTGTGTAACGAAATAGTGTACGTTCGTTACTAAAAGTAAATTACATCAATTACGAACGGTTACACAATTAGAGTATGTACGTCCATTCACTGTATCGGTAACAGAGCGTTCTAATTGTGCAGATTTTCATTTTCGTCTGTTGAATATTATAGTATCAGAAAAAAATTACATGTAATCGTGTGAATAGAACACAAAGCGATTGAAAATATAATAAATTACTATTTTGTTTCGTAGTCTTAATGACTTGGTCTTTTCCTGTTAGTGTATACCAAGTGCATCATTCTAACAATGTTATATTGTAAAAAGAAAAACATCTACAATTTGAGTTTTTTTTTGTGTGCTTGTAAGGTATAATCTCGTGATAGAATTCGTTTCGTGGAAATATATCTATAGGATATATGGCGAAGTATTTTTCAGTAAAAACTTTCACATGTCAAACGATTGCTTTATAAGTCCACGTCGTTGCATCGAGTCGTCTTATCCATATTTAACAACTCGTATTGAAAGTTTTAATATGGATTTCCTTTTTCGAATGAATTGGGAGTTGATTGTCGTCTGTTATGCAACTATGCATCTCTTAAAAATAATGTTAATTGCGGTTAGCGTTATAAAATTTCATAAATTATATATGATTTAGACTTTCTATTCAAATTGTTTTTATTTTATGTGAGTTTATAATCAATCGATTTGTATTCAAGAAAAATGAACATCTCCCACATGCGATTAATACAACTTCAAATACGCTTGTATGAATATAATGACCATATTCTATATAACGACTTTAATTCCATATAAGTTCAAGCATACTCATATAAGACATTCTAATGAAATTGCTCAAAATAAGCACTTTTTCATTCCTAAAAATTTTTGTAATAGTTTTGAGTATGCTCAATACTAGTAATGTCTTAGATACATAATACTTAATTAAAATTGCTAATTAATAACATGTTTCAGTGCTATTTAGTAGCACGTGTACTAAGAGTTCATTATTGTTTTCAGATCAAAACAATGTTCATTTGTGTACATAATATTTTCTTAAACCGCCCATCCGATAGTGATCGGATTTTTCAAGCTAAAAAACAAAAATAAAAACCAGTTCAAAATACATAATCTCAAGCAACTCTAGTATATGATATAAAAATCTGAGTTCGTCCAAACGAAAATTTCATGCAAAATGTACCCAACACGAAAAAAAATGCGATTCCTCACAGAAACAAGTTTAGTAGCATCCACATGCATATAGTCGAAATTCCATCGTGACCGATCACCTCGACCATCATCGATCGATAGATAGACAAACCAAAAAAACCTCAACACCACCAAGAGACCGGTCATGAGACATAAGTACATAAAACATAACACACGTTTATATTCGAAGCACTCACAGTCATTGAACACATGTACTGGATTGTGCAAGCGTTCGTCATCTGTTCGTCGTCCCACTTTTTACCTCGATCATATGATCAGAACGAAGAAACCTGATTCATCTGATGATTTGGTACCTTCCTTCAGATTGTATTTTGGTCCTGTATGCGAAATCGTCCTGTGATTAAACAACGTGGTTTGGAGATGGAGGTGCGTCATTCGGAGTTATTTTGGAGTTGATGTGCATGATGATCGTGTTTATGTAGCGATGGTGATGGTTTTACTGTGTGAATTTTTTACATTGCAAAATTTTATTTTTATGTAGAGTGATTGATAGAATGTGCGAAATGAGATATGTTAGTAATTATTTATTTTTTTTGATGACTTGGGAAAAATTTATCTAGTATATATGTGGTGAAAATTGTATGTTGAACTGCTTTATAATTATTTTCACAAGTAATGAATCTGTTTTCTGAATAAATTAGTGTTTTAAATATTTGATGAGATAAATTATCTTTCTTATTAAAAATTAGGTAAATTCATTTACAGCTATACGTTCGTCCATTGTGTTATTGTAGGTATACAAAATAATCTTTGGATTTTTTATTTATTAACTAAACATTTCAGTAACTAAATAATCTCGATTCATTATCTGTACAAAGTAAAGAAAACCCAGGAAAACAATATTTGTTCTGAATCAAATAGTCACATCTAAAAAAGTAGCACATTTCCGTATCACCCACCCATTTTCTAATTTATCTCTTACTTCTACATACACAAATTTTCTTTGATTTATAAACGGAATTTTCACAAATTTTCTTTTTTTTACAATCCAATTAGCGATTCCAATTAGAATTCTTGAAAATCCCAATACATTTTCATTGAAAATTTCAGAAAATCAGAATCAATTTTTTTAAACTACTCTACTCTTCCTAAGTACCTTGATAGTTATTGATAGTTAGTTTCTTTTGAAATTAATCCTAATATTTCATCCTTATCCTTGTTGCATAAAACCAAACCACTTCTCTATTTTCCTAACTCTGCGCGAGTCCTTTCTAAAGAAACAAACATTATTTTTGGATTGATACATCAATTAACATTGTCCAAATAGGAAAAATTAAAAACCAATAGACCATCATCAACAAAACATCCACCATCGGCATCGACACCTTTCCATACCGACACCCGAACGTTAGCTAGGTGTTTAACTAGCCAAGTCGGCATCTTCGTATTCGAAGCGATGACATCATCGACTCTCTCGTTGCCTACATTGTGTTACGTAGCTTAACAGTGGTCGTTTTTTTATACGACAACACACGCACCGGAGGAACTCGTTTCGCCTTCGCGACGTGGGCGATTGTCGATCGAACGCTCTTTCTCGAACCGCACCAATGTGCAAGTGCATTATAAATAGAATGGCGAATCATTGTTTTGTCGTGTCTTTATCGATGTGTTTACATGTAGCTGTTGCCATTCATGTTGGCGTTGCCCGTTTCGCTCTTGAGTTTGCATCTGGCTCTTTCTCATACTCAAACAGATCATCAGTGTGCAACTGCGTTGTAAATAGAATGGCGAATCATTGTTTTGTCGTGTACTTATTGATGTGTTTACATGTAGCTGTTGCCATTCATGTTGGCGTTGCCCGTTTCGCTCTTGAGTTTGCATCTGGCTCTTTCTCATACTCAAACAGATCATCAGTGTGCAACTGCGTTGTAAATAGAATGGCGAATCATTGTTTTGTCGTGTCATTATTGGTGTGTTTACATGTAGCTGTTGCCATTCATGTTGGCGTTGCCCGTTTCGCTCTTGAGTTTGCATCTGGCTCTTTCTCATACTCAAACAGATCATCAGTGTGCAACTGCGTTGTAAATAGAATGGCGAATCATTGTTTTGTCGTGTACTTATTGATGTGTTTACATGTAGCTGTTGCCATTCATGTTGACGTTGCCCGTTTCGCTCTTGAGTTTGCATCTAGATCTTTCTCTAGCTCAAACAGAACGCCAATGTGCAATTGAATTAGAAATATAAGTGCTCTATCGTGTCTATCATAGAATGGGGAATTATTCTTGTATAGTCTCCTGTTGTAGTGTGAATGTGTCGACAATGATGGGAGTGGAGTTTTCAGGAAATTGCTGAAAAATTGTTGATATTGTGACTATTTTCTACTTGATGTGTATGCTAGATTGGTATTTGGGTGCGTTTCCGTTTGTCTAATGCCATCATCACATGGATAATTCATACATAAAGAAGACTTGTCTAAAAATACGAATATTGAACTATAGACTCGATAGTTTTTCATTAGATATGTAAAGTCAATATATCTATAATGTCTGATAATATAGTTTTTCTTTGATTTTTTTCATTTCATGTCTAAAATTTACAGCTTTGCAAATATTGGTCTTCTTACAAACCGTCTATCCTCCTTTGATTTCACCGTTCATTTCAAATATAATAAAATTGCAGTTGACTCTTAAATAAATATATGAAGCATATTATATTTCGAAAACAATGCTCAACACATAAAATATTTATTCATATTAGACGTCTGTGCAAGCATGAATTATCATTCTACATTTGTTCAAATAGGTGAGATCATTTCTTTCTCGAAAATTCTCATAATTACTCTTATTTATACTAGTTCAATGTTCACTTCGAACATCTGTCACTATAAAATATGACTCAAAATTCAAAATATATCGAAAAGTTTGAGAATCTCTCAAATGCCAAGAGGTAACGAACGCCGATACGATTGCGCGACACGTAAAGAACATATGACTGAAATTTTCGAATTTTACAGCAAATTTGCCCCTAGATTTTTGCGTTTTAATGATAAAATGAAAATTTACGATGTGGAAAACGATCGAAATCATCAATACAGTCATTTATGATACATGCTCATTACCAAAAAAGGAATATCGACTTTAGAACGAACGCATCGCTCCGAACCGGATTGCGAAATTTCGTACCGAACAGACAGACATTCTCTTTTTTATTTCCATTCAGTACGAGACGTTAAAAAACGAGTTTTGAAACAATAAATTCGGTTTATTGGGTATAATTTGATCTATTTTGATTTTAAGATTTTGTATGTAGGTTTTTTAACAGTCGTACGATTTTCCGTTGAGTGTTTTCCGGTTATTTTGCAAATACATACAATACAATGAATATGTATGGAGTGTGATCATCGAGCAAGGTCAATATCAAAACTTTATTCATGTGAACTTAGCATATTTTTTTCACTTTATAGTTTTGCAAATCGAACGAAAACGTTTGGCGATTAACGGTATATCGGTAAAGGTCGTTTGAATTTGAAAAAAATATAGATTTTTGTATTGCATATGAAAATTATAGATTTTTCTATGATGTCGTAATATATTATACCAAATCAAATCAAGCGTATTAGAAGCTTATAAAATCTAATCAGATATTTGTTATCATCGTCTAAATAAGACAATTACATATCGTCGATTTTACACTATAATCTCCAGTCAATTTAATAATCTTTTCATAATAGTCTCGAACGATTCAAAATTAGAAATTTTTCTGATAAGATAACGCTTAAATTCATTTATTTACAATATTTTCTCGGAATCTAAGCATTTGATATTTCATTTGAATTATGAAATCATTTAACACCATTAACCAATCAAATATAGCGCAATTTTCGAAGATTACATCTCGCATATAAACTCACTCAATTCTCTCAAACCGGACGACCTAATAAAAAGTTGAAAAACAGTTTCTTAGAAACAGGTCATCATCATCATCATAGAATCGAATCCAATTAATAGTCACAGCGTAGAGTTTTGAATGGAACGAGCTTGAATTATTAACAGTATTGTTTCTAGCTACGGGTACATTACGATCGAATACGATATCGAATTGATACATCAATCGATTTGAATAATTTTATTCAAATTTTATTTTGAGATCATTGTATGTTGCTTATTCGTAAAGTGTTAAAGGTGTTACGCAATTGTGGGATGATTGGATGAATTGTCTCGCTCGTTGCGATTGTCCTTTTGTGTCTATCTTATTGTATTAAGACGTTGGTTATTTTTGGTCTTGGATGTTTTCATTTGTGGTTGATTGTTTAATGATGATCTTAAAGTCCATCGTTTAATTTTTTTTAGTTAAGAATAGTTTGATCGTCTGAAAAAGTCGTTACATATTATCATGTTAAGCGTTTGCTTGATCGATGTATACATTTGCTTAATCGATGTATTTCATCACATACAATAATTTTGCTTTATGAATTACAATAATGTTTCATTTTCGACGATATCTTGTCGATCTACAATACATTTGTAAAATGATCTCGTGTCTGCTCTATCGAAATAATTCTCCCATAATTGGCTTTGTTCGTGCTACAATAACGACTGCGACTGTCAAATATTTTCAAATGCCATCGAATAACTTTAAACTATTCTATAATAATTTACTACACTATGTTAAAAATAAAAAAGCTCGTATATATGTATGTCAGTGAAAGCTGTGTCATCAGAAAAGGTTAAAGACATTTGTAGGAAACTACAAAGAAACAAATTTTCGGTCTCTTGACGTTTACAGGAAATTTCGAAATGCCAAGATCTATTTTTTCAGATATAGTGATTAATCGTTTCTTTGGCTTTTGATAGATATGAATTATATTCAGAGCTTGAAGCGAGTTTGAAAAAATATTTATTCGCAGCTATTATGTTGTTAAATTAAATGAAAAAAACTCGTTCAGAACGGAAACCACTTCTTGTATAGAAGCATTTTGACTGATTAGAATACCCGTTGATTACCTTTAATTTTAAGATACCGATACAAATAATATCTTAAATGATTTTATAATTGCCCTTTTAATTCTTTATCTTGGGTGTATCATTAGTTTTAAGCTATTAAGCCGAAAAATTTTTGGCATTTTCGAAACTAATCGTAAATGATAAGTTTAATTTCACTGCAGTTTTTGGTGTTATATAATATATATGTAGTTTCAGCTGATTAAAAAAATGTGTTCAAATTTTTATTTTATGCTATTTGCATTTATTTTAAGATCGCCGAACCATATAAAAAATAATTTTATAGTGGATCATCAATTTATAAACCAGTTTAGAAAACATTACAACTTTTCCTCCACAGTCCAGTTTAAGAATTGCGATTTTTTTTGCACTTAAAGTCGTCAAATTCGTATAGATATACAAGCATTTCAAGTTCCGCCGCTAAAAAAAACCTAAAACCCCTCCCCTTAAACGACTTCTATATTAAGGTAGAGTTTGTTAAGAAAGTGTTACGATAATATAAAACCGAGTACCACTTCTCATTGGCCTCAAATGCAGATTGGATCCGCAAAAACGAAATGGGTCAGCCGAAAAATAAATAATAAAGAACGAACTTCGAGGTTGTCCAGTCTACCATATATCCACCCACGTTCTGGACTTCTTAACCCTTCGAGAACTGAACGCTTCTTTATTTTTTATATGCCCTTCGATTCACATTGAATCAGATCGAAGAAATGTTTCGTAATCTTGCTCATATTAAAATTGAATCGAATAAACACTTATCGAGTCTCGAAAGTGAAATGAGCCAAGGTCGGCAATTTTCCTCGAATTTCACCGGATTGATGATACGGTAATTTCATCGATTATAATGATGTTGTGTACCTTCTTTTTGTTCGAAGAACGTTGCGTGACCGTAAACGTTTCCAAGGAAATTCTTCATCATCAGCTCAATAAACTTTTCGATTTACATACATAGTTTCGCTAACGATAGACATCACGCTATCGTATGGACAAAAGTAAAATTGTCTGTCTGCTTTTTTGCATATTTTTTGAATCGACTTTCATCGTTACGTAGAAATCATTGAATGCACAGTGGGACATGTCATACATTTATGGTATGATCGGATTTATTTATAACGCACAAGGCCTTTTAGTTTTCCACGATTGTATTGGAAATGTACGTGGTTTTTTTTTTTCATAATTTTTCGCCCATGTAATAGTGAACATAATCGATTGGATTTTAAGGCTGATTTGTGTTGCGATATAACCATATTTATGGAATTTTTCTTAGAAAATCATTAACGCATATAACCTTATGTTCTTCAATGTCAAGTCAATTCGACGAATTGTATAAAATTAACCATGAATTGACGCCAATATATAGAACTATGCATTTAACGAAACTTTTATTTGAAATTTTTAAAAGTTAAAATTGGTCGTTACAATGGTTCAGGTCTCGTCTTTCAATCGGCAATCTATAGTTTGTATTATTCTACTTACTTATTTATGTAATTTTCAGTAAATCAATTCTAAATGTTTCATTCCCTTATAATACACTTTTCAAAACATAATTTCTTCATGATTGAGACACTATCGAAATCTCGCAGAACCGTTATTGAGTCGAAAACCAACAAGCGACTCCAGACTCGAAGTCCCACAAATCAAACCTGAAAACCGCCTCCTTTTTCCGAAACCACCCACGATTGTAAGTGGGAAACCTTATACAAGATTCATACGAGATATCGGAGACCATTTACGACATTCGCCCACGTCTCTGCCATAAAAGGTGATGAGATTTGCTATTGGTGCGAGTCATGACGCCGTTTTTCCACCGAGGTGACTCGCCGAGGCTGTTTACGAGATGCATTCTGCAAAAATTCAACGAAATCACACATATAATGTATTTAAGCTTCGGAGATTTATTTGCGGATGAGATCAAACTTTTCGCTTTCTTGTCGGGTTCGCAGAACTCGAGGAAAGTGATGGCTTCTTTAATTTTAGCTCTCGTATGCTTCGACAAACGATTTCTCCTTCAGACTCTGAGTCATTTGAGTTATTGTTGAGGGAAGGGTGAAAGATCTCGTAAATGTGTGTCGAATGGATATTTTCAGCTTCGAGATTCGTTTTTGTTTCTGTTTTTGATATAGCATTGTTATTTTATCGAGATCGAATCGTGTAAAGGTTTTATTTGCGTTACGCTGGTTTTCTTTCGGTTCGCAGGTGTGGTTCGTTTCGGGTCAAAATCACATACTACTGCCCTAGTTCTCAAAGGTTTAAACGGCGCTCTTATCTCAATTGATTAATTTAAGAGCCGTTTTATAATTGCTAAAGCAAACTATGTATAATAAAATACACTTGACTAATTGAAATACGCGCTGTTTTCCAATGAAGGTTCGTTAAGGAAATCTAAGCGAATGTTGCGAATAAAATTGATCGATTTTTTTTAATGATATGTGTGCATTGAATAAAATCGATTAATATTTCAATTCGAAATGCATTTCAAATAGAAATTTGATTAGCATGCATTCCGATTGAGTTGTGACATCGCTCAATTGCATTTTTCTCATTGTTCGTCCACTTAAACGAAAATGATCTCACCAATCGCTGTGAATGAATTTATGAATGTTTTCGTTAGAAATTCGAACCGAGAACGCATTTCTTCTTATTCACGACGATTAAAGATTGTTTTGCAATAAAACGACATCGCTATATATAGGATTGACTCATTTACTGCAAAAACACGTACAGTATCAATCTTTACTGGATGTTTCTTTATATCTGGTCACCTTGACTTCGTTCAGTATTAATTATCATATTTTTTTTACATATTATAATTTAAATAAACTCATTAAGGATAAGCTCAACTTTATATTTTCTTGCTTATTCATATTCTATAATCTATAATGAATATATTATGCGTGAATGAATTGCGTTTCTTTCGAACTGCAGACTTCTGAATATGTAATTTCTTATCAATTTTTTTCAACTATCATAGTAACTGTAATTATTAAAAATTTCTCGAATAAAAAAATTAAACAATTCAATAATTATAATAATCTTGAAGTTTCAATCTGATAGTCTGTGAAATGACACACATGAGAGCTCACTTTCGTACTCATACGAAAAAATTCGTTCGAAAAAAAAAATTACGACCTTCCTGCACCACAGTAGCATCATCACAACCACACAACCAACAATGGAATACCAATGGGAAAACGCTCAATTAAAATTAACATACATTCGAGCTGTCACGCTTCGTGTGACCCCACGACTGTTTAATACAAAAAAAAACCGAAACAATCGTGGCCCTTCCATTATTTTCATATATTTTATATTTACTTACGATTTAGCGAATATATTGCGGAAAGTAATGCGATAAACCCACAAAAAACAATAAGTTGTCGATTTGACCCAATACGGGCTTTTATCGAGTTGACCTCGTCTAGGGGTCGGTTTCGTTAATTATGGTCACCTTCTTAAATTGGCGAATTTTCGATTTCGATTGTTGCTTTCGTGTTGTTTTTTTCACTGTTTTGTCTGACTTCTGTTCTTGTCGTGTTCGTTGTTTGTGCGATAACATCTCGGTATGTGGCGATAGGTCAGTTAGTTCTATACTTTTCAAATTGTGGCTCGTATTAATGTTAAATTCATGTTTCGAATGAGCATAATTAACTGTACGTTCATCTCGATGAATTATTAAGATCGAAAAATCGATACAGAAATAATTCATGCCGTCGAAGTCGTTTAGCTTGTGAACTTTCATTTTCTCATCTCGGCTCGAAAGCGCTTTAATTAAATCGTAAATCATATGAGACAGACAATTTGAATGAAGATGATCTTGCATATGCATAAATTTCGCAAGTTTTTCAGCGATCGAATTGGAAAAACTTTGTATATGATCGCCGCTTCTGAAAATAGCTCTCTTAAACGTCTACGATCAGTCTGAAAAAATATATATAATATAACAGAGGTTATTGCCGTATCGAACGCACCACATAATAGTGTAGCAACCAAGAAAAGCATGCTGTTGAGAAATGTCGGCCACGTGGATCGATTATTATTTGACTCGATTATCAACGGGCCAACTTCGTGCCATGCTCTCGTGTCCCAATTTCGATGAACCTATCTCATCCCTGAACCTTCAAAATATCCCAAAAAGTCTATTTTTCAAGCTCAAATCCAATTTTTGAATCGCTCGTCAAATTTTCGAAATTGATACGTTCAAATTGTTCTCCAGCTTTTACTTGTCGCATCTTCGATATTTTAGCCGCATTGTTGTCTGCAATCATGTTCGTGTTGAGTAAAAGTGGATTTTGTACATGCGCATGTCTGAAACAGTTTCAGTAACCTCCTTACAGGGCTGAAAGTTTAGTACGACCGGCTTTCTAATGCCGGTCGGTCGTTTTTCATGAAAATGATGAAAATCGGTCGCGAATGTTCGATTTTTTCCGATTCGAGTGTGATGTGATTTTTTGATTTTGTTCAAATGATGGCTTTTGTCGTTAAGGTGTTGAATATTTTTCGTGTTTCTTGTGTAAAATAAGTAGATCTTGCCTGGTCATGAGACCAATATGACAGCCGTCCTTCGGCTTCCACCTATACATGAGCGTCCGCAACATTTCTTTCCACAAAATGGATATCCCTGGAAAAGAAAAAGGCGTCGGTAATTTAATCGAAATCAAGATTAATTTCATATTTCAAAAGATTTTTTTATCTCGATCATAAGTGTTTTGAAGAAAAAATATTTTCTATTTGATGTATTGAAATGTGTTCTCGATGATATATATTTTTTTTTATAAAATTTCAGACGTCATAGATGTCCTCACGATGAGCAACCTGAACCGATATTCACCGAACACGAACCGACACCATTATTAACTGCATACAAGCAAGAATTCGATGAGAAACATGCTGAAAGATTCAAGCCAAAACGTCCCGAAGATCATTTACATCCAGAAGGAGCATTCGTTACTCCGGAAAAAGTTCCATGGAGGCCTGCTGAAAAACCAGATGTTAAAAAACCTCAAGATAATTTACGGCCTGAAGGTGATTTTGAAAAACCATCTAAGGAACCGTGGCGGCCTGCTGAAAGACCAGATGTTAAGAAACCTCAAGATAATCTCAAGCCCGAAGGAGACTTTGAGAGAAGAAAACCGGAAGAATGGAAACCCGGTGATCGTATGCCAGCAAAGAAACCACAAGACAATCTTAAGCCTGAAGGAGATTTTGAAACTCCAGAAAAAACACCATGGAAGCCGGGAGAGCGACCAGAAGCTAAAAAACCTTCTGATAATCTCAGACCTGAAGGTGATTTTGAAAAGAGACGTCCTCAGGAATGGAAACCTGGAGATCGTATGCCGATGAAAAAACCTCAAGATAATCTCAAGCCCGAAGGTGATTTTGAATCTCCAGAAAAAACTCCATGGCGACCTGGAGAACGCCCTGAAGCTAAAAAACCTACCGACAATCTTAGACCAGAAGGAGAATTTGAAAAACGTAAACCTCAAGAATGGAGTCCAGGAGATCGTGCTCCAGTCAAAAAACCCCAGGACAATTTGAAACCCGAAGGTGATTTCGAATCTCCCGAAAAACCAAAATGGGTACCAGCAGAGAGACCTAAACCTCAACGTCCAGAAGATAATTTAAAACCTGAAGGAGATTTTGAATCACCTGAAAAGCCAAAGTGGTCTCCAGCAGAAAGACCCAAGCAAAAACGACCCGAAGATAACTTAAAACCAGAGGGAGGTTTTGATAGACCTGACAAACCTAAATGGGCCCCTGGTGAACGTCCAGATGTAAAGAAACCATCTGATAATTTGAAACCAGAAGGTAAATTCGAAAGACCTGAACCGCAAAAGTATACACCTGCTGAAAAAGTTGTGCCTAAAAAGCCACAAGACAACATTTTCACAAGTGGTGAATTCACAGGTGAATTAATGTTTTTTTTTAACTTATATACTATGCAATACATTTATTATATTATACAAACATATATTTTATATTTATTATAATAATGGTTTAATTACTTCATTTCAGATATGACAACAACTATGACTGAATATCGAGGAGAAACGACTGAAAGGCCTAAACTTGTTAGACGAAATACTTGGACAAAAGTAGAAGGTGATATGTTCACAGATACAACAAGTCGTTCAGAATATATCGATCACACTACAAATTCTGTTATTGAAAGAACTACTATCGTAAAGAGTCGAGAAGATAATCTCCGAACTGAAGGACAAACGTATTTTGTAACATCAAATCAAGTAGATTACATACCAAAAGAACGAGAAGTCGATAGACCACAAAGAAAAAGAACCTGGACGAAAGAAGATGTCGAGAAATTTTATTCTACTAGAGATACGTCTAGTACAACAACTACTCAAGAAGTGTTTAAATCGTATGATAAAACTGATATCAAAGAAATACGACAAACACCCAAAAAACCAAAAGATAATTTGTATCCAGAAGGCGAATTTGAAAGTCCGAAACCCAAAGAATGGACTCCAGCCGAACGACAAAAACCTAAAAAACCATCTGATAATTTATATCCTGAGGGCGATTTTGAAAGACCGAAACAGCCTGAATATAAAAAGGGGGAGCGTCCATCACCATCCAAGCCATCAGACAATTTAAAACCAGAAGGTGATTTCGATAGACCAGAAAAAGAAAAATACAGACCTTCAGAGAGACCAGAAGCTAAAAAACCGTCTGACAATCTAAAACCTGAAGGAGATTTCGAAAGACCTGAAAAACCTGGTTGGAGTCCAGCAGACAGGCCAAAACAAAAGAAACCAAAGGATAATTTATATCCTGAAGGTGAATTCGAAAAACCAAAATCAGATGAATGGACACCAGCCGAAAGGCCAAAACCGAAGAAACCTACAGACAATTTGTACCCCGAAGGTGAATTCGAGCGGCCAAAACAACCAGAATACCGCAAAGGAGAACGACCAACTCCTACGAAACCTTACGATAATTTGAAACCAGAAGGTGAATTCGAAAGACCCGAAAGAGAAAAATATCGACCGGGAGAAAGACCAGAAGCTCGTAAGCCTACAGATAATTTGAAGCCTGAAGGTGATTTTGAAAGGCCTGATAAGCATGGATGGACTCCTGCTGAAAGACCGAAGCAAAAGAAACCTAAAGATAATTTGTATCCTGAAGGCGAATTCGAAAAACCTAGGCAAGAAGAATGGACTCCTTCCGAGCGTCCTAAGCCCAAAAAACCGACAGATAATTTATATCCAGAAGGCGATTTTGAACGTCCAAAATATCCAGAATATCAGAAAGCTGAACGACCTTCTGCAACGAAACCGTTTGACAATCTAAAACCAGAAGGCGATTTTGAAAGGCCTGAAAGGGAAAAATATCGTCCTGCTGAGCGACCAGAAGCTCACAAGCCATCAGATAATCTCAAGCCAGAAGGTGACTTCCAAAGGCCTGAGAAACCAGGATGGAGTCCTGCAGAAAGACCGTCACAGAAAAAGCCTAAGGATAATTTATACCCCGAAGGAGAGTTTGAAAAACCAAAACCACAAGAATGGACACCAGCTGAGCGTCAAAAGCCAAAGAAACCGTTCGATAATTTATATCCAGAAGGCGATTTCGAGCGTCCAGAATATCCTGAGTACCGTAAAGCGGAACGCCCAAAACCATCTAAGCCATTTGATAATTTGAAACCGGAAGGTGATTTCGATAGACCTGAAAGGGAAAAATATCGACCTGGTGATCGACCAGAAGCATTCAAACCTTCAGATAATCTCAAACCTGAAGGTGATTTTGAAAGACCTGATAAACCCGGTTGGAGTCCAGCTGAACGTCCAAAACAGAAGAAACCTAAAGATAATTTATATCCTGAAGGTGAATTTGAAAAACCTAAACCGGGAGAATGGGTACCAGCTGATAGACCTAAACCTAAAAAGCCTTCAGATAATTTGTACCCTGAAGGTGACTTTGAACGTCCAAAACATCCAGAATACCAAAAAGCTGAACGCCCTTCTCCTACGAAACCGTTCGATAATTTAAGACCTGAAGGTGATTTTGAAAGGCCTGAAAGAGAAAAATATCGCCCCGCTGAACGACCAGAAGCTCACAAACCATCAGATAATCTCAAACCAGAAGGTGACTTCCAAAGACCTGAAAAACCAGGATGGAGTCCTGCAGAAAGACCTTCACAGAAAAAGCCTAAGGATAATTTATACCCCGAAGGAGAGTTTGAAAAACCAAAACCACAAGAATGGACACCAGCTGAACGTCAGAAGCCTAAGAAGCCATTCGATAATTTATATCCAGAAGGCGATTTCGAACGTCCTGAATATCCTGAATACCGCAAAGCAGAACGTCCCAAACCAACTAAACCTTTCGACAATTTGAAACCAGAGGGCGATTTTGATAGACCCGAAAGAGAAAAATATCGACCCGGAGAACGCCCAGAAGCCTACAAACCCTCAGACAATCTCAGACCTGAAGGGGAATTCCATAAACCCGAAAAACCTGGTTGGAGTCCGGCTGAAAGACCTAAACAAAAGAAACCGAAAGATAATCTATATCCAGAAGGTGATTTTGAA
This sequence comes from Cheumatopsyche charites, assembly GCA_024721215.1. Classification (NCBI taxonomy): domain Eukaryota; kingdom Metazoa; phylum Arthropoda; class Insecta; order Trichoptera; family Hydropsychidae; genus Cheumatopsyche; species Cheumatopsyche charites. The sequence continues at coordinate 7,747,313 of CM045582.1, forward strand.
AAACCTAAGCCTCAAGAATGGACTAAAGGTGAAAGGCCTGTACCATTGAAACCATACGATAATCTTAAACCGGAAGGTGATTTTGAAAGACCCGAAAGAGAAAAATATCGTCCAGCTGAGCGTCCTGAAGCACATAAACCATCCGATAATTTAAAACCCGAAGGTAAATTCGATAGACCAGAAAAACCTGGTTGGAGTCCTGCTGAACGTCCTAAACAGAAAAAACCCAAAGATAACTTACATCCTGAGGGTGATTTTGAAAGACCGTCTATTCCTGAATATATTAAAGCAGAAAGACCTTCACCAACAAAACCGTCCGATAACTTAAGACCTGAGGGTGAATTTGAAAGGCCTGAAAAACAACGATACAAGCCCTCAGAAAGACCCGAAGCAGTAAAACCAAGCGATAACCTCAAACCCGAAGGTGATTTCGAACGACCAGAAAAACCAGGATGGAGTCCTGCCGAACGACAGAAACCTAAAAAGCCTTCCGATAATTTATATCCCGAAGGAGAATTTGAACGTCCTAAATATCCAGAATTTCAAAAAGCAGAACGTCCATCCCCTACCAAGCCTTTTGATAATTTGAAGCCAGAAGGAGATTTTGAAAGACCCGAAAGAGAAAAATATAGACCGACAGAAAGGCCAGAAGCTAGAAAACCGAATGACAATCTTAAGCCCGAAGGAGATTTTGAAAGACCAGAAAAACCTGGATGGACACCGGGTGAAAGACCAAAACAGAAAAAACCTACAGATAATTTATATCCAGAAGGTGAATTTGAACGTCCTAAATATCCAGAATATCAAAAAGCTGAAAGACCTTCTCCCACTAAACCATTCGACAATTTGAAACCCGAAGGTGACTTTGACAGACCTGAAAGAGAAAAATATCGACCAGCTGAACGTCCTGAAGCACACAAACCTTCAGATAATCTCAAACCAGAAGGTGACTTCCAAAGACCTGAGAAACCTGGTTGGAGCCCGGCTGAACGACCAAAACAGAAAAAGCCCAAGGATAATCTATATCCCGAAGGTGAATTTGAGAAACCTAAGCCCGGAGAATGGGTTCCAGCTGATCGTCCTAAACCCAAAAAACCATCAGATAATTTATATCCAGAAGGTGATTTTGAGCGTCCAGAATATCCTGAATACCGTAAAGCGGAACGACCAAAACCATCTAAGCCATTTGATAATTTAAAACCAGAGGGTGATTTTGATAGACCTGAGAGGGAAAAATATCGACCTGGTGATCGACCAGAAGCATTCAAACCTTCAGATAATCTCAAACCTGAAGGTGATTTTGAAAGACCTGATAAACCCGGTTGGAGTCCAGCTGAACGTCCAAAACAGAAGAAGCCTAAGGATAATTTATATCCTGAGGGAGAATTTGAAAAACCCAAGCAGGAAGAATGGACTCCTTCAGAGCGTCCTAAACCTAAAAAGCCTACAGATAATCTATATCCAGAGGGTGACTTTGAACGTCCGAAATATCCAGAATATCAAAAGGCTGAAAGACCTTCTCCAACGAAACCGTATGACAATCTGAAACCGGAAGGCGACTTTGAAAGGCCTGAAAGAGAAAAATATCGTCCTGCTGAGCGACCAGAAGCTCACAAGCCATCAGATAATCTCAAGCCAGAAGGTGACTTCCAAAGACCTGAGAAACCAGGATGGAGTCCTGCAGAAAGACCGTCACAGAAAAAGCCTAAGGATAATTTATACCCCGAAGGAGAGTTTGAAAAACCGAAACCACAAGAATGGACACCAGCTGAGCGTCAAAAGCCAAAGAAGCCGTTCGATAATTTATATCCTGAAGGTGACTTTGAACGCCCTGAATATCCTGAATACCGTAAAGCAGAACGTCCCAAACCCACTAAACCTTTCGACAACTTAAAACCAGAGGGCGATTTTGATAGACCCGAAAGAGAAAAATATCGCCCTGGAGAACGTCCAGAAGCTCATAAACCATCAGATAATCTTAAACCTGAAGGTGAATTTGAAAGACCAGAGAAAGCGGGATGGAGTCCTGCAGAGAGACCCAAGCAAAAGAAACCGAAGGATAATTTATATCCTGAAGGTGAATTTGAAAAACCTAAGCCTGGCGAATGGGTTCCAGCGGATCGCCCTAAGCCTAAAAAACCATCAGACAACTTGTATCCAGAAGGCGATTTTGAGCGTCCACATCATCCAGAATATCAAAAGGCTGAACGACCTTCGCCTACAAAACCATTCGATAATTTAAGACCTGAAGGTGAATTTGAAAGACCTGAGCGGGAAAAATATCGTCCAGCTGAACGTCCTGAAGCACACAAACCTTCAGATAATCTAAAACCTGAAGGTGACTTCCAAAGACCTGAAAAACCAGGTTGGAGTCCAGCTGAACGTCCGAAACAAAAGAAACCCAAGGATAATCTGTATCCAGAAGGAGAATTCGAAAAAGCCAAACCTGAAGAATGGACTCCAGCAGAAAGACCATCTCCATCTAAACCGTTTGACAATTTGAAACCTGAAGGAGACTTTGAGAGGCCTGAACGAGAAAAATATCGCCCTGGTGAACGTCCCGAGGCTCATAAACCATCAGACAACCTTAAGCCTGAAGGTGATTTCCAAAGGCCTGAGAAGACTGGATGGAGTCCAGCTGAGCGTCCTAAACAAAAGAAACCTAAAGATAATTTACATCCAGAAGGTGAATTTGAAAAGCCAAAACAAGATGAATGGATGCCAGCTGAAAGACCTAAGCCTAAAAAACCGGTGGATAATTTACATCCTGAGGGTGAATTTGAACGACCCAAGAATTTAGAATACCAAAAAGGAGAACGCTCTTCACCCACTAAACCAAGTGATAATTTGAAACCAGAAGGTGATTTTGAAAGACCAGAGAAAGATAAATATCGTCCAGGTGAAAGACCAGAAGCTCGTAAGCCATCAGATAACTTAAAACCTGAAGGCGAATTTGATCGACCAGAGAAACAAGGTTGGAGTCCTGCAGAAAGACCAAAACAAAAGAAACCCAAAGATAACTTGCATCCAGAAGGCGAATTTGAGAAACCAAAACAAGATGAATGGATGCCAGCTGAACGACCTAAACCTAAAAAGCCATCTGACAACTTACATCCCGAGGGTGATTTTGAAAGGCCCGAAAAACTTGGTTGGAGTCCAGCCGAACGCCCAGTGCAAAAGAAACCAAAAGACAATTTACACCCAGAAGGTGAATTTGAGCAAAGATCATATGTCATTGTTGAAAAATCTGAAAAAAGAACACCTATTAAACACGATGACAACCTCAAACCAGAAGGAGAAATTGAAACATATCGTCGTTCCAGGGATGATTATTTACAAAAGACAATTGTTGATCGAGTTGAAGTTACTCGACGTGAAGATAATCTTAGAATGGAAGGAGAGTTTATAGAGACTAGAAGTAGAGATGATTATTCTGTAAAACATGTGACTGAAAGGCCAAAACAAATTCGGCATGAAGATAATTTGAAACCTGAAGGAAAGTTTGAACGTCCACAAAAACTCGACTATGAACCAGCCGAACGTCCGAAACAAAAAAGACCAGAAGATAATTTGAAACCTGAAGGCGATTTTGAAAGACCTGTAACTAAAGAATTTGGCATGGCTGAGAAACGAATGTTAATTAAACAACAAGACAATTTGAGAACAGAAGGAGAATTTATAGATCATAGATCAAGAAATGATTATTCTGTTACTAGAGGAGAAAGGGTCGATATTATTCGGCGAGAAGATAATCTTAAAATGGAAGGAGAATTCGTTGATCTAAAACAAAGAAATGATTATACCATAGTGAGAGGGGAACGAGCAAACATAGTTAGACACGAAGATAACTTGAAAGTCGAAGGTGAATTTATTGACAAAAAGACATCTGATGTATATAGAGTTGTTAAAGGAGAAAGAATGCCTATCAAGAAACCTGAAGATAATCTAAAACCTGAAGGAGAATTTGAAAGGCCTGTTGTCAAAGAATTAGGTCCTGGAGAAAAGAGAGTTTTGATCAAACATAAAGATAATCTTCGAACAGAAGGAGAATTTATCGATCATCGATCTAGAAATGATTATTCTGTTACTAAAGGAGAGCGAGTTGATATTGTTCGAAGAGAAGATAATTTGAAAATGGAAGGAGAATTTGTAGATTTAAGACAGAGAAACGATTTTACTGTCATAAGAGGAGAACGTGCAAATATTGTCAAACATGAAGACAATTTACGAGTTGAGGGAGAGTTCACCGATAAGAAAACATCTGATGAATATCGCATCGTTAAGGGTGAAAAAGTGGAAGTTGTCAGAAGAGAAGACAACCTAAAATTAGAAGGAACGTTCCATGATCATTCACGACGGGACGATTATATAGTAACAAAAGGCGAAAGAGTCAGTATTGTTGTTCATCCGGATAATTTGAAAATGGAAGGCGAATTTGTAAAGCCAACTAAGTCACCGATTGGTGGTGGAGAAAAGAGAACACCTATTAAACATCCTGATAATTTACATCTTGAAGGAGATTTTGAGAAACGTACAAATCAAAAATGGAGTCCTGGAGATCGACCGGAGGCTAAAAAACCTAAAGACAATTTAAAACCAGAAGGCCAATTTGAGAGATATGAACCTACACAAATTGGTCCTGGTGAAAGAAGAACTCCCATAAGACACTCAGATAATCTCTTTATGGAAGGTGAATTTGATAAGAAAGAACCAACTAAATGGGAACCAGGTGAAAGAATGACTCCTAAAAAACCACAAGATAATTTAAGACCCGAAGGGGAATTCGAGCGTCCCAAACCATCCGGGGTAGGTCCTGCAGAAAGAGCAACGATTGTGAAACATTCAGATAATTTAAAAATTGTCGGGCAGTTTGATGATAAGACAATACAGAAATCAGAATATGTGAAGGTTCGCGGAGAACGAGCTGAAATAAAGAAACATGAAGATTCACTCAAAGTCGGAGGAGGTTCAATGGAAACTGTGACTGTTAGCAAACAAACATTCCAAGTGACTCCAAAGAAAGAGGTAGTCACACCAGCAGGAAAAACATCTATAAACAGAAGACGGCACATGGAATCTAGTATATCATTGGGTGAAGATACTACACGAATGGTAACTACTAATCAAACAAATTATAATACATACACAAAACGTACGAGCAGAGAAAACGCACAAAGATTATCTCAACAACAAAATATTTCTAAATCACAAGATGCTAAAAAGTCCGTAGATACTTCTACCGAAACTCGGACTTTAGCTGATGGAACTATTGTCACAGTGACACGTACAACTACAACTACCGGTGGAGAAAGGACAGTGGGAAGCAAAAACATTAAAGAATCTTCATCCAATTTAATTACGAATGAATCTCAAAGACAAGTTATCAACGGAGAATCACACGTAGATTCTTCACATATCCAAAAAAGTATCACCGATAATAATACATCTAGATCTCAATCATCACAGAGTATCTCAAAACATGTAGTCTCCAATCAAACGAGTCAAGCAAGTACCCAACGTAAAGTAGTGGAAAGGGAAATTGGTCACCACAAAAAAATATCTGAATTGACTTCCGAAAGTGATGTAACAAATGCAGTATTACACAGAAAAGGTGTTACTTCATCTACGGAAGCATTACACACTATAAGCACTGCTGCAGCAGCTCAGAGAAAGAGTATCAGCAATTTGACTGAACAAGGACAGTATATAAGCAATTCTTCTCAGGGTAATGAAAGACGTAGCTTAAGTACTATGTATCGTTCAGCTCGAGACAATATTGGAATCATAAACCAACAATGCGAAGTTCATGGGTATCAGCAAAGTAATCATGGAAGAAAATCATCTCAACATACAGCTTATCAAGTAATTGAACGACCACAGAGGATAGTAAGAAGAGACAATCTAAGCATAGGAGGAGAGTTCTACGGACAATCAGAAGCAAAATCTTATGGAAACTTCATGCAAACCTCATCGTCATCCCACAGTTCGAGCGTCAATCGGGTGGAGAGAACAGTAAGGAAATCAAATGTATCACACATTTCTCTTGGAGACAGCTCCACTATGACGTCCACCAGCTACAAGAAAGAGTACGTTCCTCGGGTTACTGGTCCATGTCCGGCATCTCTTCTCGAAACTCCGAAGGCTCCATTCAAGCACACTCGTGACACAAAGGCCCACAAGTTCTATATGCCTAAGGTTACCAATTAAATGAAATGGGGACAGTATCTGTATCATAATCGAAAGTTATTATTCCTTAAAACTTCATTCCATTTTCTGTCGAATCATTTTTTTAAAATGTTGAGGTATTTTTTATTTATTTTGTTTATTTGAGTGCCCCATATTCATTGGATAAATATATTACCTACATCTCATTAAAATTCAATTGATTTTACTTTATCAATAAGTTTGTAACGAATATGCTTTCTTGCTTTTTTATATTATGTTAACGATATCTGTTATTGCTTGTTTTGCTTAAAATACATATAATTTTGTTTTTTGTATATTATATTTTTAATTAATATCATACATTATATTTATTTTCTATATTGCTATTAAACTGATTTTTTTTATTATTTTTAATAAAGCACACTTTTTCACAAAGCTGTATATATTATTTTTACCTCAAACTGCACTATCATATTTTAAACAATATCAGCATATTCATTGAGTGAATATGCTTCTATTGATAATATTAAATTGTTATCACGAAGAACTAAAATAAATTTAATTCTAAACGTGAATTTTACAAATTTATAGGTAGGTATGTATTATCATGTAATATATTATGTAAGACAAGAATACAACTCATTGGATATCAACGGATATTAGGTTAGAGTAAATTTTCGAGATTTGTTATAATATACCTAGACATAGAAATGTATTTGTTCTAATTAGATGTCCATTGATATTCAATGGCTTGTATGTTCATGTAAATAATAATGTGAATAAAGAGTTAAGATTTTGTATATAACTACATGATTTTTTAGTTCATTGAAATGAAGTTGGATTTTAGAAACTAGGTATAAGGTAAAGGAATATAACATCGTCAAGTTGATTTTGTGAATATAATTTCATCACATTGTCTTTAAAATGGATAAATTGAGCAATCCCATAGAAATTTAATCCCATTAAATTAAATTAAATTAAATTAAATCCCATTGAAAAAAATAGAAATTCTATTTTTCTTCGAAATGTAAGACAAAAGTGTATAAACTGTTTGATATCAAGAAATATAGTCAACATAAGCGGATTGCTTGATTTATTTTATTCGAGAAAAACCTGACTAAGTCTCATACAGTGATGAGTCATAGTCGTTTACCTTATAAAACTAAGGAGCCTGACTTGTTACAAGGAAAAAAGAATATACAGACTGATGAAAAAAAACAATTGAAGGATTTTATGAAGAGTATAAAAATAAAACATATTTATGTTTAAATTTTCTTTTATTTGACATCCGTTCATAGAATTTCAAAGTCTTCTTACTAAGTCATGTTTTTTTTTTAATATATATATATATATATATATATCTGAGATTTTCTTAACAAAGTCATTAATTATCTTGGAGACATTAACATTAAGTACAGATTCTATTTATAACGTCAAATTACGAAGAAGAAAATACATTTATTTGGCTCCCTTTCGTATTCGGAGTCGATTAGATAAAAACTATAACCACTAGTCATTGACAAACAGACTATTAAAATGGCACTGAAAGCTGACACAGCCTGGTGATATAATAGACATCATAATCAAACGAAAAGTACAACTGATAAGAGAAATGTACACCGTACAGTGTGCAAAATTCCATTTTATTGTGGTTATTACAATCTATTATAAAATAAATTCAAAGATAATGCAGTAAATATTTTCTGCCTTATTATAAACTGTAAAAGGTTATCGGAAAAATGTTTTTTTTAATTACATTTAATGTGAATAGTTAAAAATGTAAGAATAAAAAGTATAAATTGCATTTTTTTCTGTAATGGATCATATCAATTTTTTTTATAGAAAAAATTACATACATTTAATAATTCTAATATAAATTTACATATTATATTATATATAATAAAATTTTGCCCAAGGTTTAAATACTATTTCTATTAAAAAAATGCAATGAGAATCGTTATGTAAAAGAAATGCAAAAACTGTCCAAGTTGAATATTCTAACAGAGCGTAGAAAATGATGAACATTGAATATCGGCCATGACACAAAATTGTAATCATAAGTAAATACATATAAAAATTGAAAAAAAAGAAAACATAAAGGTCTTACAATTTCAGTACATATAAATTCAAATGTTTATGTAAAATTAAAACTACATAAAAGAAAATAACTTTACTATTCAAATCATTATAAATTTAAGACATTCCAAATGAAAATTCACAAAAAGGTAGCGAAGCCACAATATATAAAAATCTATACAATAACAAAATTTATAAAAGCAACTACGATTTGCCTAAACAACCAATTCCAAAAGAAATTGTACACAATTAAACAAAATAAGAAAAAATGCAAGGATTTCGATTTGGTCACTGACTAAACCCATTAACAGCAGAGTTCTATTATACATACATATGTATTTTAACATTATGTACACGGAAATAATTGACAAGATCGCTATATAAATTAATTCATATATACATACATACATATGTAAAACAAACAATATGATTTTGATATTCAATGATGTTCACTTGACCCTGCATATCTGACTTTAATTACCAAGTAAATTCTGATCCTAGTCCTGTGCGTTACTATCACCGTTTTGTCAAAACACTGATTAAAATTTATATTATTTATATTTTTTTTTTATTTGCAAAGGTACTTGTGACTTTTAATACGCTTAATATTAAAAAAAAACTTAATTTGGTTTATAAACGAGCAGAATCCACGACACCGCGGCTCAGAAGAGTTAATATTGGAATACATATCTATTTACAAAAGTTACGTTCACTTTAAATTGGTAACATTGAACTATAAATCACATACAATACATTTCTAAAGTATAAAAGTCGATTTATGTGCAATTAGACCGATTGTAAAAAATAAAAACTTATTTTATTACATATATAAGTGAATTGTCGTTGTTGCACAAATATTTTATCAAAACTTAGCACTTCTGCCATGTCGAATTTGTAAATTATGTTTTGATATTTGGATTGAATTTTATGCAAGTGTTTGGTTGATCAAATATATAAAAAAACAAAACATAAATTATTTACGATCATAGCATTTTTCTCATAGTGCATCAATATAAAGTTCGGGTGTAAATTTTATATATTCGATTTCCATTTATAAGCATTTGATTTCATCACTGTCGGATAGAGTGGAAGTATGAATATTTTAGTATAATTTCATTCTAAAATACGAAATTTGTTTTATGAAAGGTAAGAAAAATGCTATGTAAATTTAAAACGATATAAACAATGCACAGGTACACCAAAAATGAAACAAATTTTCTTTTTTTTCAATAAACGACTATTTCCACAATAAACTATATAATTCATATTATTTAACATTATCTATTAACAATATGATATATCTACATATTGGCAAATTTAAATATCTGGTCAAATCAACATTCAATTAAAACATTCAATAATTTTAAATCTTTGAAGAAAACATATAAACAAACAAAAACATTGTGCAAAATAGAAAAAAATCAATGCCCTTTAATTTTTTTTTGGTATATTTTCGGCATTATGGGGGGGGCCGACATCGAGGATAATGAAAATCATATATAATATTATTATGCATAAAAACTCACATTATAGGTCACACGAAAAACATTTACAAAATATAACATTTTATTATCACACTACAGCATGTGCAATCGTTTGCTCGCACTCTTTCTATATTTTGAAAAATACGATCACTCACTATTATGTTTTTTGAATTCAATGTTTATAACGATCGTCGTATGGATCTCTTACTGAGTTACTGACGTATGAGTAAAAAAAAAAATTGAAACTGAAATCACAAAATCTGCCTAAATTGACTGTACATTAATGTAAGAAGAAATATCAAGCTTTCACAGATGATTTTTACTAAAAAAAAAACACGCAGTGACGAAAACTAATATTAAAAGTTTTTTTTTATAACCACAACACACTGAGTTGACCCGATTTACACTGAATATGTATACGACGACTACAATCTATCTAATCGAAAAGTGGCCTCTGTATTCGGATCCGTTATAACGTTCATTTCGGGATCGGTCAGCATTTGGAAGCCGTCATAGTCGATGGGGTCCAATCCGTCGCGGAGACTTTCGAAGTCAGTAAAAAGCGTTGCATTATCGTTTTCAGTGAGTTCTCTGTTGAATTGATTCGGTAAACTACTGTTAAGATCTCTACTGGGATCCCCACTTGTACTTGAAAAGTCTGAAAATAAGGACATCAATGTTAATATAAAAGCTGGGTGAAACCTCAAATAAATTTATCAATATAATATCTATATTATAAAACGAGTGCGTTACGTATATCACAAATTTGCCTTATTATAATATTGGCTTAAGTCATGTTGGTCAGAATACATATTTCATGCATGTGTTCATTAAGTTACACATAATAGACACTTGTAACATGTCTCTTTATAGTTGATTTACAGTAGCATTGCATAAACATTATTGTCGGCACCTGTGAGTATGATGTCCGGTATGTTTGTTGGAGTATTAGGATGTGGTCCTGGTAAGCACTCTGCTCCTCCAAGACAACTGCCTGCTTGTAGACAAGCAGGAGTTCTAGAGCAGCAGCCACCACCAGCCCAACTTGTATTTCCTCCACTGCCACTACCATCGCTACCTGGTAAAGAGGCCTGAAATTTTCAGAAATTGTAGTTACAAATCAATTCTGCAAATGATTTATGATTTCGATTTAAAAATGTTACCTGTGAAAATTGAGGTTGATTTTGATTTATACTATTTATAAAACTAACAGTTGCGGCAGGACTATCCACCTGAAAATCATAAATATATCAAAATTAATTATTATTTCAAATTACAGAAATCAAGAAAAATTAAGGCAAAATGAAAATAATTTGAAATAAATATTCTCATTACAATTATAATAGAAACTATGTGTTACGAAACAAATATAATAGAATTGATAATAACAAGCATTCGAAGTGTTTTGAAAAATGCTGAATGAAAATTTATTTGAATATAAAAAAAAAATAGGAAACCAGTATAAAAAACTCACAGTAGTTAGCTTCTTACAGATATATATTCGACAAAATTAAATTGATGCAATGAGAGAAAAAAATATTCCTATAGCATAAAAACGATTTTTTTATAAGTCTACACTGGAAAAATTATCATGAAGAGGGGAGTGCATATGTTTTTCAACATAAAAGATGCTGTGAAAAAAAAAATTTTATGTACAATATCAATACCATAAATAATATTGATTACACATGATAATGCATGAAATTCTAAATTACAATAAAAATATATTAATTGGAAAAAGTGGATGTTTCTCATTCAATATAATATTTATCCACTGAAAACGGTTCATTTCATTCGAACCACTAATGAATGCTGTGCATCCATAGCATCCATAGATGACACACCACTGCACAGAGAATACGCAAATAAGGACATATCTATATTATCACCACATTGTACACGAAAGAAAATATAGCATAATGTACCACAAAAAATAAAATGCACATGATAAAAACTAAAATCAACAATTAACAACACACCAATTACATCAAGATAATTATGGAATAAAAACATGCTATGTAACATATGCAATGTTCCTTTGAAAAAAATGTTAAGAATACATGTATATGAAAATAGATCACAGTAGTTTTGACTACAAAAATAAATCATATTGAGAATTCATGTGTGGATTGAAATTAACAAAATAATCCACCTGATCTACTATGAAATAAAGTCAAGTAAAAAATCATAACTTTATAAATTATTGAATGAAATAAAATAGAAAAATTGATATTGCATCAAAATAAATTATTGAACACATTCAATTATGATTTGGACATTTTTTTTTTTTTTGAATTTTGTGAATATATATTTTTTCTGTAGTAAATTGATTCCTATGCATAAAATATTACATATATGTAAGTATCCAAGAAATTTGGTGTAAAAAAAGTCCATATCAATTCTATTTATACATATATATTGCATTGTATAATCATAATATATGCTTGAGCTGAATATATAATAAATAAAAGGCACACATCAAATAATTGTAAGAATTAACGAAAATAATAACAATATACGAGAAAGTTAATAATCACAGTTATCACCTGGACTTGAGCTGTCCAAGTGACTCCAGATTCCACAAGACTCTGCACCAGTTGTGCCCAATCCTTTAGTGAAATGCATTGGATATATACACATACACGTTTTTAATGACTTTCAGTTTGGAATTCAAATAATATATATAGAAAGAAACGTTAAGCAATACACTTTATGATAACTATCGAACAAAATTGAAGTCGTCTAAAATTAAATGAGTATATTGTTTCTATTATTTTCTGGTATGCACGTGAAATAAAAAGAAAACATTGTGTGACAGGTAAAATATATTGAATATGGTGAACGTCGATTAAATTTCATCAGAAAGAAATGAAGTCTGATATTTATTTTTTTGAAACAATTCAATACAAGTACTTTTCACTTGAAATGATCAACTCGACACAACGTATGACATCAATCGATCAAAAATAAAAAGGCCTAAAATAAAAAGAAATTGAACAAGTGAGTGGAAAACAATGAGAGAGTGCACAACTAACATAGTATGCTTATTATGATGAAAAGATTCTTCTTTACGAAAAATCCATTTCAATTCTGTTGATGACAAATGATATAACATTTTCAATACATTCATATGACCACAATAATCAATTGTGTTCAACAATGCGTGCACAAAAAGGACACACGCTTATCAACATAGAATAGACACATGTATGCACATGGAAATGACATGTTCAACAGATAACTTATTATGTATGTTTTATTTCATATAAATTAAACACACACTTTTCTAATATTCAGCTATGGACTATTTATTCAACAGTATGAAAGCTTGGTAAAGCTCTTATATATTTTGCTTAGAAATAGTAAGCAACACAATATAAAACAAAAAACAAGCAATAGCAATGAGAAACTCACCACTCCCTTTTAGTGAATCGGTGAAATATCCAAAGCACAAAACAAAAAGAAAACACAAACAATGTTTGGGACAAAAAATTATCTAAACAAATGTAATGGTTAACCATACCACAATTGTTTGCACACTAAAAAATTTAAATTACATCTAACATTTTTCATGTAATTAAACTGAATATGGGAAAGTTAAGAAATACATAGATGTGAACTGAAAATTAATCTATTTTATGGTTTTGTCAACTGCATCTAGCTTTGAATATTAACTATTTATGATTTATTAGAATCTAAATTCATATTTATGGCCACGTTCTGAAAAGTGAGGATATCAGTGTATTATTATCAATTAAGGGATTTTGTCAAAACAGCAAACAGGTTCATTAAAATGTAAATAATAAAAGGGTTTAAATTCAAAAATAATTATATAGCTTATATTTTCTAACTTAACACTAAGAAAATATATACTAATGACTATATAAAAGAAATCTCACCATGGAAATATGCTCGAAATTTTGAAGAAATGCTTGATTATAGTATGAGTCAGCAGATGGACTAGTATAAGCACCTCCACTGCTAGCGTCATAATGAGGACTGTCTCCACCACCACCTGCACCGCCGGGACTGCTTCCTGGACTGCGCGGACTGCGATATCCACCATTACTGGCTCCACTGACTTGAGAAGGAGTTACACCAATCTACCGACAGTGAGAAAATGTTGAAAATCCATAGTAAAAAACGATAACACAAAATTTAGCTGCATATACTTACGGTAGGAGATGATAAATTAATATTCGAATGCGATGAGTGTAATGGAGGAGGGCTGCACGGTTGTTGATAATTGCCTTGCACCCATGTTGAGTCGAGAGTAACACCCTAATACAACAGAATAGTTCAAGATTACATATTGGAAAATAGGAACTTGAATATGCATATGAATACAGAGCTGTAGTATGAAGAATTATGTACTAAATACTGAAAATAAGACTATAACTGTTCACACAAGATAAGAAATGCCGGGAAAATAATTGATGTCTACACTACATACTCCAAACCAATTAAGGAAATTTACACAAAAGAGGCATAATGGTACAAGAATACTATATTCAGTTCTACTTAAAAAAAGTTTGGATTTTCTACATTTGAAATTTTGAATCGGGGGATAATTTAATTGATGGATTTGGAAGCATTTATTTGGATAGCTTTTCAAGAATTTATTTTTTAGATTACAAAACTACAGCTTTGCACACAACAAAAACACGTTTGCAAATTAATAAACGAAAAATGCTAAACTATAGAAATAAAAAGGAAAATCATGCAATAATAAAAATACATGAAATAACAACGAACCTTACTGTGATGAAGGTACCTATTTGTATTGGGCACAGACAAGTGTTTCTGAAATACACACCAATAGAATACTAAAACAGAATGGCAAAATTAAAAAAAAAAAAACTAAAAAGCATTAAACAGATATTAAAAAAAAAATGCAAAATGAAAACATATGAATAAATATAGATGAATTGATGGAGTCTCTTAAAGTTCATGGAAATAAAAAAAATCAATATTATGATGTATAAAAGTTCTATGTAATAGTAATTTTACAATTGCATAGATTTTTTCGTTTCCATGAAGTGATATGATGATAGTGAATATTTTAATGATTTGCAAAAGAAAATAAAAACACCAAAAGCCAGATAAATTAAGCGAATCTTATTCAATAAACAAAAGAAGATATATGCACTAAAGGAATACATAATATATATGCTCTTAGTAAATAACAATATTTATTACATCAAGAAGCTATAAACATGCATGAAGAAAATTCATCAACATACAAAAACTAATTCGAGAATAGTGTAGCAATTTTCAAATTTAATCATATTGTACTTTCAGTGCTTTATATGGTGCAATTGATTCATATGTATGTATTTTCATCTTATTTAATGACAATATTTCGCAGGAATGAAGTGCTCACATTATGAGGAAAAATGCTACTCTGTTCAAGAGAAATGAAATTTTTACAATAAATTCATTATTGGCAATTAATGTGATAATCGGAGCTAATGAAAATGTAACAGCAACAATTTACAAAATTAAGAGTTTGCTATACAGTTAAAATTCATAGATGTGAATAACTAAAATTACATGACGGTAATAAATTGAAAAAGAAATTCATTACGTATCATGTCTCCATTGATACCTGAGGCGCTTGATGATTGGAATAATGAGTGAGAGCCGTGGGGCTTCCAGTTTGGGGAGTAGACCGAGGCGAATGATGAGGTGAATGGCCTTGTCTGAGGGGCGGAACTGATGTAGGGGATAATGTTGAAGGCGATACAGATGGACTCTGAAAGCAACAAAGGACATTATGTAATGAGAAAATTCAACAAATGGAGTGAATTGTGCAAATTCCATCATATCGTTTACTTGGCTAAATGGACTGCTGCTATGATCTGGATTATCACAATCTAATGGACTCGGATGAGGTTGTGGTATAGGAAAATGTACTGATGAGAGATCTGGTAATGATCCAGTGTTGTTACCAACAGAAATTTGATTTACTCCATTATCATGTGCAGATGGATAAACACTAAAATAAAAAATAGAAATCAGTCAGTAAAGTGTAATAATATTACAGCAGTTAGAAATATAAAATGACACATACTGAATACCAGGTACCCTGGGAACGTCGCATGATGATCTCGGTCTGTTTGGATTCGCTTCCAACATAGTATTCATTCCATCATTGTTTCCGTCTGCAATGTTGAAAGATAAAGCAAAATTGAAAAATAAATACACACTAAATTATCCATATAAATAAATAATAACCTCTTCGATGCATATGTTGACTATGATGAAGAGCTGTATTCAGACCATGATGAGAATGAGAATAATGATGGTGTTGCAATTGACCAGATTGACCTCCGAAACTACTCAGCTGACCACTGTGGTGATGCTGCTGGTGGTTGTGCAAAGAAGAAGCTTGATGGTGAAGATTGGATCCATGATGGTGATGCGGTGAACCTTGTACGGGGATGTCGCGCGGAACAGTCGACTGATGTAAAGCGCTATCAGAATTGGTGCGTCGCCAGTTAGTTTCAGGTGGAGGGCTATATGAAAAGAAAAAATTAGTTTCACATTCAAATACGAGTTAATGAGAGATACATTAAGTTTGGTTGGTATAAAATACCTCAAATATATGGTGCTACCATACGGAGAAGTGTCTAATCTATTTTGTCTGTCCTGCGGCTTAGTTCGTATTGGACCACCGCCGGCAGATCGACCTCGAGTTTGCTGTTGAGGCATTGGCGATGTTTGAGACTGGGGCACCGTTGGCCCCATATATTGTGGCGGCTGCTCATCGGGCTGAACAAAAAATGGACAAATATAAATCTCAATAATGATAAAATCTAATCTATCTATAGTGTATTCAGGAATGATTCAATCAACTTTACAAGACACATAAGTAAATTAAAGAATAGCAAAACATGCAGTGGAGCCAACCAGCTGATTTCTGAAAACCTGTTGTTCAAATTCAGAGATTCCAAAAATATTTTTGAATATTTCAAAATGACAAAGAAAAATTGTCAAAATTCAGTTTATGTACACACATTTTTAGCATACGTTGAATTTATAATACGTATATAGGAATAAGCATACATGAAGTGACATTTGTTTTTGTTTCAATATACGCAAAATAAGAATATTATCTGAATTGTATAAAAAACTAATTGTTTTAGCATTTTATTAAATCCTTAGTTTCAAAATTGGGGTGACACCATGGAGAACATGCGACTATTATGCTTTTGACAGTCAAAGCTAATATTTTTTTGCAACTGATTGATTCTACAAAATAAAATTGGTCTCTAAAAGTATTAAAAAAAAAGCTTACAATTGAATTGAAAAAAATATGTATCGAAACTAAAACTTTCTGAATACTTCATATGGGAATAAATTTGAAAAAAAATCCTATTAATCATAAATACATACTAGTAAAAAAAATAAATGCAGCTAAACTTAGAATTTAAGATTACAAAACAAAAAGTATGCATATCATTATCAACTTGACCGATTTATTTTAACCAAATGAAAGATAATCATTTTTATCAATGCAAATTGAATCTACAATCCGTTCAATTGAACTATAATAAAATGTTGAATATTGAGAAAACATACAAATAGTGAATAAGCATACATAACGTTAACACCATATTTCAAGGCGACCCATGAGAAAACTGGTTTTCCACCGTGAATTATCTGATTTGAATGATAAGTTCCATAAGATAAAGAGCATCCCAGCACGAACAGATTCCACACGACAGAGAGCCTTTCCATCGAAAGCCTCATACGACACATTCATTCATACATTTCACACCGTACAACGAAACAAAATCTCAGACCGAATCTAATTTTCATCAACGAATCGATCAAGACAAAAGAGATACACGGCTCGAATGAAGATAGCCAATTCTATACCACAATGAGTTCTTATCCTTGAACGAAAATCACAAAAATCACACACACACACACACACACATATGAATAAGCATACATCCAAATCCCATACTAAAACACACAATCTCATAGCAAGAGCAAGCATCCCGGAAGTGTCGAGACAATTTTGGAGATAAGACAACCGAGGGCCGAGCCTCCTGGGCGGGGGCTCCCCCCTCGAGCCTAATCTGAGAGTATGTTTGATAACTGCGCAACAACCACAAGAAGAGGACACGTCGTGTTTGCCAAACCGATCTGTGTGTATGCGTGTCTGTCTCTGTCGTTCGCGCTATGTGTGATTCGATTGTGTTATGTTATGTCGTTGTTGGGATTTTATGGCGGGCGACAATGGTTGTTCGATTCCTTATTGATCGAAGATAGGGGGATCTATGGGTGTGATCGAATATGATTTTTTACTGGTCGGTTTGTAGCTGTTTCGGTCGATTCATTATGGAGAAAATATATCGGTTGAATTTTAAGCGTGGATGTTATAATTTCTATTGCTGTCATTCTGTCGATATATCGAGTGTATTACTCAATTAGAAAGGTTAAATTTTCGTAAATACTATTAAGCAAGAATTTTTCCATTTATTATGAAAAAAGAATGTCACACGTGTCAAGTTTTATATTTATATATCTATCGATAGCGTTGCGGTTGATACCCGAGTATTTTCTAATTGAACAAAAATCGTCAATTAATTACGGACTTCTTACGAAAATGATTAACATTTAAAATTCACAACGCACATACGTTCCACGAATTAACCGCAGCTCGATCGAAAACAAGAATAAAATCCGACCGATAACGCGACGAATTTTCAAAATAGTGAGACCGTCATGAACTTTTGATTTCGTCAAACGGAGGAATGCGAAACAAACATCGAAACCAAAACATCGAACAATCGAAGCGACGACGCGCATTCGAAATTCCGACTAAAAACCGCAAAAGCTACGTCCGAAAACGTCACGAAGGCCAAAAAAGGACAAAAACGGTACGAAACGGAAAAAGGCGGCAAAACGAATTTAATAATGGAAACTGAAAATCGACAAGGATAATACGTATAATCGCAATAGTAATAACAGCATGATTGATACATCGACAGATACGTAATCTGATTCGATATGTTTCTCAAGCTATGCATTTCTATGGAATGGAAAACGATTTCGTTCGATTTGTCGCTGCAGTGTGTTTCCTATCGTGGTTTTTTGTTAAATCGTGCTATTCTTCATAGACGTACGTAGAGAACGAATCGTCTATTCTAGTATTTATCGGTTGAGTGTATCGGATGTTTTGTTTCTGCGTATGATGTTTGGTGTTTATGCAATATAATGTTAATAATAGAACAAATAAATAATTCACGCCGACTTAGCGATATGACGCCTTTCTATAAATCGGCTCGATCTGAAAAGAAAAACCTTTCAGATTAAACGAAAAAAAAAAATCTCGACGAATCTGCAATAACAGCGAATTAATTCAATACGCAACTCTCTTGATAAGAGAGCGTTTCTCGAATCGTTAATTTTCTCGGCTTGTCGCGTGGAGCTAATCAGAATAGCTTCTGAATGGCCTATATTTATCTGACGATGACTTTTCCCGTAAACACGGAATTTCGAATCGAACGTCGAAAAACGATCGAATCGACGATGATTTTTTTTTTGGAAAACGTGCGAGAGCCGATTGTGCAATAGGTCCAAAAATCAACATTTAACAATCGGTAAAAAAATCCGAACCTCGAATACACGAACATGTGTACTCATGAGCTCGTTTCGAAGCCGAAT
Source organism: Cheumatopsyche charites (assembly GCA_024721215.1). Lineage (NCBI taxonomy): Eukaryota > Metazoa > Arthropoda > Insecta > Trichoptera > Hydropsychidae > Cheumatopsyche > Cheumatopsyche charites. The sequence goes on from CM045582.1 coordinate 7,766,719, forward strand.
TCCCAACGAGACAAACGCATATGCAGTGCGACTGGGGAACGAAAAAAGTCGTTCGAAACGAAGAAAAATAAAATGCATCATCGTACGCCGCTTCCGAAAACGAAACAGTGAGATATTTACAGAAATAGTGTATTATACATAGTTATTTTCCGAGAATGAAACGCTTTAAGTTTTCTTTACGAGCGAACCGATTTCTGAACCTGAAAAAAAAACCTAGCTCGTATGGAAAAAGCTTCAGATTGTTGATGTTTCGTGTGAAACGAAAGCTATTCGTTGAATCGAATACGTTCATATAAACAAATTAAGTAAATTTGACAAGTTTTCATTTTGATTTTTTCACTAAATGGGATTATATTGTTGATTCTTTTATATTTTAAAAATGAACAAGTACGGTTATATTCCACTTTAACAATAACGAATGATTTCAAGAAAGCAATTTAAATGAAAATTTATCAAATTTATGAAAAGTAACCACAATCAACTTCACTAGTTAAGATAGTAATATTATGAATGACGATGAGTAAAACGTAACATTTGCGGTTATTGAATTAACTCAGTTTGTCATACACACGTTAAAAAATTGAGGATTACTCATTTTCAAACAACTGATTATTTTTTCCAAAAACCCTTTATCTACATACAATGTCATAATTTGAAAAGGTCATTAAATATCAAAAATTAAAAACTACACTACTCAAGCAAAACACTAATGCAATGACAAATTGATTCTTCAAATCATACCAAAAAAAAAATTCCACGAAACAACGAAAACGGACAATCGCAATTACATATTCGCATCGAGCATCAAGAACGTAACAAAAACGTAAAGATTCATTATACAATTATACGAATTAAAACGATCTCGTTTGACGAGTACGTTGGGAAAATGCAACGTAAATGTATGTATCCGTCGATCGCAAACCATTCATACATGTGTACAATAACGATAAATAAAAAATGTGTATAAATGAAAAACGCTATTAAAATGTAATTAAGTCAGATACGATGGCGCACCATCACACGGACGCGGTATCAAAGTCAGCTTTGGCATTGAACTTTTTGTAATTATCTTCAAAAGCCGGTTCATCTCGAGTCGAAACGTATATGTGTGTTTTTATGAATTCTTTATTTATTTATTTATAATGTCAGAATGTGGAATTATATTAGGACTTCCAACTGAGAATTGTTCGAAATCCACGTGAGTGATTTTTGATGGTTCATAGTAGTTGGAAGACTGTCTGTATTTTGTGGTGTAATATTGCTGCGATAATCTGATGAATTGTTGAAAAAAATAATAGGAAAAATGACTGTTGATTATTGATGTAGAATTCAATTGATTGATGTAATAATCGACCGGTTAATTGTTAAATCTAGGAAGCAATATGAATATAGTTGAAAAAATATTATGTGTAATATTTAATAGCTGTGAAATTATAACAAATTAAAAATCTTTTAATTGATTTCATCTTGATTCATTTATCAATATGTTCTAAGAAAAATATAAAAATTTAATACATAGCATCGAAATGAAATCTACAATCTAAAATATCATATAAATCTTTAAAAAAAAATAGATAAAATCACTAATTACTATATCGAAAAAGTACAACTACTAATTGAAAAAAGTTAAAATCGCATCTAAAAACTGTAATCAATTTGTTGTTCAACATAGAAATTACAAAACTGCACAGCTCTCAATTTGAAAATTCACAAACAATATTTCATCGAGGAAAAATACTAGGCAGTTTTGAATTGTTGACAATGTTGAACAAACAACTCACAATGGATTCGAGTAAAACGAAACGGATGCATATATAAATGAATAGAAAGTAAACTATTCGAAAAATTATAATATACATATTATGATAAAAACAAACGGGAATGTATCGTATGCATAAACGGCTGCCGACCTTTGGTCGGGGGGTTTCAGGATCTTTGGCCGGGGGCACCTGAGACACGTCGGGTAAGGAGCCGGCACGCAAGGGACCCCGTACGGGTGCCAGCCCCTTCGTCACCTGTAAACATCACATCACAATACTTCTTTTCGCTGCTCAAATGGGAAATTCTTTCTGGTATCTAATACGATTCATAAAGGATATAATTTTAAGCGAGTCAGTGAATTTACTTTGAAAAAAAGTATAATTGGCTTCATTGTGGCAATCGGGGTTTAGGGAAAGGATATAAGTAATATATTATATTAGAAATTAAATTGCCAGATAAATAAGGGAAAATTATAATTATAAATATGCTGATTTCCTCAATGAAGAAGTAAATGATTCATTACGACTGATGATAAGGACATTTTTTTAAACAGTTAATTTCTGGAATTCGATTTTTTAGTACACTATCATTTAGGTGTATAAACATAATCATAAACCTGTTATATGAAGATTATGAATCACATATTTAATACATACATAAGAATATTGCAAACTATAGATAATATTACATTGCATGAACATTATTTTAACAGGAGAACTATCCTATCAAGACATAATTCGAAAATTAAAAAAAATATTATTGTCCAAGGTGAGAATTGACAGAGAAGGAAAAAGTCAAGGTTTTTATAATTAAAGTTGTAAAAACAATACAATGACTGCAAATTGTCAATTTTTACAAATTCTATTAATTTCAATAAATTTATAATGATAATACTCTACTATGACATCTAACAAATCATTCAAATTATGAATGAATTGGAACAACAAAACTATGTAAATATTGTTAACTTCTTACAAATCATTGTCAGTGTACAATTCCAGTTCAATTTGATACATAGTACCTACTTGCAAAGTGTCTCTAAACTTATTTACTGGGGTGTGAATGTTTATTGTTTTACGATAGTGGATAGATAAGGGTAGATTTGGTCTTCGTTTAGAAGTAAATAAAAACTGAATGAAATTTATGTATTTATCGAATAAACGATAAGTTGTGAAATAAATGAATAAATTTGGGCATTTAAAGAAATTTTGTTCGGTTGTCAGTAATTTATGTTATTATTTGTCAGATTTATATCACGACTGAACGTTTTAGATTGCACATTTTTTTTTAGTATATTTATGGAAAGCTCTGAAGGTGGAATACGACGATACAAGGCAAATATTGGTATAGGGAAGATCGAAAGGAAACCCAGAATGTGAATCGGTTGAATTTCTGTGTCATCGTGTGCTGACTTTTACTAGCAACATCTATGAAATGTAAACGGCAACGATGAAACGCTCAATATTTCTACTTCGAAGCCGAAAATTAGACTAAGATAGGATTTTATTTTAAAATTAGTTGCCTTTTCTCGTAAGGTTTGAGCTTACTTCGACTTGTGACAGCGTAGGTCGCTGCCCGAACGCGTAGTACAAAAGTAAATATTACGCGAACGTCGCTATTTTGACGAGCGATACGGAAACGATCTCCTGAAGCCTTTTATGACGCTCGATTCGATACGATGTCGAAGAATAGAACGGTGCGAACGCCCGAATCGAATTCTCCCGCGCAAATCGTAATTCGCAATCGAACGTCAAATCGTCGCTTATCGAACGTTTATTATGAGGGGAGATGCGTCGCAAGGAGCGTGCGATTCTCTCTTTGAGATGAAGGAACACATATCGGTGTTCTTTACGAGTAGAGAGAAGACGATGAAGTGGAAGAGAGTATATATTATAGTATTATACCCGGCTCGTGGCGTCGGAGACCTCGCGCATGATCTGCTCGAAGGCCGCCGTCTCTTCGGCCTGCTTCTGATGGTGCAGCGCGATCTTCTCGCTGAACTTGCGCGGGTTCGCCATGGCGGTCGTCTAATAAGAAAGCGGCGAGTGGGGCGCGCGCTCGTCGCGCGGGCCTGCGCCCTTCCCCGCCTCCCGCGCCCCAATTCACTCGCGGAGAGTTGTTCGCGCGGCGAGCGTCGGCGGCGGGCCTACGCTTGACAGCTGGCGCCCCGCACCCCTCGCGTCCCCGCCCCCCGCCGCCGATCGACGCCCGCCGCCCCGCGGACGCCCTAACGACGCGAATCGCGGCCATTCTTTTTGCGCGCTATTTTGCATTTTAAATTCGGATCAAATCCGATTTTAAAGCGTCGTTTAATTCATTTCGCATTTTTGTAGGCTACATTTCAGCGTTTAGTTTGCTTAGTATCGATAGATAGAGAAATAATTTTCGATTTTGTCAGATTTCATTTTCATTCAAAATTTGAAACAACCGAGCGTCAATGGATTCGATAGATAAATTAAGACAACGGAGAGACTCGATCCGTCTGGGAAACTCAGTCCCTCGTTTCGTTTTTCACCTATAACTCCCTTTTGGAAAATCTTATGAAAAAATTGTATCAGTGCACTCAGAATCAAATAGGGTTTACTTTGAGACTATCTTTTGAAAACAAAATTCAATTAAAAGGAATTAGGGATAAAAAATAAAAGAGGGCAGGGGGGTGAATCAAGTCTCCCCACCGTTCTTCAGTACTTCTATATGTAAGATTTTTCATTTTAGAAATTATCCTTCATTATTTACCCGCCTAAATGTAAATAATAATGTTTTTATTTTTATATAATTTCATATCTTTGAAATTTTTATAAATAAAAAAAAAAGAGGAAACCGAAATGTGTAGAAATAAAAATCAATCCTCACAATATAACTAAAATGAAAATTGTTCTCTGATTAACAATGAAAAATTCAGTTTCTTACATAATATTTCAATTTCATCACAAAACGGGTTGATCTACCTATGTAAAATTAAACAGAATAAAATGTGCTCGAAAAGAAAACGAACAGAAATAAGAAAAAGAAATAAGAATTACGAAAGTTTATTTGTGCAAATGTACACATATTGATGTATAAATTTGTCGAAAGTTTGATGCAATTCAACACACATGTATCTATACATTTATTGGTCATTTCTTTACACTATTAATGAAGTAGTAATTGTGAATACATTTTATCATCAAAGGGCTGAGGGCACCTAATATTCAATATTTTGATTATTGTCCATAACTGGCATTCAACACATAGGTAGGTAGGTACATTCACTCCTTATGATTATGTATAAGGATACGAAAAGTTCTTCACATTCATGTAAGTTCGAGAAAAGAATAAATATGATTTTTAATTATGTAATAATTTTTATTTAGAAAATTCTTTTGGTTAGAAAATTACAATATAAAGCATATGTTGTGACCTAAAACTATTTATGTATAAAGTACCGCTGCCTTCTACAGTCTGAAGCCTAAATTTTATCTCAATTAACACTTGATTTCAACATTGAAGATAAATCTAAAACTTAATACATAAATGTATTTTTATTCATATGTAGGGAGACCATTTATGCTAGATTTTCGGGATATGACCAGCTTCTAACAATATGTTCTGGATTTTACTATAAAAAATAATGGTCAACCTGTTTGTATAAATTTTCAAACTGGAAGATGAATCAATCGAAAGCATTGTTATAAAAATGAGTACTATTGTATTAAATAGATACTAAGAAACAACACATTTATTTCACCTCTTCTCCAATACTTATGATAAAAATGGAATTGAGGTGTGTTTTTACATGATGGAAGACTTGTGTTAAATTACTGTACGTATTCATATCGTATAAAGATTTAGAATGTTGAACAGATTTAAAAATCGTGGAAAAGTTAAATACAATATACAAAGTGTAAAATGAATTATCGGATTTGGTCCAAATTCAGGTCGCAAGATGATAAGTATGTAAATTTATTTTTCATAAATGAAAATAAGGTAGTTTTCGCCTGCATAAGAATAAATATGCATGCATTCTTCTACATAATACAGGTGATTAATTTTGCTGATTGAAAATTAATCATTATCATTATAAATTTGAATAATGATAATGTTATAGAGCACTGATCGTTTTTATGACTGTGACTCGAAGCTTTCAAAGTATAATTACAATACACTAATATATTCAATATTTTAAAACTGTTTACCATAACATTTTAGTCCGAAATTTCAACGTTCCAATAAATTTCAAATTAACAGAAGGATTATCAGCTAATAATACAGATTGCTTAATTTTCATGTCTCAAACAAAATTATCAAGTAAATGTAATCTAACAGACTTATGTTTAAATGTAATATAACAAATGGTAGGATTATATAATATTCTCTCTCTAATGGCAGTAATATAATTATTATATTATAATAGATAACCTAATTATATATATTTAGGGTCAATACTATAAAAATTTAAGTAGCAACTATAATAATAAACCTCAAACATTAAAACATATTCATTCCATTATCTGATGAAAACATAAACTTGAAAACGAATACGTAAGTATCTGGGAAAACGTTTTACATATTTTATCTTTACATTGAAATATTAATAAATAGTATTCTTTCTCTTTCTTCTCATTCGAATAATCATTCTTCTAAAAGTAATTTTATGTACAATATATGTTTCACACATTTCAACAAGATGTTTTCGAATCAAAATGCACTTAAAAGTTTTTTTGTACACAATGTAACATAAAAACTTTCAATATATTTTAGTAACATTAATTTCAGTCATATGATACGGTTAATAAGCCTCATTTTTCAACAAAATGTAATTAAATCTAGTCACTACAGTAAAATTTTCACGATTTCATTTTACTATTGCATATGCACAAAATTGATGAGATACGAAAACAAAAATGAAATGTTAGTCTTATGATTTATTTAAAATCGTGGTGGTTAAATTATTAAAAAAAATAGTTTATACACTTAACGGTAATGTTATTTTTGTTGAAAAAAAGAATGTATATATGTATATGTGATGCCTAAAATCACAGATATCATCGGGCAATTTATTAAGTTTGTCACACTAATATCGTTGAACAAACGTTGCCTTGATATTTCGGTGTTAATATTGTTAGTATATCTCAGGAGTGACTATGATCACTTCTTTGTGATAGTGGAGAATCTGTAGAATTGGACATTTCATCGGTCGTTTTACAAGCAACCACCGCCTCTCCTCCTGAAACTTCCATCTTCGTCGTCTGAAAATTTAATAGTACATTTAATAATAATTCAACAATAGTAAAATATAAACGTTAGAACCAGTTTAATTGAAAATAAATAAAAATCAAGCACATCACCACAAAAGTAAATTTAGTACCATAGAAAATACCTTTGTAATTACGATTATTACTGTTAGTTACAAACTGTTAGAACACAGTGAAAATTAAGGAAAATTTCTAAAAAGTTTGCAAGAATATTTCAAAGATCTTACGAATAATGGTACTATTAAAACGTATTGTGATAACGTTCATTACAATTCAGCAACATTCTGTAAATGGTCCATAATTGCTATTGAACAAAACTATCAAAAAAATACAATGATATAATTTTTCATAATGAAAAATGCAATGTGTACTTAAGAGATATCAAATGTAGTAAATATAAAATCACAAACCAAACCATGGTAAGTAGTTGTTAGTTGGGTTAGAACTTACACTTAATATTTCACCTGAAGTTTGATCAACAATAGGACAAACAAGATCATCATACTCAGCATCACATTTGTTTTTCTTTCTTTTTAAAGTAAATTGACCTTTTTTAACAACCTGAAAGAAGTATTTTTTTTTATCGCACATCATCAGAAAAATAAAATTAATATTTATTATATCAAACAAGCAATGAAAAACGTTTAAATTATCACTTACTTTTACTTTTGATGCTAAAGTCAAGGGTTGATAACCTAGCGTTTGTTCTGCTTCACGTTTTTCCTGAATCAGTTCTTTTCCAAGAAGTTGATTGAATCGAGAAGTCAAATGCCGTCTTAATAATGTTTTAGTTGGAGGAATATTCAACAAAGTAGCCAGAAGTTCGCCAGTGAATCTTGTTTCATAGTACATTAAGCCACCATGTACTCCTGCATAACATAATATTTTAAAATGTATATAAAAAGAAGATTAAAAAAAAACAAACTAATCGGTACCAGCGCCTCGTAAATTGGGTGCATATTCTGCGAGATCAACGGCACGCAGCCATTCCATTACTCGATGACTTGACCATCGAGACACATGGCCTCCATCAGTTTCTGATTCACCATTGGCACCTGGTTCATTGCTTCCTCCTCTTCTTATCATAGTGTCAGGAGAAAAGTTATTTTCTCGTAATACTTGAATACCTAATCAAATAAAAATATAATCATGAAACATTAATATAAGAATATATGTATCAGAAAATAATCGGAAATTACCTCGTCTTATACTAAGAGCATGTAGTTGAGAGGTAACTTTTAATGATTGTAGATCCTCATTACACAATAAATGTAGAACTCTGCCATCAGCTCGAGCTGCAGCCCATGCCTCTCGATATTGCGGCAAGCCCGCATCTTCCAGCCACCGTAAGGCCCAAGAACTATCTAGGCGGCCAGCGGCAGCAAGGAGTGGATCTGTAGATGTACCCTGAAATGAAATGAAGAATTTTGAAATGAAATCGTCAAATACTTAAATAAATATGAGTATTACCTGTAAATCCTTTAATGCTAAAATAATTTTCTTTTTGTGTAAAGTATTTTTAATGTTGAGTTCTCTTTCGATTTGTTGAGATGTTGCAGTTGCAATGATGCCTTTATTTCCTGCTGGATTGGTGAGCCATTTTTTCGCATCGGCACTATAGCAATCTAGCCCTAAATTTTCTAACCATTCACAAGTGATTTCAGCATCCCATTCTTTAAGAGGAATATTACTCCTGAATAAATAACAAACAAATAAATTTGAATTTAGATACATTTCGAAAAAAATAAGAAAATATTTTGAAAAATCCATACCATCGGTTATTGATACATTGTGTTGACTGTAGTCTTGGCGCAGCGGTAGCTCTAACACCGCCTCTTTGGAAAGAATCTATTGCATCTCCATCATTTATGTCTTCTAAGGCACCTCCACTACCACCTTTGAATAGAGAGCCCCAACCTTTCCCTGTCGCAGGGATTTTTCCAAGTATAGGACTACTTGCAGTGCCGATAACTGTGTCTTTGTCAGCTAAATGGAAAATGTAAAATAACAGTTAGGAACATCGATATTGAGATAATATATTCAGATTTAGTTGTATTTTAAAGTTTGATAAATGAGATAAATTTTAATATTGCATTGTTTGTAGTACTATTTAAAGCTATGAAATCAAATTGTCAACTGAAAAACAGCAAAGCGATTGAATTTTATGTTAATACATGAAATTAATGTTACAAAGTAAATTAAATACTTAATTGAAGAATATATAAAATCAGAAGATATAGATAAATTGAAATATCCAGAAATACTATACACATGTATAAATTCTAATGAAAGATTAGAATGAAAATTATAACTACCTACTTAAGGTAGATTGAATAAAATTACTGAAGCAAAAATTTTATACGTCTGGTAAAAACACTATTTAGATATATTTAATTTTATGCTCAATACGAGGCAAATATAATATCACATACACTTCACAGAATTACAACACTAAACTCAAAGCTTAGGAAACATTGGGTTTAAGATAGCAGAATACTTGCTTGGAAAATCAAAAATATAAACACTTATGTTACTCAAAGGATCAAAAATTACAGTAATAGTTACAGAAATACATTAATCGAAATTTGAAATGTAGGTATATGGATGTTCTTGTAACGATTTTTGATATATAGACAAAAAAGCCAATTTCAATAGGTTTCTTTTCCAATTGTATGAAAGCAGTTCTCATAAAGAAGAAAGCTGGTAGGCAACATGCAGGTTTTGACGACATTGAACACAGCCCAAATTTGAACACCACGGAACCTAGGTTCGGCACAGAATGACCCCTTCCTCGCGCCACCACCATACAGTGCTGTTGTGTTGGTTTACCAAAGCCCACTGAGCGGAGCACCACGGCAGTATCCAACGGCGCTGTTGAACGAGGTGTAGCTGGTGAAGATCCCAGGGATGCTCCTCTCGGCAGTGAACTGTACGAATGTGGTGATTGATCGTTCACCAATCTTCTATATGTAGCAGGAGGTGTCTGTTTGAAGAAAGATATATTATTGAAATTCGAAATGATTCTAAAATTGAGAGATGAAAGTGATTTTACCCTAGGTGTATTATCTCTGTGATGCATCATTGATGAAGCCGGTGAAGGACTAGGTGATGGACTGTGACGTCGAGCAGCACCGTTGGGTATCATCGAAGGTGGTCCTGGAGATGGTCGAGCCGCACTTCTCAATTCTAAATTTTCTCTTTCTAAGGCAGCCTGTCTTAATCGAGCTTCTGATACGGTTGACATTAATTCTAATTTTTGAGTTTCTAATGAAGATCTTGTTAACATTTCCTAAGAAAAATGATTATTATTTTTATTTTTATTATTATTTTTTTATTTGTCCACAGTAAAAATTTAATGGATACTCGAAGATGAGAAATTTGCTTACTCTTTGTAGTAGTTCTTCAGCATTCGCTAGAAGATTTCTTTTTTCATTAAGTAGCCTTTCAAGATCGTTGATTTTCTCCGTTTGAGCTGCAATTTGTTCAGATAATACAGATACTTGTAGTTGAAGTGAGTCCTTATCAGTCTCCAACCGACGTACTCGATCATCAATAATTTCCGAATTCTGAAAAAATAACACAATTTTTAGAAATTGATCATCAATATACTATGTAAAATACTCATTATTTTTGGCAAAGTTAAACACATAATCTATTTATAAACAATTAGAACTTTTAATAGTAATACATAAATTATATTTTCAGATCAAATGTGGAATTTTCAGCTGATAAATTATGTTTTAAAGCATTAAATTTTATTCCACCAAAGGGTGATGATTAAATCTGAGAAAAAAATAATGGACTTTAGAAACAATTATTTTACGAAAGCTTCAACACAAAAATTTCGTATTTGTATGTGCAATTTTATACATTAATCATACTTGTTTCAACGAAGAGATTATTTGGATATGTTACAATTATTATAATATGCCTAAATGGATTTGTGAATCATACATTGTTTTCTTTTTCAGGATGAAAGTATTAGTAAAAAACAGCATGCAAAATTTGTTACAAACAAATACAACTCAGAACTCCTAAATACCTTACAACCGTACTGATTTCTGAATCTATTTTGCTCAGAACAAGAACACCAGTAAGAAGAAGGATGACAGTAGTAATCTATACCAGGTCGGTAAGGAAAATGTGGTCCTCCATAACATACATCTCCATGAGAGCCATGCATATCTTGCTTATTGTTATGAAATGGTGAATCTCTTACATCGGGACGCACAGGCATATCAATGTTTCTAGCGTACTCTCTCGGATCCAATCTTGGATCCGTCAACATACTATTACTTCCATATCTGTGCGGATCATTATGTTCGTGTCGCCTGTTGAAATGTTCATAAGACAATGCACGCCTCTGTAATTCATTCAAATGCTTCGGGGGAGTATGAGGTCCATATTGGGAATAGTATATGTGATTATCTTGCTTTCTATGGCTGGAAAAATCGACGGGAAATGAATGGGTCGATCCCGAATGATTGTCGTCGTTGCTGTAATAATTGTAGCTTCTGGTAGGTGAGTATTGAGATACTTTCAAATTGTGACTCGATTTGGACTTTTGATCCCTTTCCATTCTGCTAGTGGAATGTTGCCTCCTTCTATCCAAACTGCCGATAGAGGCTCTATCATGGCCATGATGAGGAACAGGCGGTTTTTCGCATGAACGTCTATTCGATAGGTTGATATCGGTTCGTTTAGATTTGACGATTTTCCTAGTCTCCTCTTCTTCGGTATCGGGCGCAGGAGACACGACATTATCGTTCTGCTCATAGCTTATCCCTAAATCGCGGTCAGATTTGATCCATTGGAAATCTTCATCGCACGGAGTCGACGTGTCTGTGCAACACATCATAAAAAATCATAAAAAAAACAATCAGATCAAACTAAAAACAAAATAATTGAAAAGAACTGTAAAGATCAATCGACTAGTATAAGCAAAATCGACCTATCCGATATCCAGACGAGGTCGAATCCGAGGAAGACCTCCCCGAGCTGTGATTGGAATGATTACTGTCCGACCACTTGACCGTCGAGTTATCGTCGTCGGGGTTGCTCCCTAAACATCCCGCGATCATCAATCAGTCCGTCTCCAGACCAAACAATCGATTCGAATACTGACCCATCGAGGTGTACATGTAAGACCTGACCGCCGGATGGATGCCGCTCACCGAGCAGACCCCGTCGTCCTCCTCGTCCTCCTCGGAAGGAGGATCCTCGAGGTCCTCCGAGGGCGGATCGTCAGCGTCGTCGTACATGACGCCGACTGTCAAAGTGTTCTGTCTGAGAACATCCAGAGTTTCTATTTCGGTGGCTAAAATTACATAGACGCGCAACCGGCTCGGGCAAGTTTCCAAGCTTTCGGATGCCGAAGGACAATAAACGCAGAAACGACTCACTCGTTAACTCGGTGGGATGTTTGGACGCCGCACGCTGTGCCACGTGTGTGGAAATATTTTAATCGCGTCGAATGTTTAGCCATAGTAGTTTATCGGATTAAAAAAATCATCGTGGGATGTCGATTTGTTCGACCGAAGGTCTGCTCTAAACGAATTCAGATCTCGGTCGGAAAAATTTAAATACGAATGCGAAAAGTTGCTAGGTCGACTTCCATATTTTGAAAATTTGAAAGTGGTCGAATAAACGAATGAGTCAGTATTTGAATCGTTGAATATTTGATAAATAAATGAATGATATCGTATAGATGAAGTTAATGTTTAATTATATCAATTGATGTAACTAGTGGTAAGAAAATATGCTAAAAATTCCCGACGTCTGCCAGTCGATTGGTCAATGTCATCAATTAAATCAGATCTAAATTAAAAAAGCCAAAATCTGACGCAACCGAAAGATGCGTTGTCGAACGCGTTCGATACAAACTTTCAACACTCAATACACTTAAATATACCGAATCCGAAGTCTGCATAAACATTCCGAGCTTAAGTGGATAACTCCAAACATATTGCTATATTAACCTCGATCCGGAGACGTGATCTTCGGCTCCTGCTCGACTACGTTCTCCAGCACGGATCCTTGAGTCCTGTCGTCCTCGGATTCACTATCACTATCCGTGGAACTGGAAGAGGACTCTTCTTCGACTTCCGACGTGTCCCTCTCGCTGGACTTGACCGAAGCCGAATCCTTGTCTAACTTGGGCCTCCCCTTGTCCTCGTCGTCCTCCGATCCCGAGGAGGTCTCTTCCTTTTTCGCCTCGATCTTTTTGGTCTTATCCGCCGTTTTGGATGCCATTCCATTCCTCGAAGACGGAAGCGTCTTCATCAGGCGAGTGTTCGACTTGTTCTCCAACTGGGCAACGGCGGCAGCCACCAGGGCCCCACCACGCCCCAGCTCGCGCATTTTGCAGACGTCAATATTTACACAACACGCCAGTTATATATAAAACGTTCGATCTGTTCATGCTGGCTGGAGATCCGCTCTGATCAAGGATCAAAACAGCACTGGACTGGACCGACCCTACGTTCGAACAGAGCACTGGGGAGTTAGAAATAGCTCCAGACCGATACCCACGCAACCAACGACCCTTGAGCTATAACATAACATAATATCTGAGTGGATTCGGCCTCGAGACTAAAAAAACACATACAGAAGAGCGCCGAGATTGATCATCGCGGACGATGCGAAAGAGAATGCATTCGATCGATCGAAAGGGATCTATGGATCTAGATTAGGATAGGAGCAGATGGGAACGGTTGTCGATCTCTGGATATGTACTGATTGCAGCCAGATGTTGATGCATTTGGGGGGATGCACCCCTCCGAATTGATTCGTGGATTTTTTTCGATGTTTATGTGGGAAGTGGAGCAGCGTGCAGATACATAGAGAATATGAATCGTGTATGGAACGTGCGTTCGATTTAACGAAATAAAATAAATCGATAATGCGAGTGCATAATGCATGCGATTTATGAGACCACATCGGAAATTTCATGCTTTCAATCAAACACGATGCTGAAAAACATTTTCATGAAAATAGCTTTTTTAATGCCAACTTTAAATTTTTCAATTTTGTAAACATGACGAAAAAAAGTTTCGCAGCTAAATATATCGAGTTAATTTTAATTGAAATTTGACATTTATCACTGTTTCAAAAACTTAGATACTTTTCAAATATTATATTTCATATGAATAAACAAGTTCATTGTGAATTATTCCTCTAATCCGATGTAATTTAATAAGACAAAAATTCTACGAATACAAACACATAGTTATCATATGATAAAACAATGTAAATTTTTGATCGATGATTTGTTACTATACGAGTAACACATTTCAGTTTGTACTTTATTGAATCATATCAACACATCCAAAACGATAACTTTCATGAAACACAAGAAGCTATTCGCGTACAAAGTTCCCGATAAAAATTCCGAGAAATTCATACACGAGAATGATCAAATCTATCTTCGGTTCGGCGTTTATGGATCGCACCGCACGTTTATAAAACACGTACGATTCCGTTTTTAAACTCGGCGAGAAGCTTTAAAAAAAAAAATCACCAACTTGCACAACGCGAAGTTTCGCACTCGGGGTGAAGTTCCCCGACGCCAAATTCGAATATGTGGGGTGTGGAGCTCGCTCAAGATTCGGAATGAAGATCAACAAAGTTCGTCGGGAGACGAGCAGCTAACTACGCGTTTAAGACAAAGTTTTATTAGACGTCACCCATGGACAGGGAAAACGTGAATAAATCGGGGATAATGTGTACCCGGGCCGCGCTGAGGTCTTGGGCGTGTAAACTTTGCACTATTTTACGTGTTAATTACGCTCGGTGCGTGGCTTCGAGTTTGTTGAGGAAAGTCTTATTAATTTGTTTTATATGGAGTTTTCCATTTCGAGACGGATAATTTTCATTTCGAGATAAAAAATTATGTTTCAAGTGAAATATTTTTCGCTTGGAGTTCAATTGGAAGCCCTAGAAGCCAAAGCGACGAATCATATCATATGAGTTGAGTGCATAAATTATCTTCGGATATGTGCATTCATTCGATTTCCAGAATATAAATGGTTTCATGATTTGTATTAATATGTATCATCAGATTATTCAATTACTTTCTAATATTTTTATGTTTCTACTTTGTGTGTGACTTTCTCAAAATTGGGTCGTACACCCAAACTTCTAGGATTCTTAATTTTAAAGATAATGATTGAATTTAGACTACAAAACATTCAATTCGAAATTAATATTATTATGCATGAACATGAATTGACAAATTAATGTTTTATGAGAGCAATATTTGCATAGACACAAATCTGATAAGTTATATTTTAGTAAAATTCAACCGCGCATAAAATCGAATCTCACTATTGATGAAAAAATAAAAATCCGATACAGACCATCGGTTGCATTTATTGGCATTAAATATTGCACAATGCCTATCCTCTGTGGCGAAACGTGGTGTACCTTTTTTTCCACAACGAAGCATCCCAATCCGAATATCCCCCGAACGCTATAAACACACATAAAAACCCTTCCGGTTTCGAAAAGCCATCATAAAAAGGATTATATCGAGACTTTCCAACGTTGAAAATTTATCACGTTTACATAATTTCGATGAGAAAAAAAATATATACCCAAATCGCATAATATATTTCGGGGGATAAGGATCGCTTTGGCGGGATGATGCGATTTGTGCTCAAAGCAGGTGATGAAAAAGAGTAAACTAGGGTTGTGAAGCTCTTAATATATAATATATTATATTAAACTAAAATTTTCATTTAATAAGTTGACCGATAAAAATATTTTTTTCATCTAATAAAGAGTTTCAATATGATCAATTTTCTATATTGAATAGTATAGCTTCGATCCCTTTTGATTGATTTAATATCAAATTCATTAAATTTAAACTTTCATTGATCAATTGAAAATGAAAATAGATGTCAATTTTCAACAAAGACGAAAAAAATTCTGAAAATTCTCAACTCTGATTCAACATCCCTTGGATGAACTCATCCCGTTTTCAGACCCGGTCCGATACGTTTTCGTTCGAACAATCCTTTCGGTCGTATCCTTTGAAAATAGCCAATAAGGATACCGAATTCCCTCGATATAATATAATAAGATTCCGGCTGAAATGTTCACTGTTTATACGTCGCTCGCGTACATAAACACATTGCCCCATGTAAGGCCTTTGTGTCGCGTTTTGTTTAAGAATATCGGAAAAGTCGCACGGGGGACCATTATGAAAATTGTACGTGGAATGCTTTCTTTTCGTGACGAAAGTGAAAAAAAAAAAGAAAAGCACAAATAAAACACATCGCACAAAGTGAAACGTATGTAGATTCGTTTTGCTGTCGGGTCGCAAATCAACGGGTACAGCCAGATCGATGTTGAGCATGTGCTGTAAATATACATGGGAGTTTTCATACATATCGAATGTGTTTATGCGGCAACATAAAATTTTGTAGCTAAATTTAAGGGTTCGTGAAGCTTTTTCGCCGAGTTTGTTCCGAGCGTAAAACTAGAGATGCGGTTGGGCGTAATAATATTCGACGAAATTTCGAGTTTCTTTCGAGAGTTCGCGTCGAAGTTTTTGAGAAGGTGGTGTAGTATCTCTTTAAATATTTTATTATCAAAATGAAATGGAAGCTTTAAAAATGTAAATTTTACTTATAGAATGTATGAAAAATTATTTTATTTGCGAAACAAGAAGCGAACTTAATTCCGTACGTATCTCGCACGTGTTTTCGCTTGAGATGAATAATTCAAAACATCAATAAGTCATTTGAAGAAAAACATGTGCAAATATAAAAATAAATTTTCAATGCATCTTGAAAAAATTAAAATCATCAATATTTTGTAATAGACAAAACGATACCCGGCTTCAATAGGAATGCTTGTAGTATCGTTTAAAATGTCTTACCAAACGGAATAATATTTACTATGCTCTATGTGTCAGATCCAAATGAGTTAGAAAAGTAACGAACATCTATTTTATCATTTTTATGTAAGAAAATTGGTAACTTATTGTATGAGTAGCATGATGAGAATGAGAAAACGAAAATGTGGATTGGGACTAGCGCCATGGCAGACGTTTTTCAAACAATTATAACTATTGAAGGGGATACAACGTTCCATACATTTTTCCCCATTGTATAAAATATACTGAAAAATGTACTTTCATTCGACAACCTAGACGCATCGATCCAATCCACTCCATATAGCCCCATCGAGTCGAAATAGATTTTTTTCCCATCGCCAGTCTCCAGAACGTTTCGTAACAAACGACCTGGAGACAAAGAGCCGCATTCTTGTTAAAAGTTTCGTTCGGCATCTGAAAATCAACAGATTTTCAGATCGTCGTGCGATTAGACGACGAGGCCATTAAGAGGCGGTTTAACGTTCGGCTGAAAGTTCACCGGCCTAAGGACACGGTTTTATTTCGTCGAAAATGCACTCTTGACTTTAAGACGTGGAGAGGTTTTTATAGGATTACGTGTTAAAGAAGGGGTCTCTAAATAGAGACAGACGTCGATAAAAATAGTGAAAAAGTGCTGAATCGCGATCGGAATTCTGTGAAATGTGTACGTTTCAGTTCACGAAAATAGTAACGTGCGTCAGTTTTAAGTTCAAAAATCTTGTCTAAACTATTATAAGACGCGATCGAGATATTAAACATGCACTTACTCTATATTGGGTGTTTTAAATATTGACTTAAGTTAATCGGATTACGTTGAAAAATCAAGTTTGTTAAGTCAAACTCAAAGGATAATCCAATAAAAACAGTTAACACTAAACACGGATTAACTTAAAGCGCTTACACGTCGCTAACAAACTCCAATTACGGAGTTGAACTTTGACTCGAAATTAATAATATTAAACGTACCGAACAATTAGACGTAGTATCCATATTAAGATAAAGCACCTAATAAATTTTCTCCCCATGTGAAAAATCGTAAATTTTAAAAGAGTCACAAAATAGATACGATCACATTGTTATTTGTCCGCGTTTGAAAAATGTCCACGTATTATATTCGACTCTCGTATCTGGAGCACGTGCTTCCCGTAAATTGCACCGGACCAAAAAACCGGACAGACTTTATAAAGTGTCGAACGAAAATAAAAAAAGGCGGGAAATCGCAGGAAATGAACGAGTTTGACGCCATGGCGGAAATGCGACATTAACACCGGCGAAAGTGCAAATGACACTCGAAATATGGAAAAAAAATTGATGAAATGGAGTGAAATTTTGGATGAAATGGTGAATTTTCCGATGTGCGATGATTTCGTGTGTTTGTGAATCTGTGTTGTGGTTTGTTACTGTTTCGAAGGCTCTGATGTGTTGTAAAGTGCGGTTTCATTGTAGCGTCAGAGTTGGGTGAATGTGGCGATTGTATGTATGTTTGTTTTGTGTAAATTATTTATTATAGGGATTTTATGTCTGCTTAATGCCGCATACTAATAAACTATTGTTAGCAAATAAGCTATAAATTAGGTAAAGTAAGAACTGATTAAAATTTTATTTATAAATCTATTTTTAACAGATTTGCGTCAAATCAGGATAGAGGATGAGTAAAGTTAAAATAATTGTGCGAATAAAACGAACAATAACTATAATAAATTCACTTGAAGTATAATATGAATATCGAAGAGCTAAAATAATGGTTCTGCCAAAATAATAATTCACTTAAGATATTTTGGTGTTAAATATGAATTAATTTTTATCAATATTATTGGATGAAAATTGTGATGAACTATTTACAATCTCAATTATTATTCGATCGATATTCGACAAAAAAAAATTGTAAAGATTTGATTGCACTTTTGTATGAATAATTTGATATCATTGATCAATATGAAATACAATTGGAAGATATGTAAGTAAACAATTAAATTATTTTAATTGATATTAAGATAATGAAACAAAAATAAATATAATTATTCTATTATAATATATTTTGATATAAATGACTTAATTTATGAAAACTCAAACGAAATTTAAATAAACATTTACTTAACAAAACTCGTTGGGAAAATCGGGAAAAGTACGCCTACATCGGCGCAGCGCAAAACGCGAACCTTTCTACGTCCGGGCAATAACTAAAACTTTACGCCTCGCATTACGGCGGGGATAATTCATAAAGCATTCGTCGGAATAAAATTGGAAATGCCGACTTTTACGACGTCGGATCGAATCGAATCGAGACGAAAAGCGGCAAAATCGAGAGAAAATTCAGCTGCGAACTCGAGGAAAAAGGACGAGCGCTGCTCCTCCGAAAGGCGAAGGCGTGATCTGATTACTGAAAGATCGTCTTTTCTGCAGGATGCTCGAATTTTCACATAAAAGTGCTATGGAAAAAGTGAGAAAATAAAGCGGTCGCACTGTCTGCGGGGTCAATTGAACGTAACTGGAGGTTCGTGACCCGGAAAAGTCGAGCTGGTGTGTGTTATTAGCTAATTGTTGTCGAAATTGGGATTATGGTTTGAGTTTGTTTCGTGTCGAGAGAATGGGTTGTATAATTTAGAATTGAATTATTTGATGAAAAACATGTACGATAATTTGTGGTGTGTGAATCAGGATGGAAAAGTTCAGAATTCTATTTGATTTTTTTCTGCGTTACATACTCGTTGGGTCTGACGAGTATTGAAGTGTAGTCAAAAATACAAAATGATAAAACGTGAAACGTTCCAAATATGTGCATAATTTTGTGGTTGAATTTTATGGAAAGATTATGGCAGAAAAATGATTATAATGCAGTTTTTCCTACTAAATAATTCCTAGCAAAATTTTAAGAATGTTTTAAATAAATGGCTGTAAAATTAATACAAAATCAATTCGGAAAAAAACACGACGAGTATTTAACTATTTCACATTTACGTGTAATTAATTCGGAACTTTCAATAACATACATATACAAAATATCGATAAAATTTCATCATGCGAGTACAAACGGCTTTACAAAGAACTCAAAACATATAACATTTGAATATACTAACTAAATCAAAACTCATCCAGCGACCAACACTAGACACAAGCGCTCTATCACCATAAAAACGTTAAAATTAAACAACACTCATTATCCCAAATGGGATAAACAGTGTATACAATGGCGATTAAGCGCACAACATCGTCCACTAGGCGAACACGCAAATGTGTCTGGAGAGTGAAATTATGCAAATAATAAGAGTTTCACTTCAGCGGCCGGGAGCAGTTTGCACTGAAACTTTTATCTCGACGAGCCGTTATTATTGCGATTCGTTCCAGATGAGAAACGCTTCCTGCTTGCTCTAAATCGCGAGATTAACCCACAATGATACGGGGATGTGATAAAATTCGCTAACTGTGTCGGCTCTTGGACGATTTTACGACAGTCTTAACCGCGTGAAAGCAAGCAAAATTCTAAAATACAAAGGTAGAGAGTTTTCGTGGATTTCATTATAAAATTCGTATCATTTTTATGAAATGAACATATAAATGAATATATGTATTTATGTACTTTAATTACAGATCCTTTTACAATGAAACTTTCCGCATTTATTGTAGACATGTCTAGGTTGGTTTCTGCATCATTACATCTAGAATTTTTAAATCTACATTAGACATTTGATAACGAGAGAACTTTTTCGTAGTCTAGCAGAAGCTAATATGCAGACTACACACGCAACAAGATTTACTACGAGAATGACAACTGAAAATGCTATACATCAGTTCTCAATCGATTTCAATTCTTAAGAGTCTAAAAAGTAGATAGAAAGATAAAAATAGATAATAATAATAATAAAAATTTGTGTTACTATGTTAGACGATTTATTTAATGATTAAGTGTTTGATGAAAATGTTCTATCACATCTGTGTAATTAATTCGATCAAGTCGAACGACATTGTGTGAATGATTGTAAATTCGTTCAACACAAACACGAGACGAGGATTTATAGAGTGGCTCTAGTTTGAAAAAGTTCGAGAAGATAAATTAAATCTGAGACGGACGAACTTTTTCTAAATCCTCTCGAGTCCGATATAACTTTTCCCATTTCCGATAAAAGCCCTGAATTATTTAATATTGAATAAAAAAAAACGAATATAGGCAGTACAATTGACAACGATTGACTATTAAAAAGTTTTTCGATTTATACAATTTTAAATCGGCTTACTTCTAACATTTTATAATATAACGATTGATGAAAACCACATCGAATCGTACAAATGAAATTTTTCATATATTTTTAATACAAAAACAATATATTTTTTCGGTGCTATATTGGATTTCCATCTCATACGTACAATTGTGTTATGTTAGAATCACAATATATAAATTAATTAGATTGTTTCATTCGGCATACGGAACACGAGCAGCTGCGCACAAATGCACATTTGTGGTTTCAATCATCATAATTGAATCTGGATACCGAATCGAATAACCGTATACGAACAGACGTACATATGTACGTACAAATTGAAAAATCCCGGAAAATCCCCGAACGTTTAATTGCTCAAAACGAAAATAATATTACGAAAAGAGCCGACTTTGATGTGTCGGCGAACTCAAAGAAATCACCGGCGTAGAATTAATCCAAACGTCTAAGAATGTAAATGCATTTTATTTTAGTACGCATTACAAAAATACATTCGGTCGCAGAAGTGTTGAAACGATCTAATTTTCGATACGGATAACGAGCGGAAAAGTTTCGTTTAAAAATTGAGTTTTTTTTTTGTTAATTCCAATTTTTGAGTATTTTATTACGTTTTACGGTCTCATGTGCGAAATGCTAGTAGAGGATCGTTACAAACGAAATGCGGCAAAATTCGAAATGAAATCCGCGAGGAATTTTAACGCAATTGTTCTGACCGGCTACACAGTCGGTATACACGTTTACGTATTTTTACGTGAACCGAGTTAACGTTGCGACTCGATTATCAAACAAAACAACAATAAAAGGGAACAATAGAATTAATTTGGCTCTTATGATGGAAAAATTTCAATTCTGGAACGGTTTTATTAATTTTGTGTACCGGATTCATCTCTTGTACATGAAAAAAAATTGTACGAAATGAATATTCTATCTGATACATAACATTCATAAAGCTGTAGATTCAGAATCATATAATATACTTTCCGAGAAATTTATAGATATAGAAGAATAGACTTTCAGAGAAATTTATAGATGTATTATAGAAGCGGCAACAAGTGAAATGATATTCTTAAATAAACACACTCATCAAACGCATTGGAAGTGGAAGCGATCAAACCATTGAGTGCTTTGGAATGGAGCCATGCGATCTCGGCATTGTCTCGCTTTATCGCTATCGTTTTCCTTAACTCGATATATCGAATTATAACGAGACATTGAAGCCGAGAGGGAAGGGCCATTAACGAGATTAATCAATCCGGTCGTTTCGGACCATTAATCGTCTAGCATGAAATTAGTCGGATCGACGCGCAAGCACAATTCGTCGAAAAACCAAAAATTATAACAGGGGAGCACTTCAAACTCAAGATAAGAAAACGACTACTGACCGAGTTTCGTCTCGAACCGGTGTAATTTCTGAATTCTGCTGTCGCAGTTTGGAGACGGACGAATATCGGTGCTGCATCAGAAGAACTCATCCGAGGAAGAGATCGTCTTCTAGGAAGTGGCACTGGAGTCATAGGAGGCTTTGTGTAAACGTCCGTAGGCAACGGAGGTAGAGGTGGTCTGAAATCTTCAGGAATCGCATAGGCTATTCGATTCGAAGTCAAATAAAACTCATCATCGCTCGGATAGAAATGCTCAGGCATCACTCTCATCTGATTCTGATAGTTCATATGCTCTACGGTGGGAGGATGATAATACGGTATTTGCGGAGGATACAAATCAGAAGGAGGAGCCGAAGGCTTCGGCGGCAACGGAGGCGGAAGAGACGATCGCCTATTCTTCAGGAACATTCGAAACTTTCCATCAGAATCCTCGTCGCTTCCACTCGAACGCTTACTGATACACTCCATTATGATTATGACGATTTGGACAATTGGTCAGAAGTTCAGAACGGACATCCTCAATTTGTCGAAAACGGTGAAATGCGTCGGTGTCGCGAAATGCATTCTCGTCACATCGTTTCGAAGCCGGGAAACGGCCATTTTTCAACAAGGAATAAATCACGGGTCGCGTTAAAATCGGGTGGGTTGTGGAGCATTGTTCGAGCATCTGTCGCAAAAATTTTAATCAAATTTCCAATACTGTGCGTATTCGACTGTGAAAGTGGGCGGGTACATAAATGATCTCATTTCGTTAAATCTACGTATGTATCGATTTCATTCGAACTATTTATGCGTTCATACACGATCGAATGCGTATCAATAGACGGCGCACAACAACTCATCACACATAATAACATTGGCCTATTTCGGTCGCGACAATACAAAGCAATTGACACTGTAATGGAATTAAATTTCCGCGAATAATATCGACAAACTAATTCACTGAAAAACCAATCTGAACGCACTCTAGAGCAACAAGTACCCGAAAAGTCAATACACAATTTTCACAAACACACTCACTTTCGCGTCAAACGAGCACAATGCGCGATCGAAAAATCGAATTTAAGCTCGAACGTTGACTCGTTCGAGAGTACATATCACGAACAGGAGAGTCGAAACTCAATTAGGAACCAAGGAAGGGCGATTCGACAAGGGAGATGGAACCCCATGGGTTGGGTTAGGTGCGATTTTGACGCCGGTCAATGGGGAACTGGCGCCCGTCTCGGCCGATTGCCGCCCACCGCCCACTTGAACTCGTACAAAGTGTCGTGTCTGTGTTGGAGCTGATGTGTTGATATGTGAGTGTGTAGTCAACCGAATTGTCAATGATGTTAATGACGGTGATGATGATGATGGTGGTGATGGCCGGAAAACGGCGACGGCACATGGCCCCGGCTCTGATAAGGGATCGTCTGTTTTGTCGTGGTTTTTTAGGGGTTGTGGTTCTTTGGTAGTGTTTGGGGTTTGTTGTGGGATTTTGGGGGTTTTATCTCATGTGGATATGAATGTGAGGGATTTTGTAGTTTTTGTATTATGTGTGGGTGTGTGTGGTTGGAGGAATGTAACAGGTGCGCGAGAGTGTTGCTTTAATATGTGATGGTTTTTAATGCGCGGGGGTCGAGTGCACTTTTTCGTCGGGAGAGTTATGGTTTTAATTTTTCTAGTGGATTTTATAATTCATCACAAAATAAAGTATCATATGTATATAAATATAAATCTATGGAATTTATAACTTTGAAAATTCATGGGGGGACCTTTCTTATAGCTCAACCGTAGCAAATACATATTATGCAGTAAACATACGCTACATAATTACAACTATTTACAATTGGCGTTGAGTTCATAGAGTATTAAAAACGCTGGGTCACAAAAACTAGGACATATTATAAAACAAAATTTTCCAAAAAATAATTTCAATTGCATATATTTTAATCCTGTTTTAGAATCCGATATCGTTTTTCGCCACGAAAAAACGACCTATCCCAAAACGCTTCGACTGAAAAACTTAACACAGCACCATATCGATTTCACGAATTCGGAATTAATCCAAGGTCCGAGCGGTATCCCGGGAACTTAATTCGCGTCCCGGGAAATGGGGGGTCACGCACAAGAGACGCGTCCACGAACCGCACATTTGTCTTCTTCCACCGCAAAATCCCGAGATCCCGAACGTGCACTTTACTCTAATTTAGACTATCTACAAACACACGGAATCAAAAAGCATATGATATACATAAACTACGATCGATATTATAGCTGAACTATAAAATAATCTTTGATTAAATTCAATTTTATATTCAACAAGATTCTATGATTCGAACGAATTTTCCACCCGAAAGCATCTTCCACGTAAATCGAAACTCCGCTATACACGTTCTAGTCTGTATACACGTAATAAACACTCAACATCGAGACAAATTGCCAACTTTGTATAACAAGATCGAGTTAAAATCACTGAAATGTAAGCGACACAGCCCTGCAGTGCGTAAGGGCAAATAATAATTAGGTTTCGCCTCGGCGAGCTATCAATTTGAGCACCCAACCACTGATCGAATTAACCGACCTGAGGTTCTAGGCTGTAGTACGGTGTGTATATAAATATAACAAGGATGCTGTAAATAATCAATTTATAATGAAAGCGATGCGTGGATTAGAAGTCTGCGATATGATGAGGGATCGAGACTTATCAGCGGTTTTGATTATTGAATCTAATACGTTGCAATTGATATAATCTAGACAAATAAAAGTTAATGGATATCTGTCTGTTTTTATACTCATTTATGGGCTAAATGCACGTTCTTGAAATTCGCATGCAAGTAGCCAATTTGTATGGGAAAACGCTACTAGTGCTAAGAAACTAATAAAATTTGGCTACTCGCATGAGAGTTTCCGAAATGTGTATCTGTCCCTTAAAGGTTTATTGATTAGCAATAAAATTGTCCACAGTTATTTCGTATACGTCTGGGAAGATTTTTGCATCTTTATATATTACAATGTAGAGGAAATTTCACATTGAAGTCTTTACTGTAAGCTTACCTGTAGCAAACATCATGCTCGATCTACACACATCGTAATTTGGCATGTTTCTGCAGATATTTTGCATTTCGTTTCGTATTTATTTATTTTTAAATACTATACAAGAGTTCATATCGGCTAAGAGTCTCCAACAAAGCAAGTTCAAAGCTAGTCGTTACAATGAAATTTACTTTCAATGTGTACTTGCAACTATAGCGTTGTTAAGTACATTAACAAATCGTTGCGTTCGAAAGCCATAAACGTCACAGGCAAGCTGAAATTTTTCTTAACTGAAAAATGAAAATCTCGTTGAAAATACGTACTCCAGCATCTGAAACGCCTTCATGCGAAACTTCTGCGGTTTCACAAAGGTAGACACGCTCGATATACCGAGTAGAAAGAATTGAAAAGACGCTTTGTTTCGCGGAGTGCCCATCTGTTTCTGACTGCACATTGCATTATGACGAAACTATAATATAACACAAACGATCCTGCGTTTCGTCCAAGCGTAAATTCAAGACAAACGAATTCATAACGAATAATACAGGCATCTAATCGATATCCCCGAAGTTTCGACGCACGTTATTAATACAATTCACGCACATATGATTTGGGTTTCGGTCGGGCGAACGTTCGACGAAATTAAAGATAAACACGTCAACGGCGAAAGGTTGGTTCGAAGCGAGAAAAATGGACTTTTTTTCCTGTCCCGTGATACGAAAATGTGTTTGTGTGTAGTGTAGAATCGATTTATATAAATAGAAGCGAGGATTCGCTTTACAGGGCTAATTTATGCTGGGAGCGTTCGCTTACATGTCCGCTCACGTACTTGCGTTTTTTTCGCAATAAATTCGTGAAGAAAGTATTTACAGTTCAGAATATTTAGATTTCATTGAGTCGATAAAAAATTATATTGGAAAATTTGTTTGAATTTTCAGGAAAAATAAGTAAGGCTAAGGTTACGCGTAACTCTATGGTCCTTATTCTAATTCTATCGCACTATATCTCACGTGCGCTATTAAACATTAATTTAATCACCACTTTTCTTAATTTTCAGAGTATCTACAAGAAAATATCATCCAATCGAAAAAAAGAGAGACTAATATCAATGGAAATTCTAGATTATGGATAGCATATTAACAACATGAACTCATCGTCAGTTTAATTTACGATCGTGAAGATATTTTCAATATTGAATTGAAGCGACCTCGGAAGCTAGACAAATTCGATAAATATTTTTATATGAAATAATACGATAGAGGAGCGGCAAGTACCAATTACTTACGCTCGACATAGATCAATTAACGCCACTTTAGCAGCGCTAAGAAACTGCTCGGAGACACTTCCATAAGAGCCCTCATTCGTCCTAATTTAATTCAATTCGCCTTGCGTACACACGGTATTAAATTATCGCAGCCGCACACTCGTCACGATTCATAATACGAATTTAAAAGCTATATATGTATATCAATGCGGAATACTTACTAGTCGAAAGATTCCAATACATGTATTTAGATTTTCATTTTTTTTTTTGGAAAATTCATACCGAATCCTCAGTTTTTCTCGATGGTGGCAGAAAAATAAAATGATACTTCGAAACAATACTATGTGACTGCATGGCCGCATATAAAGGGAGGTTTTGTAGCTGTCCCCATGCGCTTCCCATAGTTCCGAGTGTTTACAGAGACGACGTTTGCAGGCAATATGTTGGCTGGCATTACCAACAAGCTCTCAAACAGGTATACTCATAGTGGTAGATAGAGTGTACCAAAAGAAATAATAATTAGGGATGCCTGTTGGAAAAAGGATCCTTTAAATAGAAAAAAAAAATAGCACTAAACAATCATAGAAAGCTACAAATTAAAATGAGATAGTTTATCTAAATAAATATCGTTTTAAGTATACATCAAAAGGAAGGGCGACAAATGTAAACTTAATACTACCGAATTTAGCCCACTTGTTAATTTAGGATAATATGTATTAGCGATAAATTCATTCATTAAATCAATATTATAGATTTTAAGCAAAATTAGCAGATGGTATAAAATTCACGATGGTCCATATTTGTCAACATTTTTCTATGTATGTTAAAAATGACATTGAAGGCTAGTCCACACGTTTGCAACCAAACCAAAACAGACAGAAATAGACCTATATACGCAAGTGAGACAGTATATAATCTGTCATCGTTTACTAGTTTTGGCTTCGGTGTGGTTGTAGAAGTGTGAACTCCCCCTAACGGTTGCATGACAAGGATAAGAACGATATTATTCTATAAGAATAATACAAAATATATGTACAAAATATAAAAATAGACAGCCCTGCCTTACAATATAAGTACTGCCTTTCGCTATTATCCTTCGGTCTGCTTGTCGCGCCAGAAAAACTCATCCGACTGAGGGAAAGCGGAAAAACCTCGCGTCCTTTCGACTTTCATATTGCGGTCTGTGGAAGTAAAATCGAGTTCCGATCCAAAGTCGAAAATAACGCGGGCTCAGATTAAAATTCAAAGTGCGAACGAGCTGAAAAAGGGTTGTTTATATTATGCGAAAATTTATTATTCTTCCCGCGGAAAATTTGAGTTTTTCGTTTAAAGTGACACTAAATAATGTCTGCGATCTGTATCGGTTTTATTCTTCGGAGACGTGACTATGCATATTATTACAAAAAATAGGAAATTGGAATGAATTGAAGAAGTATTCATTTATTATAAAGTAATTTTAATATAAATACGAATGAAAGAAAATTCACTGCATTGAAGTTATTTTGTATGCTGAACAACCTCTTGGACATTATCGATTCGAACCGCCTGTTTTTGTAAAAAGTTGGATAGGAGTTTGGCAACAAAATCGTATTCCAACATTTGCTTTCAATAGTTCTAAATCCTTAGAGACGATGCCAGCAGTGTTAAAGGTGATGAAGATTCTTTCTACTAAAATTTTCATGAAGAGTTTATACAGCAAAAATCATAGAAAAATACATAAACGGAAATAAAAAAATGTGACAAATTATAGATTCGTTTTAAAATTCTTTATGTATATATGCATATATAAAAATTTTACAATTTGCATGGAATAGACAGTTATATTTCAACATTTTACAAATAAACAAGCAATGTAACATCTACGTGTTCGATTATTCAGACAAGACGAGCTCGGGGATGAAGTTGAGAGGATCGAACGAAAATTACAATGTCTGTCATGGAGATGATATTGGATATTCCTTGGAAACAACATACATGGATTCGAATACCATTGAAAAGGACAGAAAATAGTCTAATTCAAGAAAATATCGATAGCGTCATTTGTCATCAATGGAAAGCCTTATGTAGGTTCTGTTAAACGAAAGCCCGTCAAGATTGAAGGTGATAAAATCAAATTTTCGGAAATAAATTCCCGAATATTGTCAAAATGAGAAAGTCTTTGCATTTTGATTGATTTTCGGGATTAGTTAAGTATTAGCGAAAGCGAAGTGTTATTTAAATCAAAGGAAAATTTCAGTGTTATTCCGAATGATTGCTTTTGTTTTAATTCAATCGAAAATTATTCCTGCGAAGATGGGAATAAATATTGTTGAAACATTCGAGATATTTTTATCAAACGAAAACAAAGCTAAATGTAGGTGAGTATAAAACAACAATCGTTCCACTGGAATATTCATTTCGACATGTTTGATTCGAAAACGCTATTCGATCGTAAAACGGTGAAAATGGAAAAATTGCAAAATGACACCTGCTACAAAAATAAATGAAAACACATCCGAAGAAGAACAATCGTATAAACGAAAACAATAAATAAGTATTTTCCGAATAACTACAAACACCGCATATAAAATGTCACAGCATCACATTTTCTATGAAAGAAGAACACACAACAGTCACATCAGATATCTATAGGTACGCAGTTGACTTTATTTTTATAAAAATATATTACTGAAGGTATATAAAAATATGCTCGAACTATAATAATACTTCCGCGTTTTGTTTCGAAAAAAAATTCTAGACTCGGAAAATTTACAGCTGGATTTAAAAGACGTATTTCACTCGACCGCGACTTTGCGTTCCACAATACTATACAATAGAGTTTGAAAAAATGGTTGCCAAAAGTCGGTTTTTCGTTAATTTCAATTACAAATTTCAACATTAGATTTTCGTAATATATAAAAAAAAAATTGATTTTGGAAGATTAGAATTTTTTAGCATGTTTCGAAAAATTTCGACTGAAACCATTCATAAGTTTCCAACAGATTTTTCTAACATGAAAATTCGCCTACCGGATTCATAAAAATTCCAATTTTGTACAAACCCTACTAAACAAAAATCCAAATTTCGAAACGGCCGAGATACGTATAACACCACTTTCTCTCCTAGACAAAAAAAAAATCAAATAAATCTGTAAAAAAAGCCTATTTTTTTCCAACGACTAAATCCAGCGAGGTTTACGCGCCTTCTAGCGGGTCAACGGAGACGCGGCAACAAACGCACCACAAAAAAGGCATAAATGCGAAGGGAAGGAAGGCAGCCCGTGTAAATACAACGAAAGGGACGAAGGAGACGTTTCATATTATATTGTTGAGGGACACAATACGAGTGGAGAGGAGAAGAGAGGAGTTGGGTAGGACTTCTCCTCTGGAAGAGATGGACGCTCTCCGATTTTTACGAGGGGACAAATCAGGATGTGAGACAGCTGTGGTTTTTTTTTTGGAGTGAAAAAATACGGAAGGATTAATTTCGGTCGTATTTTAAAAGTGGGGGTGAAGTTGGCTTTTGCGATGGAGTTGTATATAGGAGGTTTCGTCGTTGTGCATATGCGGATGGTGGTTTTTTAACCTGTTTGAAGGTAGGAGAGGTTTTGTGCATGAGAGAATTTGTGAAGTTTATAAATATCTTAATAAACATAAATTGCGCTGCAAGCAATTTTTTAAATGCTTTTTGAGAAAACTATTTAATTACAATCTAAAAAAATGAATGATATTTCATGGTGCACTTTTTATGTTCTCACACAGCATAAGATTTTACTTAAGTTGGATTAAAATAATGAGAATATCTTTAATTATCATAACAAAGCAAGATAACCAAGACAGTAAAAATTTCATTAAATTCAGCTACAATCGACATCTGAACCATCATTACAAATGGCTCTAATTAGACCGATTCAACTGCAAAACAAACAACAATCCATTACCTATCGACTAAACCCATCGAACGACACTATCCAAAGATACCACCTATCCAAATACATAAACCATTCAAAGTACACTATTTCCAACGAAATTCGTACATCACACAAACACATAAAACGCGAAATGCAACTGCAGTAAAGCAACGATCCGGATTTCCAATAATGGAGGAACACGCACGTTTCCATAAGATTTCAATCCGACTCGTGTATCGATACGTCACTCGACAACCAGTGAAAGCTTCAACATCCTTCTGCCGAAAGTTTCAGCGAAAAATCACGATATAGCAATACAGACTCAGTAGAATTTTCAGCTGAAGGTGTTTGTTGAATTAAAATAACTGTTATAAATCTCTTCGCCGATCCCGGTGAGTTATGGCATAATCCCGCGGTAGACGGGAATACGATGATAATAAAGCGTTTGCGGGCAAAGGCTGCACATTGGGAATTTCGTGGAGATTTGAGCTGTGAGAGTTATCCGGTTGAATATTCGAATCATAAAAATATTTATTAGACAGTAAAAGAGAAACGGTGGCATCGTAATAAACTTAAGTTCAATTGTAAGTGTTATAGCGATTTTATTAGATCGTTTATGTTAATTGTTACGATTTCGCGATCTTCAAATAGTGCAATAATTTGATGATAATACAGATAATAAAAACACTGTTTAACTCTTTCAGATTTCGTTTGTAGAATTGTGGACATGAAAAATATTCAAATTAGTATTTTAAATAAGTTGAATGAATAAATAATCAAGAAGTCAATTGAAAGTTAAACTAAACACATGATTATATTCTAAACGAAAGAAATTTCTATTACAAAAAAATCAAATAAAACAGATTTACACGAGTTTCGGATCAATACAATGCAGATACGATACAAAAGCACGAATTCATTTACGAATAAACATCGACCTAATCAAGCTCATTAGTCACCGACCAATCCAATATTCAAATCGCTTCGGATCCGAACGATAATTCGAAAACAATGAATAATTCATCGGAACGACAATCGAATTGTGATTAAATTCGCACATAAAACCGATCGATCGTATGAAAAATAAACAGCTTTCGTTCAGAGCATATTCGATAAAAAGTAGATTGCTCTGAATAAGGACAGACGAGCTGAATGCGGTCAGTTCGACTTTACGAGCTGGGAACAAACTGCGGTGACAAATCGAACGAATTTACGATTTTAACGCGATTTAAGGTTAGTGCGTTTCCAGCTGTATTTTATTATACGCATGGGGGATAAAAAATGCACATGACAAATGGGTTAAGCGAGAAAATGGGTTAACGATGTTCATCGAGACTATTGGCTACATTAACCGGCACGCAAACGATAAAAGCCTTTCGCGTACCGACGTGTAAATTTATATCGAGCCTGCCACTGTATTTATCGAGTAATAACGGAAACTTGACGCGAATAAACGAGTTACTGTTTAAAGCACGAGATACTGCAAAAAAATTGTAGCAGATTATATCGAATGCTACGTGTAATATTATTTTATTTGTATAAGTTTCTACATATTTTGAAAGATCATCCTATTTTATATTCAAAGTATCTGAGCATAAAACCTGAGATTTTCCCGAACACGCGCGGAATAACATAAAAAACAACGCAGCTTGCCGAATCTATCTAAATTCACTGTATCACAGAAACAAATATATTGAAATATTTTCTACTTTTATCCGAAACGATCTTATAGAACAATTTGTAAAATTAAAAAAGATTTCTTAGTATTTCTCAAAAACGTACACCCGATGCATCAAACAGAAATCATACATTATTCGCGACACGCGAGCGACTCGAATTTCAAAAGGCAAATTTTCAAACGGAAAACTCGCAGATTTTCCGAAGAAATTTTTGCATAAGGAAAAGTGTTCTGGGCACAATGCATATAATATTCAGAACACTTTTGAGAGAGATCGTCCTAAATTCCATTTCATATTTTTTCCTCGAATTTTATATTCGAACACACGCGTCGCACGGATCCGAAGCATGAAGTGGTGGCTTTGTTCTGACTCCACATTGTCCTGCGACCTGAAAGAAGGATCTTCAAATATTCATCGAGTGGTCGGGATTCGAAGAAGATGTTTATTATACGTATCACGCTCGGAGATATTGAAGAATTTTCCGCGGGCTCAAAATCGTCTCGTATCGTATCGTATCGGGCCGATGTGAAAAATAAACGAGACTGCTTCGCATTAAATATATATTTTCATAACGTATGTACTTCGAGTGAATTTTCCTGAGTTTCCAGAGAAAAATGTCTAAGGCGAGAGTTTGCATTATTTACGATATGTACGAAGCTCAGTACCGCTAAAGAAGATAGTGAAAAACAAGCTGAAAAAGATTCAATCGCAATTTTTACACATGCTCGAATAAGTGTGTTTAGTTTTGAAAATGTTCAAAAAAATAGATTTACAAATAAAAATAATTTGTCTTTTTGTACTATATAGAAGTATTAAAAGCTGATCCTTTGGCTATGAAGCTTTACAGAGTTATTGTATACACGTTTAATTAGGTTTTCGCATCATTATGATAAAAAACATCATACATAAAAAAACGATATTTATATCGTTAAAAAAATATCAGGGGGTTTTTCTGTAGTCGAGTCGTAGCAAATATTATGCAACGGGGTATATTATACAAAAGTTCCCAATAGGCTTAAAGTTCAAAGAATCTCGAGCAAAACCGGGTCACATTAACTCGTAGTGAAAATAAAATAAATGACAATTTAATAAATTTGATTTAAATATGAATATGAATCGATTCGAATCGAAAAATATTATTATACCCATATAAAAAATATATGCAAATAAAAGGAAACAATGTGCAAATGAATACAGATGATTTACATTGCGACCGTTTTTTCACATCAGCATTTAATCGAGAGTGAATTCAGCATACGTAAATGTATGGTAATTTCTGCAGAGGCCATAAATTTCCCAACCTGTATGTATTGTTCCACCCCATTATATATAGCGTCGATTTGTTCGGTTGACGTTTTAACTACGAGCTTTTCCTGTAGGCGAGGTTCGTGCCACCTATTAAATCTTCCTTTATTATTCCTATTATTACGTACGTGCAAATTTCTGGCTTATGCATTTCTGAAAAAGTTTATTTTCGAGAATTAAAAATTGACGATGCAAACTTCACTATGCGCACACACGTGCGAGGAGAGAACGGGGGCGAAATTTCGTTCGGTGGAAATTAAAGGTAGCTTCATCAATATATAACAATGCTAATATTGTTATATTGTGAAACGTGCTTTATAAACACGGAGTTAACTCGACGCTCGAATAACTTCATACACAAAGCTAAATTTATATAAATTAACAGGGCGAGTTTCGCGCAAACTCGTAATACACCGAACGGAACGTACACAATACGTATTTTATAACTAATTTTCAATACGAGCCGTAAATTAATTAGGAGTAAAAAAACATGAAGTATGCAAAGCTTTTGAAAAACAAAAACATTTTACGAAAAATACAATCACATTTTTCAAAAAATTCACGAATTGATACCTAGTTTCTTTCAATATAAAGAATTTTTACCATGTGTTTCAACCCACTCATTTCAGTTTCAAATCAAATCAATTTTAATTAATAATGAAAAAAATAGTTTCAAATTCAAACGCTTCAATATTCACCGCATAGAAAACGTTGAAGCTATTACTATGAATCATAATCAGCGTCAAAGCGAAAATCTCACAAAGCTCCGAGGAAAAATCCCATCTCCAGCATTCTGACACCATTTTAAAAATCCAAATGAACCAGAAACACGTAGACGTCGATAGTATCGATTCTGTCTCGTTGCAAAATCAGCACATAGTTATACAGGAGATAGTCGGAGAAAATACGTTTAGAACGACAGAGCCGAGGAATTTTCATCAGCGAGCCGCGAATATTTGGGAAAGACCCTTCGACTATATTGCGATGTATGTACCTTTTGTCTGTGTATATAAAATATTTGACAGGTGTAGCATCAAAAGACACAATTTTCAACATTGGCTTAAAATAAGACCTCTCTAGAACGAGCGAGCAAAAACACATACGCTACTGACTTAAATTTCAGACACTTTACTTTGTTTGTTCTAAATGTGTTTATAATTTAAAAGGTGATTTAATACAGTTCTTAATATAGCATGGAAAATAATTTTCATAGGAAAAATCTATGTATTATAAAATAGTAGTAATATGATTAAAGATTTTCGTTTGACACAGTTATTTTTGAAAGTTGGGTCTCTCGTACGTGTTCCGCACGTATCTTCTACCGAATTGAAGGGTCGACCTGAATAAACAATGCCGAAACGTAAAATATGACGATTCGTGACACCGAAAAAGTGACGTTATAATAAATTGGAAAGGATGAGGAGAAATGCGAGAGGAAAAAAAAGGGGTGTTGTCTTTACGGATTCAGAATTCGGCGCTAATCCGAAGCGCTGAATTATGGACGGCGCTTAAAGCTCGCGGAAAAATGAAAAATTCTTCGAAAATGTTGTTAATCAACGCCGGATTATGTAAAAATATTTTAATTTGTACGAAGGGGGTGGAATTTAGTTTTTGAAATTTTGCTGAAAATGCGGGAAAAGCGGCCGTAGTTCAGTCGGTTTTCCTAGCGGCTTTGCGCCCCGTCTGGAAAGTTTCATATTGTGCAAGTTTATCTTTAAAGGTTTTTCATTTGCAACTATTGATGTTACAATTGTGAGATTTTCATTCGTTTCGAAATGAAAGTTTTATAAAAGAAGTAACTAATTAGAAAGAAAAGATTGCTCGAAAGAAAAATAAAATGGAAGCTGAATAAAGTATAAGAAAATTTAAAAAACGCATTACCTTTCATCAAGTTAAAATTAATTATATTTAAATATAATTATACCTATATAATGAAATAGCATTATAAAAGGTGTGAATGATTATTTGGGTGATTTTAATATAGAATAAATAAAAAAGATCAAATAAATATTTTTGAGTGCACATACAAACATGAAAAGACAGACATTCTTCAGCCGAAGCATTTTTGATTCGAAACAACTCTCAACAGAGTTTTATATAATTCGAAATATCAAAAGAAGTACGAATCAACATTTTCCAACCGCTCGAGTTTAAGTAAACAACAAAGACTTCACAGAAAGATGAACACTCCCTACGTATACATATATTCTTAATAAAATAATAAATGACCATGAAATACGTGGAAATTTTTCTTACGAAATCTAAATTGGATTCCATGAAAATTTCATCCAAATATAGACCTATTGACGCAAAATCGCAACCATAACTCATACTCGTAAGATTGTTAAAAACGACAGACTAATTTACATGATACTCTGTACACGAAGAAAAGTGTAATTTCTGCATGTCAACTATGCAGACAGATTTTAATAGAATGTGATTAAATGTATACTCTATTCTCTTCGTTTAAGTACCATTTTCCATGTATAATAGTTGAAATATGGTAGTCACGATTTTGCATGAATGGTCATTGTATCTTTGACTATGTTATCCTCACCGAGTTGTTGTGGTGATTGTGTGGTGATAACCATCGCAGAACTGCTGCTGATGTGGTGTAGTCAGGTCTGGGCGGGGGCGGTGCTGCATGCTGCAGGGCTGCAGCCAACTGTTGGGCCAATTCCAGGGCTTTCGAACGCGAAGATCGCGCTTCGGGACCCCCAACGGCCGTGACCGGAATGTTTTCCACGCCTGAAAATCGATAAATCGCATTAAATTCTATGCACAACTCGAAAAAATTTGATCGAAATCCGATGAAAGGTTGAAGAGATTATACACATGATATACTCAGACAGACAAATATTGATTTTTGTGAGGATGAGAGGAACAGAAGCGGTGGTTTGAACATAATGGTGCGGTTTGGGAGGTTTGAACTTTTCGGGGGTCAAGGGCGCATCCCGAACTATGAACTGGAACCCTTTGGGGAAAAATAAATGGGGTAGATCTGAATAGATTTAAAGGCAGGCGCTCTTAAAAGAAATCGATTACCTGGGAAAGTTTCGAAGGCGTGGGAGTTTAGTTGGTTGATGGTCGAACTCGTTGGAAAGTTCGAGTGTCTATACGTTCGACTATAAAAGGATATTTGTATAGGTTAAATGACTTATCACTTGAAATTTTGAATTATCTAGTCGTGAGAATATTATAAATAAAAAATACTGTTTTAAAATTCACTCAATAAGTGCGTGTACTTTTACAACTTTAACCCTCATCTTATGCGTCATTCAACCACTTTTCCAATTAATCAAGAAACCTTAGATAAACACATCATCGAGCGGCCAGAAGAACTTCCGACATTTATCAAGCGCAAATAAAAAACTTTAGCATTACTTCGACTCGGAACTCGCACAAACAACGATCGTAAAATCAATCGTGAAGCGATCTTAAAACCAGAAATTTCCCGACTGCCGATCATTCAGTATTAAAATATAAAAAAAAACCTCTTGAATATTCTTATGGAAAAACCGCATTTTCCTTTGAAAAGACGACGATATATTCCCCATAATGCAGACAAAATATACTTATGCACGGCATACACGCATAGTTGTCTCGAGAGCAACTCCAAAGACGTTCCAGCATCGGCAGAATGTTGCGGACAAACAAAAAGATGGAACATTGTTTGCCGGAAGACTAGGCGCGCTTTTAAAGCACAAAGCGATGGTAATTTTCGCTTATACACATCACACACAAAGTAGGTACATAACACAACAGAGGCACACACAATACGTAATAGTACATAACGTGGAAATAAATGCACGAGAACGTAACGTACGAGAAATTTCGACACCGTTAAATATGTGCGAAATAACAAATTCGCATAATAACCGTGATAAAGTGTTGCAGAGTTCGTGCGAAACGCCTTCTACGCAATGCGGTTAAATTTTAACCGAGATGTTATTGTGCGAAGAGTTCTACTGAATGATCATTTATTTAACTCATTTAAATGTATTGTGAATTATTGATTAATCATTTTTGCAGTAATTCAAATGAAAATTGAATTTAAGAAAGAATAAACGTGATATAGCGTTGTTTGAAAAGTGATGAATCATTTATAACCCGAACTTTCAAACATTAGTTACTCAACTCAAGTGTTACGTAGCGATGTGTTGATTTTAGTTCTATATAATTTGAACGTGTTAGAAATAAAACTTTTCATTAGCGACGAGAAAAAAGTCAATATGTAAATTTGTGTTGAGTAACTCACGATTGAAAGATCGAGCTTTAAGTAACGTCGAGCAAAAATAAACGCAGATACAAGCATCGATTTTTTATATTTTATAGATAGATTTTATATTATTCGATGATTAACATTGAATTTTCTAAATATTCCAATATATTCAGTTATGCAGAACTCGAATTGAATATGAAATAGCTCTCATATTGGAATGCCGTTTTATGCAATGCATACAAGAACGTCACGGACAATATCCATAACAACCATACACAAAAAATGACGTATTTCATCACATATAAAAAAAAAACGATACGAATGAGAAAAACAAGACGATTTATCATAAAATACATAATATATTATATTTAGGATCTCGGAGAATTTTTCAGCCGGGACAAATTAGTGCCGTGTACGAGACGCGATCCATCACAATTTTTCATCCCCGTTTTTATTACGGTTCGATCGCGTTTTCAATTAAATGCGACCGCCTCTCGAACGAAGGCTGTTCATCATATAATACGCCCTGGGGGGCAAAATAAGCCCGGTAAGTAGCCGTGAGTACTAACCGAACGGGGAGGGTAATAAATCTGGGGAACATGCTCGATTGTTAAAGTGGGACTACAGAGTCCCGAAGGAGTTGCGACACTCAATTACGCGGAAATCTAAGCAAGCGCGGAATTTGAAGCGTCTTCAGCCAAATTGCTGACCCGATATGGTTAAGTAAGTGAAACGTTGTCAAAATTAAGCTAGCCGATTGTGCAGTATAAAGTGTATGTGCGTGCCAAGTTGGGATCATCATTCTCGCGATTCTGGGATCGAATCCTGTTAAGAGTCATATGTCGTTATTCTTAATTGATACGGAGACCCGAACGTTTGATTAGAAAAAGTGTTGATTTAATGCTTTTGAAACGGTTCTTCAAACGTAATTCCAGCTTGTCAGTGTCATTATGATCGTTTGTTTGTTTCTGTCAATTGATTCGGATGGCATCTATCGGCGGCCGTAGTTTCTACCTATTTTTATTATGAGAGCTAATTGAAAAAGTAATTGGCTTGTGTTATCATTATCCATTTATGGTCGATATAGGATTAGCTTAAAAGCTAACCGTCTCTAACTATAATATAGCCCATGGTAACGAAGATGCTAAAAATCGAAGGTTTGTGTCTGATTTGAATTGTTCAGCCAGGGGGAAAACATAATGATAATCTAGATCAATTAGTCGAAGAATATTTTATTTCATGTCGTTATGATGGTCTTTAAAAATGCAATTTTTACAAAAATAAGAGGACGTTACTTCGAGACGAGGCTGTGTATGCGGACGATGAAGAAATATTCGATTCAGAATAATTGGGGGTGGTACTACGAGAGCCCTGACCCTCTACGTGGAGAAAAAAAAACGAAATAAAGGGAAAAAATAATTGAATGCGTAACGGGAAACGAAAATAAATAAATCGCGTAAATGAAACGAAAACGCCGTGGCAGATAAGGAAAATTAATTTTTTAAAGCGACCGCTTTCCCGTTGTGATTTTTAACGCTGTCGAATATGAAAACGTATAAGTGTTGGTTAATTAAATCAGATACGTTGTTAACTTGTGTAAAAAAAAATACACATACAGAAAAATAGATTTGTGTTGCGATACTGACT
This sequence comes from Cheumatopsyche charites, assembly GCA_024721215.1. NCBI lineage: Eukaryota > Metazoa > Arthropoda > Insecta > Trichoptera > Hydropsychidae > Cheumatopsyche > Cheumatopsyche charites. The sequence continues at coordinate 7,806,211 of CM045582.1, forward strand.
GGTTACGAGTTTGCAGCACGTAGATTATTTTTCAATTATTATTTCAGTCGAATTTGTGTGCTGCGAACACGAAAGTGAATAAATACGTAGCAGAAATTATCGGATTACTTTCATTATCGAATAATAAGAAAATTTGCTCAGCCAGATACTGCGAGCGGCGAAAACTAGTTTAATGAATATTCAAATACGGATCTTAATTAAATGTTCACAAGTCAAAGTTGGCTCATCTCGATAAGATATTAACGAAGTATACGCAGTACAAAGAATATTTTACAAGATCTAACTAAACACGTTCATAATTCACTAGCTTGCAACCCGGCATTGCTCGAGATTATTTGTACTTTAGACTGATTGTGAACTGTTCATAGAGAATATAGTGAGCTGTGTGTTGTTTGGCATAACTAACAAGAAACATTACCCGAACAAATAGAGTTCGCCCTAAACAACACAGTCATCATGTTACAACGCGTTAAAGTTAATCCTACACTAATAAATCATTATCGCTTTCGTACTCCACCCACTAATATCACAATCGATCGCATCCAACATCCAACACAGCACTTCCATCAAACAAATCCCATCAAACGACAATCGGCAGACGCGAAAACAATGCCGACCTCGAATCGCATTAATTGAACCCTCGTCCCGACGAAGAATGTCCACCCTTCCGTTGAAAATTCCAGCATCACAGCCTCGACCGACTTTCAGACCATAATCGAGCACCATTATCGCAGCATCACTCGGGGTGAGGGTTAGAAGAAACCAGGGTTTCCATTCGATATATTCGAATATTCGACAAGTTTCGTGCTGTTCATTATTCGATTAATTTAGGGTAGATCTTTCGAAGAGAGTTATAGAAAGTCTTTTTATTATGAATCGCACAAAATTCGCGGAATGTAGATTTGACGATTTATAGTAAAAATACTAACTATGACTCTCTGGTTAGTTAACTTAAGCAGTGAAAAGATCGGCCCTCAATCAATTTATCTATCGTTATAGGTATTACTAACATTTCTTATATATTTTTCAATTAACATCATTCGAAAGAAAATTGAGTGCTCAAAATAAATGTAGCTAAATCGATATGTGGTGGTGATCATTCATAAGAATTGTTTTGTAAAGCTTTACATTAACACTTTTTTCGAATCAAATGGATCAAACGATTGAGTCTACATATTAATTGATCAATTAAGAAGAACAACATTTGGACTCTCACCAGAACCGACAAAGCTCGAGCCTAGGCATACAATGTATGCTAAATCTACACAGTATACACAAACGATTTATCCCATTGCAGCATCATCAGCTGACTTACTTAATATGAAAAAAATAATAACCTAAACTAAAATCTAATCTGACCCAACTAGTCTCGAACCGATGGGATAGTACAAGAGTACGAAATGTTAAAGTACACAAGTACCATTTTTTGTAACTAAAATTTTTGCATAATGAAAATAGTTGATAATTATCAATGAGACATTTTAATGAATTAGACAATTATTAGGTGACCCTGTGCAAGTCACCCCTTTGTCGATTGACCGTCGGCTGATTAACCCCTGTCCAACTCGAGTTGGCGGTTTTCGATTAAAGCCTCGTTCGTTGTTGTGAACTCGATCCGATTGCGGTCACTGTGCGAAGGTTGGTCGTATTGTTTTCTCGTATATAAACCGAGATGAATGTGGATTGTGATGGAAATAATCTCGTTTTTGTCATAGCATAGAATCTAATATTATTCTAGTTGTGAATGAGTGTTTTGTGACGATAGTGCGCCGTGTTGACAGTTGATGAGGTTTGTGTCAAAGATAATGCAACTGAATTGTGAAAATGTTTCGAGTTCAAATGTACGAATGTGTTAAATAATCGTTCGAGGGGAAAATTTAGTGTCGAGTTCGCATGGCGTTAAGTGATATCTGATTACGGGATTAATTAACAAAGGTGTATTTAACGAAAAGCGTGGTGAGGTATTTAATTAGGTGTATACGTTCTAAAAATAATACGCGTTAAATATTGAACACACATCGTAATATTGAAGTGGAAGGAAAAAGGAAAATACGTTACATTTAATAAAATTGCAATTTCAATCGACGATAAAAGTGTTATACGAATGAATATATGTGAAATGTCTAGACACTACACCACAAATAATACAAGACGAAAAAGAAAGCAGCTGCAAAACTACGGCGTAACTAAGGAAAAGTTTCTCAAAAAGTTCGAGTCGAAGGAGTGTATCGATTTAAAAAGGCATTATGAAGTTTACGGCCAATTACTGGTGCGGTTTAATTAAAACTTGTGTCGAAGTAAAAATATAAAAAAGTAATGAGGACATTTTAACTTAGAAAGAAGAAGCTAAGGACCGATAATATCATCGTGTATAATGTATCAATTATATTAACGGCAATTTACTGAGTCATCTTTGAGTTGAAAGTATTTTACATTCGATATGACCAATTAAGAGTAAAGAAGCGAGCAGAATTTAATTTCATCACAAAAACGAGAAGAAAAATTCGAGAGATTTAAGCGAGTATTCATAAAAGGGATTATCAATTATCCGAATTTCTCTTTCCGCAAAAAGATAGACATTTATGTACATACATATGTAGAGTTCGACGCAATAAAATTAGATCTTCTTTTCGAACGTACATGTATTCACAAGGGATTTTATTGATTTTAAATTAGGTATACAAGATACCTGCAAAAGAACATACTCATTTTAACCATTGTATGAAACATAAGAACGTAAAAATTCATATCTAGAGCATTACCTTTCATCGATCGAAACATCAATCGTAAACGAAAATATTAAGAGTGAAACAGAAAAATAAGAATCGTAGAAATAAACCGCAAAAACGAAAATCGCAGAAACGAGAACAACGGAAGGAAATTTTCTCGGGGAGAGAAGGTAATAGGGCCTCGGGGGGCAAAGGGACAACAAAGGGTCGGAAAAACGTGCATAAGAAAAAAAGTGACGAAAATATAGGGGCAATAACGGAAAGAAACCGAAAGAGACAACGCAAATATGTTTTAGTGTGTATTCGTAATGTTGCTCCTAAAAGCGTTCTCTATTATATTAAGAGGATTTCGAGTATCTCTCGATAGGGGAAACGTATTCGAGCGAATAACGGAAAAAATAAATCTATATGTTTTCTTTTTAATAATGCGGATTTTTTTTCAATCTCGGAAATTTATGCTACATTTGATAATGTGGAATTATAAATAGATCATTTTATATTCTACTGTATTGATAGGTTCTTTAAATGTAATACAATATGATATTCATGATCGATAAATTTTATGGCGCTATAAGTTGTTAAAATCACTGAACCGATAATGATATAAAAATCACATGTCTGAGTCGTTTTTAGTAGAAAATTCACCACGCTTTCATCCCCTATTTGGCAATAGTGAAATAAAATTTGGCACAGACTCCTATTACATACACGAAAAGAATACAATACATTTATGAACGTAATAAAAAGTATAGTGAATAAAAATAAATGTTAAAACCTTTCGATTTATAAAATTCAAATATTTATTTAATTAAATCAACACGATTAGTGACATTTTCGAACATAAAAAAATATATTTGACATTCCGATACATTAAAAACGCATTAAGAAGCACACGCGCACGAGAAGAAAGTCCGGTCGCGGAGACGATTAGAAAGTTGACCGCGGCAACGCAGGTGAAAAATAGTAATCAAAACCCAAAAAAAGTGTACAAAATTGATTATCGACGGATACGCAATTTTCCTTGTGCGAATGCAATTATACTAGCGATTCCAAAACGACAATCTTGGCCGTGGTCAGGGCCGTGACGGTGGTCAAAGTCGACGACCGTGACCCAAACATTGCGGTCACGAAACCCGACAGAATGAATCACAAAATCATCTCGATATGAAAAAAAAGAAAACACCGTTGAATCATTCGAATGGTCATAAAATAACCAGCCGATAGAGTAATGGTATATTTGCTTGTTAGTAGTGTCGGAATCTATGTATGTTCTTATTGATGCTGAGTTTGTGTCCTGATGGATCCTAGCAAAAGTTAGATGTCGTTTTTCTTGATTGATCGACTGATATTGAGACTTTGACGTTAAAAGGGTACCTTAAACTCATCGATTTGTCAGAGTCGCTAAATCAATCAATTCATTGATATCTTTATTCAATAGAAGTTGTCTTTATATGGCAAAAAATCATCTTAAAAAACTTCGCGAATCACACAATTCGAGTGAAATACGACGTCATTGGAGAGCTTTATTTCATGAAAAACACGGTACACATCGATGTCATTAAGCAACAATACATCTAGCAAGATCGTCATAATTCAAACCCAATTAAAATCAACTCAGAAACTTACTGATCCTTAACATATCGATACGTGCGTGCATTATACAATAAGAATCTAGTAGCGAAACCTGTATTGAAAAAAATCAAGCCCCCGTGTGAAAAGTCGGGATTAGTCGAAACATCGCACATGTCTCAGGTGCGATTTGTATGGAAAGATGCACCCCTGAGGGCGACAATGAGGGTGAGTTTTAGGGGTCGGTCTTTGAAAAGAGTGCGGTTGACTATTTATTGCCTTTGTCATGATAACTCACGCCTGTACGAGTATTCTCTCCATGGCCTCCGCTCCATCTGCCCGTTAGCGACTAACATTTATCGAGGGCAGATCTTCTTGCGATTATTATTATTGTATCATAAAATATATTGAACTGTTTCGATCTTTAGATGCGGTTCTGTTCATCCTCGTGTGAATTTTTCTCTTCTTTTTTTAATTTATGCGAATCGCGTGTGTTAATTGGACGCAGAACGGTCGCGTGTCACGACACATTAGTACATTTCCCGAATTAATCTGCTCGGAAATAGACAATGATATAATAAGTATTGCTGATAAATAGTAATGTGCTAGAGTAAATTTGACGTATTAATAGGCGCAAAATTTACGGTTATATTACGTAATATAATGTGAAATTATTTTAGAGCACGTAACTTTCCAATCGATAAAATTTTATGTGTTTCCATTATAACGAAAATCACATAACGAAATTTATTGCATATTGAATAGTGAGAAGAGATTTCGAACAAACATTAAATTGAAATTATATTATAAATACAGATTTTATATTTTAAATTATTTTCAATCTAATATAAATAATTAAATGTTTAAAAAAAATCAAATCGTTTAAAACACACCTTCACTAAAATCATCTTAAAATAATTGATTCAATTTTTTTTAATATTTAACTTCAATTGAAAATTATTTGACTTGAATTGTAAATTATTCGAATTTAATTGGAAATTATTTGATTCGAATTGTTTATTATTTAGCTTGAATAAAAAATATTTAATTTCAATTTAATATTTATTTAAATCAAAACGGAAAATCTATAGAACCAAACGTCATACAATAATTTTAGTTGAACAGATTGATATTAAAAAACGACATAAACACACACAAATATAAAACGATCCACACAAAATATAAAAATGCAATCTTTCAACCGACAAAACCACAAAGAAGACGAACAGAACCGATCAGAAACACGAATGACGAGTGCTCCGGACACAGAGCGAGCCTCGCTCGAGATCCGACGAAAAACACGTCAATTCACACGACAGACACAGACAGACTCGCAATACGACGGTCGTATGAACCACACGGACGGTTGGTTGTGTCCTCGCGATGGATCGCGTCGCAACTGAGGTGAGTCGTCGATGCGAGCCTCGCTCGGCCAACTGCTTGTCGATGGCGGGAGGTGTGGTTGTTGTTGATGTTGGTATTGTCATTTCGCATGTGAATGGTCAGTGTGGATCGGCTGGTGATGGTGGAAGGCTGTATTTCGATGAGGTGAGGTGATGCGGTTGAGGAGTTGAAGGTGGATGCGGCGCGAGTTCGGTTTGGATTGGAGTGCTTAAGATGGCGGCGTTGTTTTTAAGTGGTTGATTGTGCAAGGGTTTGGATGAAGCGCTTTTTCCAGATACTTAGATCTGCACTGTGCTTCAAGTAGATTTGATAAATTTGTTTGGAGCAAGGATCAGATCTGAAAAAAATGTGTTTGATCTCCATGTGAGAGTGAAAGATTTTAATTTGAATCTGTGTGAATTCATAAAATTTTTAGATAGTGTAGAAAATACTGTCGATGCATACTGCTGTTGGGTTGATGAAGTTGAGATGGGTTCATTATTGATGTGGTTAATCAAGTGTTTCGTAGATGCTGATGAAATGATTAATTAATACGATTTGATTAGTGATGTGGTGTATAATTCAAAAATTATAGATGAAATCCTTTATACATAAATACTATTGTTTACATTAGTACATAAGTCTTATTACTATGTCAATACATAATTTAGAAATCGTATTTTGTAAATTGATCATAGTTTTCTTGATGGGAACGATATGTATTTTTGATGTATAAATGATTATAGTGAGACGGAAGGTTGAAATGGAAGACATTATGAAAATAGCAATAATAAACCATAATATTGTTTACAATTAAATAATGTTTATATGAATAAAAAATAAGTACACAGTTGATAATGAGAAAATCATATACTCACTCAAGTATGAAAAACCTGAACATATATTTTAGGGGTTGAAGTGTATACTAAGTACATTTGCACAAAAAAAAAATCATTCGAAATCGATCAATCACTAAATAATCTCAAAATCATAAAGCTCGATGCATACTAAATAATATTAAACATAATATATTTGTATTCAGTAAAATATGTTATATGATCGATTAACGAAATTCGCAAATATTCTTGAATTTACTTTGGGCGAAAATGAATTTTCGACAGCAAAAAATTCTCACTAAGCACCGAAAACAGCTGAAATCGTTTCGATGATGAATCACATAATTTCTATTGTTTCGTTTATATTAAACGAGCAACAGCTGGGAAAAGACGATCGCTCTTTTTCGCCAGCAATAATAATATCGGCGACTTCGAACGTTTCGCAACTCGTTAGCGCGATTAATTCGCAGAAAAAGTATCGTTGTATAAGCGAAAATAGGAAGCGAATTTTCAAATTAACGATTGTTAATGTAAAAAAAATGTATGGCAAATTTCCGCATTTGTTTCGGAACGCATACACGTGTTATCTGGGCGATTGTTTCCTGCACGTAATTATGGAAAACGATTGTTTTATCGAACGATCTAATTAGTTGCATATGGAGTTAGTTTTTTAATAGAAAATAAAATATGAATTAGGTGATGTATTCGAAAACAGCTGGTCAAACATAATGAAAACTCATACGTACATTCAATATACCTTCGATCATTTAGATACTGTCGATAAAACTGGCATGGGGAACATAGATAAATCGAAATGCAATTAGAAAGTAGTTACGGTCGAAAACCGATAAAATAGGTTATACGGAATATATATCACTTTAGGCAATCTATTACAGAGAACAGCATCTTTCAGACGATTCGGCCGAATGAGGAGGAAAAAAAACGATTGTGAAAATAGACTCATTCGAAGAGTTGAAACGTTTAAAACCTCGTTTAGATTTGAAAAGATAAACAGCTGCTAAAGCGTGATAATTCCCATTGAAAAAGTCAAAAAAATAAAAACGGGGATAACAAAGGCAGGGTGCGAGAAGGCGTTTTTTTTTTTTCGACAATTGCGTGTGAATCGAACAATCCCCTTATATTTCCTATACAAATATATACATTCGTGCTGCTATTTATCGGTACAGTATAGCTTTAATTTATAATGAAATTCAATAGTAAATTTAAAAATAATTCAAGTCTACATAAATTTATTTGAATTAATATTTTTTTTTTATTTTAACTTTTGAAATTTTAATGGGTAATTTGTATACAAATATCAAAAATATTGTTGAAAGCACTAGGGGTGAATATTCGACGTGTCATAGCGTGCCAGGGATACAAAGGGTGAAAAGTATAGTGTGCGGTTTATATTGTGAAAATTAGGACAAATAGCAGTGTCACGAGTCGCGTGAAAAAGTAACGAGTTTAGGTAGCGGCCCACTTTTGCCACTATGTTTGAGACCATTTGGCATTTTTATTGTGGTTCATTTTACGCGACCTATAATATGTCTGTGTGGATGTGGATTATTCTACCGTGTTATTAAATCTGATGTGAAAAAATGTTATCGTCGTTGTTTTCTGATTTGAAAATTAGCTAGCGCGAATCGATTGATGTGGCGTGATCGAACGTTGTATTGTCGTTCGGTTGGTCCATTTTTTTCTTTTTTGCAGTTATTCAATTTCGTAATTATGCATAGCGTGATATTGGCTCGACATTGATTCTGAATAATGTAGAATTTGAATTTTCAGTGTTTATAAATGTGCGTGCGAAATGAATGTCACGTCACATACAATCGTCACGCAATAAGAAGCATAATAAAATCGAATGTTTATTTTTAATCGAATTCAAGAAATTCCTCGGTTGGTAGATTTCAATTCAAGAAAATTACTTCATTAACGTCAACAAAATACAATTCAAATTAACCAGATGGATAAATACATTTAGCCGAAGTTCAAATAAAAAAAAAACATGACATTCATCACAATAAAAATTCGTTTATTTACGGTAAACGAAATTTTTATATACTGTGTACTCGTCGTAAACAGCAATTAGATTGAGGCAAATATGAAAAATTCTCTAGCTCAAAACGACATTTTCGTGATGAAAATTCAGAGCTCAAAACGAGAATATATGGACGCTGGTATTACGCAAACGAGTGAATCTTTTCGCACATAAATCATCACGCGGTAAGGGAAAGGGAAACGAGGATATTCGCACTCGACAACATATTATACATATATTACAGAAAAAACGCATTAATAAGCAATCCAATACCCCGAAATCGAGAGGAATATGAAAAAAAAAACATTCAAATTTTAATTCAGTAGAGTAATATATGGGGGTAAAATGAGCCAGAACGCCTCGGGACGCGAACCACAAACACTAAAATAAAACCAGACATTGTGAACGCGGCGAAAATGAAAATGAGCGCGAAAATTTTTCATATATGAGAGAAGGAGAAAAGTTTTTCAAACGGCCCGAAGCGCTACTTTATGCGAAGAAGCTTTCTCGCAGGCCGCGAAATTAAAATTCCGCCAATATTATAGAGAATAAAAAAAAAACACATTAAGTACCGTACGAGGTTAGGGCACTCGCTCCAGACTTAATATTTCAATTTATATTTTCTGGGATGATAAGAGGGGCGGTTTTTAACGACGCTTATAACGGCGCCTTTTCACGCGACATCTTAATTTTACGGCATTGTCGTAAACGCATTAGGCGCAGAGTGCGCGTATAAAACTGGAATGTTTTCAATTTCGCCGAGAGAAACTGGACTGTGAAGATTCAAAAAGCGAAATTTTGAGAATTTTCTTTTCAAAAACGACCGATTTAATGCGAGTTGTCTGCTTGAATGTTCCAAATGTATGGAAAACAGCGCATATCTATTGAATGTTATTGTACATTAAAGTTTATTTCAGAAACAACGCACGATCGATTGAATCTGTATTGTTCACTTATAATAACTTAAATCGGGTTTAAATTAAATAAAAAATATGTGACTTTCAGAAGGATCAAGTTTTCCCATCTTCCCTAAACATAAATCTAACCGAAAGCTTAACCTGACCTGACCAAACTTTATACACAGAATGTCGTGCCAATATAAGCCAATTTTTATCCATATCAAATAAAATTGCATCGAAGTTTTTCACAAGTTTTCATCCACAAATTGCGTCAATTCAGCATAATATTTTTCAAAAAACATTATGCGAGAAAATTTAATTGAAACTAAGGAGAACTCGTCGCTGAATTTACGCAAATTGTGACATGCCCCAAAGATATGAAGAAACTTTCGTTTGATATTCGCCGTTGCGAAAGTCGTAATTTCACGCAGACTTGAACGCCTGAAATTAGACACGTCGAAAAATTTTACATAGCGGTTGTGCTTATAAAGATACGTTCGAAGTTGTCATTAAAATGAAGCGCTAAATCGTTTTTTCTTTTTCATTCGATATGACAATCGTTTCGTTTCGAGCTTCGGAAAATTTGAACGTTCGCACAAATGGAATAGCTCTGACGAAATCGTTATCTGATAACGATTTTTACGTTGCCGCGTAGCTAAATTGCCAATATACATATATATCGAATATAAAAAACGCTGTGTATGTAACCGTAGAAGAGAAAATAAACTAGAATTTATTGCGAGGAGAACAGATGGAGAAATAATTCCCGTAAGCGAACCCGGGAGAGTATTTCAGTTAACGTGTACGTGAAACTTTATGATGTTACTGTAAATATCGAATCTTTTAAAATTTATAGCGTAAACTAATATTAAAAAAACGATAATGATACTCATATATTATAGAATGTAATATAAAATTATTAAAATTAAATATTTTCAGTCGATTGTAATAACAAAAAGCATGATGAAGCTTTTATTAAAGCATTGAATTTTTCTATTTCGAAAAATATTTAAACAGCTTATAATATGGATGAATAAAAAACTGTACACTAATTAATAATAAAGCTTCAAAATATCAAATATTCACAATACAAATAAACACATCAATCCACAGTAACTAATATTAAACAGTTTGGAAGCAAAATCGAAAACGACCAAGTCTATTCGTGAAATACGCTCGCGGGTCCAATATTGAACCCGTCTACACAAATAATACGATAGTTGAGTGTAAATAACGCTATCGCACACAGTCAGGTTTTAATGTACGAAACATGTTGCATTCGATAGACCCATTAAATCAACCCTTATGCGAAGGGGTTGAAGAACAAAGTGGTCTAACAATAAGTCGAATGGGAATATTAGCAAATAAAACGAGCGAATGGATGGTTTTATTAAATTTTTCGTTCGATATTGAATTCGGTTGAACGTTGGAAAATTAATAACTGAAAGTGAGGTGCGTTCAATGTTGGATTTGAGGATTATACCATTGTGTTTTTCGAACCATCGCATGTACAAGGGGTAGAGTGAAGTCTGTCAAGCGACACGAAATCAACGTACGAAATGTTGTGTTGTGACGAAAAATCAATTGGAAGGTTGTTTCGATCAAATGTTTATATTGTTGAGAGCGTCGAAATTTATATAAAAGAGGCCTAAAAAGGTTTTTTTATTGAACACGAAAAACGTCTTCTCGAATCGAAGTCGCAAAACGTCGATGTTAAAAGATGAAAATAAAAACCTAACACGTGTAGCTACTATAGAATTATAGAAGATAAAAAAATATGATTTCTGCTTCTGTACAAACTAAAATAATAATAATTTTCGATTACAATTCGTTTGAAATTTGAATAAATAACGCATTAATATCTCGAATGGTGTTGTTAAAATGGACAAGATCTCGTGTTAAGCTCAATCATAGCTCATAAACATTCCTTACGCTTGCTCTGCCAAATTCTTACAAGACGAAAACTTTACATCATCTCGTCTGTGAAACAAGATTATTATTCAGATTATACAATCGCCATTCATGCAGCACATAATGAATTCGATATATTCACAGAGGCATATGAAGCATTTAAATGCAGTTCGCGCGCGAACAATAGGGAAACAACTTAATGAAACTATTCGAAACTCTCGCAGAATAGTAATGGATGTTCCCAAGAATCCAATATCGCATAAGTGCACGTACATTAGCGAAAACTGGAGAGCACGTTGAGAAAGGAAATGAACGAAATTGACTCTATTTGTAAAATGTTTATTAAAAAAATGTGATATTTGCTGAACAAAGCACCAGATCATTTTTACATTTTTTCTGTTAAAAAAGAAAGAATGAAACCTTCACGTAAATAAATTGCTAATAATACTGAAATGCAATTAGAATTTCAATTTCAGCGAACGAATCGACTTGCCAATAACGAAAACGCAAGACTTTTAAAAGCTGGACGTGCTCGAGATGAAAACGATAAATGAACCCCCCGAAAGCCTCGGGCTATTTCGTACAAAAGTGAAGAAAAAAACGAGTAACCGAAGAAAATTCTCTCGAGTAGCCACCCACCATTTGTTATTGTATAATTTTATTGCGTTTGCGAATTTCGGTCGTTTCAAAAAACGATAAACCGATAACGCGAACAGCGCTTTTCTCTTCGTATCGCTAGGAAAAGTGTTGTATGAAAAACGTACGAACATATCGAATCCGATACAAACAAACAAATGGCGTGTCATTCAAGTAACAAAGGATAAAATGCGAGAAAATTTCACATAGGAAAAATGTAGGGATGCGAAATCACTCAAACGAAACTTTCGAAGCCGAATTTTCTTCTACTATCTCGAAAAAAATGAAAAATCGGTTAGACGACTCTAATAAAACTCTTCGAACTTGAGCAATATTTTGGTGTAAAAAAATATTATAAAAATCAGAATCGAATTCTTATTTTTCAACCCTGATTCACACAAGCGAAAATGCTTATAGACATCCTGAAAATGTAATAATTCGGAAAAGAAACGAGCGAGCAAAGCGCGCTTTTCGAGTTGAATTGACGTGCTAATGGGCGATTAGCGATGGAAAAGCTCGCGAACGCGTGTACAGCGTTTTTCCGAATGGCAAATGTGATGATTTTTCCGAGTTTTCCACGTAAGGAAAAACTAACCGGTCGACTAATTATACGTGCACGTTAGCAGGAGCGAAAACAAAAGAGGCGTAAGTGAGCTTAATCGATTTCAAAGGAAAACGCCTTTGACCTTTCGTTTCTATGTTCCGAGGAAAACTAGTTGTAGTCGTGAGGGATAAAACTTTTCTATTGGAAGAAATATACGTGAGATTGTATTTCAGTAATTATCTCTAAAATAGTTATTCATTTTCGATTAATCCGATTGATGTAATATTTTTATAAACGTTAATATTTTATTAACATTGCGTTCACTATCTATCTACGTAATTCAAGTATTATCTCATCTTTCAGTAATAATCAACATAATCCAAAACAAGTATGTTGATAAGACTTTATAAAGTTTCTAAAACAAAAAAAATGGTTTCGACCGAAAATTTTCAAAAAAAAAAAAAGTTAGTTAAAACTCATTTTTTTATGTTGATCTCGTTCAAAACAACTGGTCCATCCTCTATACAAAATAAATTAACCGTTAAACAGTGACTATTAACCGAGTTCGCAGTTTGATCACGGCCACTAAATAATCGTTCGATAATAAACTATTAAGCTCCACCACAAAAGCGACCCTTCGTTAAAGCGATTAACGCTAAACAATATCAGAAAGACCTCGTGCTTTATCTACATCCCATCGCAGATATAACAGCCGATGAAAAACCCTTCGACAATTAAATTCGACCACAACGAAAGGTCAAATAAGACGACCGCATATGGAAAAGGACAAAGGGAGATTTATAAGGAAAAAAGAATATCTCGCGAACAAATCTCTCGGAAGGATTACCTCGTCGTTAAAGTGGTCGTTTAACGGCGCCGAATTACCACAAAAAAATAATAAAACACGATCGCATAAATCTACGTTTGTCGCTCGGAAAATTTTTGGGGAAAATTCTAGGGAAAATTTTAAGGGTCGGAAAAACTTTTTCAATAACTCGACTCCAATGACGGAATTTAATTAACCCGCCGAAGGGGTTTTTTCGAACGGGATCGCAGTTTGGAAAAATAAAACGAAGCAGCGACCGATTATTATTAGCCTGAAGTCGGTTTTGAATGTTATGATCTCAAATTATTTTTTTTATAAGAATGAAAAATATATAAATATTTTTGAGAATAGTAAATTCATTTTTAGATATTGATGAATCTTAATATTTTTAATCGTAAGAGAAATAAAATTTTTTTCTTCATGACAGAATTTATGTATATTGAGTTGGGACTTATCAGAACAATGCCATTCCTGAAATAGGGAAGTACTGAACATATTTATAAAGGCGAAGTAAATGTTTAAATCTTACATTGACTGTAGACTGGTTATCGAATCAGATCATGTGATTGCTGAATTCGTTGAGTATTATTACAAAAACACATGCACTTAAAACACTGCACATACGAATTAATAAATCGAAAATATCGATTACAAGCTCGAAAATTGAAATCCGATCAATTTTAAACACTTTCAATAGATTCTAAAATTTTGAAACGACCGAACCCGTTGGGAAAAAAATGTAATCGAAAATAAAAGAACGAACTCAAATTTATTTTTTCAAATATTTTTATTTGAATACAATCGATATGAATCCAGCAATACGATATTTTTTAAAAAACATAAGATTCTCGTTTCTGATGCAGGAGCCGATTTAAATGATTGTTGAAGGGGAACATTTTGTCATTTGAAAAAATGTGCAATATGATGTTTTTTGAACATTTAACGTTATCTTTAAAATGAATTTATCCAAGGAGGAATTTATGTAGCATCATATCATCGCAGTACTCTTCCCATATCTACTCCTATTTCTGAAACTTATCATATGAAACAGCCAAACTTATACAAATATCAATCGCCCAAATCAGAAATTTGCACACACTCATTGTCATAAGACAAAACCCGACTTCGAAGAACACGTCCAACACGAAACTCCAATCTAGGCCAGACTCGCTCCCGACCCAAAACGCTTCAGCATCAGCCTGAAACTCAAACCTTGGCATAGCACGAACGGTCACCTCGACGGTGTTGAATGTCCAGGATATCGAATGACACTCGAATCCCTCACATATACATACATTTCGTATGAAACAGTCGGTCGTGGAGCAAACAGAGCGAGCCAGACACCCGATACTCGGCATAATAACATTCGAATGATAAATGGAAGTTCAGCTTCGACGTGTGCCACTCGACTCGAGGACATTTCCCGTTGCAAATACGTTATAATATGTTTGTGTAAAGTGTTCGGGAATCGAGGGTGCTTTGGTTTGGATATGTGTTTGCGTGTGTCGTTCGCGAATTGTCAATGCGAGATTCGTTCGTGTGTCTCGTGTTTAAATTGGTAGATTGATCCTCGTAGTGGGAACTGGATTGTTTGTTTGTTGTTGGTGGTTTTGATGAGTGTTTGTTTTTGGGTAATTTCGGTTGAAGTTGATCGAAATGTGTATGAGGTTCGAAAATTGTATTCGAATTTTTAATGTGAAAATTGATTTGAATTTATTGGTAGTGCGATATGGTTTGTGGAGTGTGTACTGGATGTGTCCACGGGGCTGTATTGATATTTTGCGGTCTATTTGATATGTTTTTGTATATTTTATATTGGTTCTATGTGTTTTAAAATATCACGTCAAAGGCTATAATTTCGAAAATATCACTTCGTCATGTTTTTTTTTTAAATTGAATAAATTAAGCATATCGCAAGTCTTTCGGTTGAAAATGTCAGATAAAAATTATTTAAATAGTTTCAAATCAAGAACTGTAGAAAACTTATGTAGGATTGCAGAATATATTTAATTTTAATAAAACTTAACGAAGTTATATACAGTAACAATGTTATAGCCATTTACCTTAATCGAGTTGTATGAAAAAATCTTGGACGTATATAAAATGGTTGCGAAAAGATTTATTCTACTTTTATTGAATCTAGCATTCGATAACATAAATACGAAATATAATTTATAGATTTACGTCAAACCTACATCACAGCAATACAGTATTTATAGATACTGCTATCATTTAATTTCAGATAACCATACACATACATAAGTGAAAATTCCACGGAGATTCGTAGGAATATCGTGACCGCTAGAAAACGACCGGAACAAAAGAAAATAAGAACGTATCCCCGAATTCGAGAAAGAAAAATTCGTTCTATGATATTACGACTGAAAAGGCCAAAGGGTACGAGTGACTTTGCACTGATTACAAGACAATCGCGCTTTAAGTTAAGCATGTATCAGGAAAAGGACGAGTGATTTGATGATGTATCTCGTAACACGTTCCAATTTCGTATATATTCTTTTGCCAGAAGTAATTCCTGTACATGACTCAATTTCGATAGAAATGTTACTTGTACCTTTTGGCTTATTCAGCCGTCATATAATATAATATTCTCTAGAGAACAGCATCAAATATACGAGCACGATAGCGCAGATCGAAGATAATCCCCAACATGTTGCGCAGCCTCATTGTTACAGAAAGCGTGTAACTTTTACGAGATAATTCTGCTGAACGCTGCGAGCAACTTTAGTGTTTGCGCTTCTCGTTACGATTCGGGTTAATTGTTCGTCGGCGATAAAATTTTAACTATTTACCGACTGTCGAAATATATCGAGCTTTTGTAGATACGATATAACGAAACGTTCGCGAGATCAAATCGCGCAAAAAAATGTACGAGAGGGAAAAGTGCGTCACGTAAAACGCGGAACGTACGCGTAAAAAAGAAAATTGAACTACGTGACTATGTTCCGTACGCTTCTGAAATATATGAATTCGTAAAATATACGTGTAGTCAGAATCGAATCGTGTTTACAATAACTATCGAATTTTAATAGACGGAATTCAATTCGAAACGGTATGAAATATGGATACGCAGGAAACGGAAATGCCTCTAATAAGGAAATGCATAGATCGTTCGTCCGTGTCGTGAAGTACGTATATATTCAATTTTATACTCGTTTATCGACACACCCGAATGTTTTCAATGGATTTTTAGTTCAAGACGATTATAATTTTAATTGGAACATGACAAAATGGTAAACGTTTAGTACATATGAGTCGCTTAGTGTTAAAAGTGATAAACTCCACTTTGTATAATATAATCGTAAAATTTTATGTGTGAAATATCTTTACTGAATAATAAAGATAAAATACCATTAAATGACGGAATTTGTTTGGTCACTGAATAATAAATCCTTTGTTTCCAGAGCCTATTTTAATTAATACTATACTTTAATACGACTGACCACATCTATAATCAATCATAAATTAATTTTATATATTAACAATTTTGAATCTAACATGTTACATAGATTTTCTAGACTTTTCGTTTTATTGAGTCAGTCAGTGCATAATCTGACTGACTCAAATACAAGTTGAAGATATTCACCTCTCTATAAAAGTACTCACAATTAAAATAGAAATAAAAAATGCAAAACTAAAATCAGAAACGATTGTGGGTGCAGAGTACTATTCACTCGCTAATGATGCACCTTTCATACTCTATCCCTATAAAACGTTATATAAAAAAAATTCACACCGTCTGCGATTAAAACGGGACGAATCTCTATGCAATTCACAGTTTACTCTATTTAATTTTAAGATTTGAAATATTGCGGAAACATGAGGTCGATGTAAGCCGATATTAACCGCTTAATTGAATGGTTCTGCGAGAACAGGTGTAGGGTCGAGATAATCCATGCATAGCCGTGAGAATTACTCTACGAAGGGTAAACATTATCGTATCGGATAATTATTAAATAGGGCTCAGGGCACGTGCTTTCGTGTTAAAATCTTGAATATTAAGGTTTTCGGGTGCAAGAAATCGATATTGTTGTTGTGCATTCGGATTCGATAAACACTGCGTGTTGGTGAGTAAATATTATATCAGTCATAATTAATTTCATGATAAAATAATGACTATAAATATACATATATGTAGATTGTATACGGGAAATATGGAGCAGTGAACCGCAAAGGAAAATCTGATAAGCCATATGATACAAGTTTCGTCGAACAAGTGATGTTAATTAATTTATATGCGATGTGGAAACAAAAGCACAAGAATTATGTTTGGTTTACGCACAAAGCTTTATTGATTCAACGAGATGCTTTGATGACAAATCGATAAAACCGTTTCCGAGAAATCACAATGTTAAGAGAATTCTAATCTACTATAATAACTTCCGTTCACATATCAATATTTGAATTGATACCGAAAAAATATTTTCTATTCGGTAAAGTTTCCTTATTCGTACTCCCATGGATAATGAAAATATGCATATGAACGTGATCTGTGATTTTCAGACGAAAGCTGTTAGATCAAGACGAACTCAATTAATATCTGAAGTTTCAAGCTTATTTTGTCTTGCTCTTATAGCTTTTATCTGAAAAACACAGATTATTAAATGAATGTACTGCAAAAAAAAGAAACTTCAGATCATACTATAAGATAATGTGTATACGCAATTGAATTCTCCACTTCACAAAGTTTCATCCTTAAGAGTTACAAATTGAAAAACTTCACCCTACACCGAATTTCACTTATATTTCACATGAAATACAAGTAAACCACCTTCACCCTTTTCGCTTCAATAAATAATAGACTGTCCATCCGAATCGGACGTAATCTGGCACCAAATCCTCGCCAGATAATTTACTTTCCGCCCTCATCGTCAACACCGCCCAACCACCCCCCAACGGAAAAAGTGCTAGAATAAAGATCCATGGCGAGGGTGAGAGGGAAGACGAGGAGATCTCGAGGGTCGGATGAAGAGGGACGCTTCCTGGAGCCCTTTCATCAGCCCCTCGACAAAACACGGGCAGACCACCATCAGGAGGCGCCTAGGAGTCGTGCAATTTTCAAAAGCCCTCATTACGAGCAGGCTCACTTTTCATAAATACAAAGCGACCTGGTACGAATTTATGGCTATGAATTTCATAGTTGAGCTTGAATTTTTCACAACACTACCTGTCGAGGTCAGTTCTGTTGTGATAAGGTGTGTTCGCGTGTTATAAGAAAGGACTCATGAATTCGATTTCGTTTCGTGGAGTAATTAGTCGTTCATTTGCGAGTTTTTGCGTGTTGGAGTTAATTTGTTCGTAGTGAAGGATCTTGGGAGTTTTTTTTATCTTTTGTGCCGGTTTATTATGAGGTGGGTCTTATGGTCGTTTCCTCAAAGGGTCTAATGTTATTATCTTTCCTTTCTGCGTCCTGTTCCGGTGCTGATTATGACTGAAAATTAGCTTTTTCGCTTAGTACACAATTATGATTAAATATACTCAGAGCTTGAGATATATTTTAAATTTAATTAGACCTACTTAAATAATGAAAAAATAATTATAATGTTTTTGGAACTTCCATCGATAAGGTACTCAAAGCTTTTTAGGTTGAATTAAGTTTTTTTTTCACGTTAGACTAACCGAATAAGTTAGGTTACATTTCACATTCGGATAGATTAGGTCAAATGTTATCCACTTTTATCAAACAAAATCATTTTTTCGCAGAATTCCCAAAGATATTTCGACGATTTTCGTAAAAATAAAAAACAAACTTCTAAGAAATTCGAATTCCAAATCGAATTCAGCCTCAATCCCGACACTCGTTAGTGCTACATTATAGCAACAAGCCACGCGCGAGCGAAGAAACGAAACGACTCTGAATAATTCAAACGACGCCCGATTTTCGCGACACCTCTTCAGAATTGTTGATTCGAATTTAATCTACATTCCAAACTCGAAACGGGCAAAAATCGAAAAACCCCGTTCTGCAAAAGAGAGGACGAGGGGTGGCGATTTCAACGCCCCGAAAACGAAACCCGATGTTTACGGGGCGTGATCGGACTGCGGAAAAGTCTGAAAATCTGGAAAATCCGGAATCCCGGTGGGAAAATCGAGGATCCCGGTGAGGAAACTGAAGAACGAGGCAGAAAGCCTTCGGATAGATTTAACGGTTAATGCCCCGATGCGAAGAGTTCGCATTAAGAACGAGGTGGATTGAACCGTGGAACGTGTCTGTGGAAAACTTCGGCGCTCATATTCGCAATCGTTATGAGGATAAAGCCCTCAGATTATGTGGATGAAGAATAAACGAAGAAAGGTTGGCTAGAATACACAGCGTTATTGTCTAAGAGGGGAACGGGCTGTGATTAAGCTTTTTTTGAGAGGATATTATGAAGCTAGAGGTTTATGGGTTGGTAAATGTGCGAGATTAGACACTTTTCCATGATAAATGTTCATATTGTAATTTCTATATATTTTTTATGGTTGATCTTTAAACTCACATCTGTCTATGATTCGAGAATTTTCGACAGTTCGTAAATGGAGGAGTTAGTTAACCAAAGTAGTGAAAAGATCGACCCTAAATCATCTACGTAAAAATCGAATATTTGACTGTGTGATGTTTATAGACTCCGTAATTGCTGATCCTTTGGCAGAAAAACTTTTCAAAGTTAATGTATGGAAGGTTTCTGCATCATCACAATTTACATTTAACATTATACAAATTACAAACTAAGGGATTTTTATCGTTTGATAGTTCTCAAAAGTACTTTTTTGTAAATCAGTCGAAGCAAATATTATACAACAAGGCTAACTACGGGAAATATTATACATACAATACTTCGCAATTGGTTTAAAGTTCAAACATTTTCAAACAGTGCCGATCACAGAAATGAGTTTTTCTATAAAATATTCAAATGAAAATATATGTGATTGTTAAACTAACAGGAAAAGTACAAATAAAAATGAATTGAATGTGAATATAATAGAGCAATATTGGGAAATCGAGTCGAAAATGAGATAAGTTATTCGAATAGCACCTATACAAAACTACATAGAATATAGAATATAAAAATGGGGTTATAGAATCGAGTTCCTTTTGAGGTTTTGGTCCAAAGTCGGTGTCAAAGCCCGATTGTGCGTGCGAATCTGCTTTGCTGATCACACGTGCCCGAGATTAGCAGTGGCAAAGGGAAAAGGTTTTTTCGGGGGTAACTCAGTTCAAAAAAGATTTTTTTTATGCAAGAAAATAAGAAGCTGTCTGAAAGGGAGGAAAATTCGCTTTGCCTTTGAATTCCGATGCGAAAATTAAACGTAAGCAAATTACACGAAGGCGCCTCGACTCCTCTGTATACATATTGTATAGCACATACATCAAACCGGAAGAATTAAAATCAAAATCAAAGGATAATTTTAGGGTAACGAATTACATAAATTGTTTTATAATCATATTACTTGATTAAAATCAATCTTGCACAAAATATATTTAAAATTATTTTTCAAAAAAAAATCTAATTATAAAATTAGATTCTATCCAACGAAACGAACCGAAAAGTTTCATTCCTCAAACGTCAAAACACTCCTTCAAACGCTAAAATATGCAAAGACACTGATTAGAATAATTCGGCGAGCGAAGACGAAAAATAACCAACCCTCTCGACCCCTGAATGGAAATCGGCACAAACGAAGACTCGACCCTTCGGCTCGTAGCCTCAATAATGTAATAGATTTCGACAAAACACAAGGCACGAAGGTCGAAAGTATCGCACTGCGCTTCGGCATCGCAATTTCAGTTAATTTCGACCTCCCCTTTGTTATAAATAAACGTCAAAGCGCGAACGAATTAGCGTTTCGCTACAGCCTTATGGCGTCGATTGAATAAATCATACCCGAAGCATAACTAAGGGTGTATGTAAAGCTTGCGTGCGAAATTACACTAGAGAAACTGATGTGAAGGTCTTTAGAATGTAGGGGTGGGTCAGTTACAGTGAGTTTATGATTTTACTATTTTATAGAATTTATAATCCGTTGAGAACTCGATAGTATACAGTTCTTGATTAAATTAATGGAATCACTGAAGTTTTTTGCACGTTCGTTTTGAATTAAATTGTACAAAATACATTTTATTTTCAACTTGTAGAAAATTACTTTTATTTAGAAAATGCATCATTTTGTTCCATTTCAAGCTTATTTTCAATATATTATGTATGTCAAAAAATTGGTATCGGAGAGTGAACAAGTGAAAATGATTAAATATATTATAATGTGAGAAAAATCAAATTGCAGCTCTTTGAAAAAAATTCTAAAGTAAAAATTAATTAATTTTGGTTTCTGCATCACAGTACATCACAGCCTTAATTAATAGCATGTCTAGTGGATTTGAAGCTTTTATAGCTGAAAATAATGGCTCATCCATATTAGAATTTAATGGCATAATTTCCTATTTATCGAATATTCATATTTTTTTACTCTTAATTTGGTCAGGGGCTATACATATGTATGTACATTGTAATTTTCATACATGTAAATATCAGCTAATTCAGCTCCATTATTTCTAACATTTGACTGCTAATTCTCTAGTTTTAACCAGTGATTTCATGAATCTATCGTCAGATAATAAACTCAATTTACATGATCATAACTTAACTAACGACGTCGTGATATGAAATACGCACCTACACGATTCCACTGTAGCAGGCCGAATAAAAATGTCAAAAAGCGAGCACAAAGGTAATCGTAATTTTATGGCATTTAAAAGGTGCCAATTTCGGAGAAATAGGACGCTGAAAGGCTCGATTTTTTTTCAGCCCCCCAGTAAAGAGATTGGGGTGCTTTTTTACAGGTCGTGAGAGAGCACAAATCAAGATAACGCCTCCAGGAACGTACCCCCTGAAAAGGTTCTTGATGGACTTTTGATGCTCATTAAAGGTGAGAGTGAGGTGTGAGATTTTCGCAGTCGTGTCGTAAATTCTCGAATAAAATACGTCGGGACGAAGGTTCAAATAAATTAAGAGAGATTTGCTTCTTTTTTCCTTTTTGACAAATCTTTTGTGTGAAATTTTTATGGAATGTTTAAGTATTTTTAACAAATTTCAGTAGAATTTGATTGTAACCGTATATCTGTCTAATACAATAATCTATTGCATAATTTATATGAAAAACAAAACGATAAAATAACATAATAAATGAGAAGAATTTTTCAATATAATTTACGAGCAGATGTAAAATCTGTCGTTTTACGTTTGTAATATCATTTACATTCGAATCATTAGTATAATTATTTCACAACCTGGCAAAAATTCAAATTGAAGATTGATTTCTTTATGAGAATTTTCAACATTGTAAAAATAAATGATTCCATTTCCTATAATTCAAATCATTAATAAAATAAATATATTTTTTATATATTTTAAAATATTCAAGCATTACATTTTACTTAAAGAAAATCCAGCGCGATAGCCACATAAGCCGATTACGGAAAGAGCCGTAATACAAAACGTCAGCACGAAGAAAAAGTCAAACATAATAATAATTTCCACTGAAAAACCATCACATTACGAATATCATACTGCAAACGAAAAAAAATCAATATAGACTCGATATAAAAACATACGAGAAATCGTTCGCGCGTCATCTCGCAAAATTGACGCAAAACGCTCCAGGGGAATTTCGTCGAAGCCATACGCGATAATGTCCCTTCGAGTGACGCAGACACGTCGAATATATAAGAAAATTTCCAATATTAACACTCGAAATTCGATTACAAATGCACACAATTTAGAACGAAAGGCTTTTCGGCAGCTGCAGTGCGAATTCGCTCCAATAAGGCTGGGAACATTTGTCATTTGGAAATTCAATATCCTTCGCGAAAACAAATAGGATTTCCCAGTGTAGAGTCTACTCAAATGAGTCTGGAAAAAATGAACTGAAAAAAATAAACATCTGAAAGAAAAATTCGAGTTTCGACTCGAGGGTAAGCTGGAGTGACTACGTCCCGTTTTAGCCGGAACAGTCCCGTTTTGCGATTCGTTTTGTTCTGTTTTCCCAGCTACTATATTTTTCAACGTAATTTTCACCTGTGGTAGTATTTTCGGTTTAAAAATAAAACATTTTTGTAAAAAAAATCTGAATGCTCCATTTTTGGAATTGAGAAATATGGTCACAATAGGCTAAGCGTGCATGTGAAATTTTCATTCGAAAACATTCTCGCTCTTGTTACGTACTCGAAGGCAACTTTAAGGGCCTAACTTTGAAAACTTTTTCAATACGTTCCCCGGTTTTGCGATTTTCCGATTTTCGGCATTCATATGCTGCTTAATGGCCGGAAAAACTTTCGAAATATCGAAAATTCCGACATGTGACGCGGAAGTACGTCGAAAATCGACGTTTTTCTCCAAGCTTTTTATTAATGGATATATCGTGTCGTTTTTGTTTTTTTATCGATGCGAAAAAACAAACGAATATACGAGTGGTCAGATCGGATGGACACGATTACAGGGTTGTCTCATCATGCTGCTAATTTTCTGGTATTTTTTTACTCTGAAGCTTTTAAATGAATATTTCAATTGAATTGAGTGTACGTTGATTAAAACATTTCAAATGGCGACTGAAAAGATCAAGGGGTACAAGTCGCATTTTCGAGAAAAGCGCACTCAAAGTTGAGCATATGTATTAGGAGGAGGTCGAGTGATTTGATAATATATTTCGGTACACGTTCCAAGATCGTTTATATCTTTCTGACGTCCAATATATGAGCGAACATAGAAGCGATTCCTGTGTGTATGTAAAAATATCACTTGTACCCTTAGGCCTTTTCAGTCGTCAAATGGAAGCTTCATTTTATTCACTTCACTTCACATTATTCACAATTAGACAAAGTTTTTCAAAAGCGCCTAAAATGAAACTTGTCGTCGAGGGGAATTCACACGAACGCACAATTAGAGCGTAAGCTCACAAAACAACCGCTCGCATTGTAAAATTCAACACAAAAACCGAGACAAAAATATAATATAATAAAAAAAGGATAACGCTAAAGATGACATGGAAATTGGTGGAAATATTTAAAATATTTTTCACGAGTTTGCAGAGTGGAAAAATCTCATTTTCTTCAGGACGCAATTTTCGGCCGGTGCGGCATGTTGCGACGGGATGTCGCCATTGTCTAACTATTTTCAGCTGAACGTTTTCAGCGCTCAGTATACGTACATAGTATGTACATAAAGTGAGGGGACGTTAAGGTACATAGTGCGGAGTGTCTGCGCGAAGCTTTCGTGGATGCTTCTTCTTGGAAGAAGATCGTCTACTGAAAACAATGCATGTTTAATTTCTCGCGAATCTTCGTTTCGTTTCTCTTTGTCGAGAGGGAAATTTAGCTGGGTTTTTTATAATTAATTTTAGCTGTAGTTGAATGTGATATACTTAAAATTTGCATACTGTTATATGAGATTTTCAGTGCACAACGAGATGACCTCTATAAAACAAACAGTCGAGATGAACTATGAAACATGTTTGATTCATTTTTTTAAATTTTCTTCATTACTTTATTTATCCAAAGTTAAAAAAATCACTTTATACACTGATCGGCTAATGTAGTAAAATGTGAAAAATTTTAATGTATTATATGCATGTAACTCGAAATATGGTAGCACGCGAGTTAATAATGATGATAATTAAGGTCAGTTTTTTAATTCGTACTTTAGCAATACTAATTGTTCCACTTATAAAATTCTATACCTAAAAGATTCAGTAAATTAACCCCCATTAAAAAAAAACGATAATTTGAGTGAAAAAAAAATACATTCAAAAACATAAAATTTACTATTCTAGAGCAAAAAAAATGAACTCTACTCAAGTGTCGTTGAATTCTATTATGAAAATGAAAAAATACTCAAAAAGCTACTATATATTCTGACACCCTGTAAATATTATATTAAAGGTCTATATGAGCTAAACATAACACTACGCACACAACTAAAACATAATATCATACATAAGGGATGAAACTAACAGTTTTCCTGCAGCGGACCCTCGGGAGACGATGGCTCATCCCTGAATTGTCTTCCATTGCAAACGTTGAACAACCACCAGCGGGTCATCCAGATCGGCCAACTTGATTTATTTTATTAATATTATTATAATTAATTTTATTATATAATATATTTATATCACCGGATCACAGGCTATAAAGGCATAACTCGAAGCTTTTACAACACTATATCGAGTTTGCGCTACGAGCACTCACTATAATTCCTCCATCGATTTATGTATGTACTTTGACACGCTCAATCCAAGCGTTCATATCACATTTCACCAAATTTTCGCTCGATGTTTATACACGACGAAATAATACTGAAATTATATATACGGAAATAAAAGTTGTGTTCGAATATGACGTACATTCGAGGGACAATAATATATGAGTCTTTCAGAGCTGAACGTGGCTAACTCCATAAAGAAAGAAGTCAAGAAAAGCGATCAAACGTGTTCGTAGTATTATTCGAAATCCACTTCATTATTATATATTTTAGAAGTAATAAAATAAGCTATAGATGTGGTCAGTTCACATAAGAGAACAGAATTAATTAAAATGGCTTCTGAAAAAAAATAATATTTATCTGGTAGTCAAAAAAATTTTGTCATTAAATGGTATATATTTAATTTTATTACTCAATGTCAGTGAAGATATTTCATACGTAAAATTTTATGACCATTTCAAGTGTTTTGACATTAAAATATATATTTTTTTCTTATAATGTGGAGTTAATCACGTTTAGCTTTGAACTCTGATTAAGCTGATCTCAAAACAAACGTTTCATACTTCGGTGTGAAAATTCGCTTTTCCCTACGGATTTATTTCCGCGTACGAAAAAAAAAATGTTTATCTCGTGACGTGATCTTGCTACGAAATATTTTCTGTAAACCCTTTAAGCGAGGCTACATTGAGAAAACAAGGTGTAAGCAAATTTGCTCGTTTTGAAAATATACGTATAAGCGCAGCCGTGACGTTAAATCGTCCAAATGAAAACGGGAATATTTTTCGGCGAGATTTTCATTTAGAGATGAAAAAGAAAGAAAACTTATTTCCTGAGATAATTCCGTTTGATTTATTGTGTGTTTCTGGTGATCAAGATTCGGAAAGGGGCGTAAGGAAGATTGATGAAACGACGCCACTCTTTGGACAAATGTACTGGAAGTTTTGCGAGGTGTGTATGAAAAATTAGATATTTCTTGTAGCGATTCGAATGAGGACAGTCTGTAGAAACAAACGAGATTTTGATACAAGCGTGTGTAATGTTACACGAATTTGACAGTGATGTATGAGCTGGAAAAGTTCTCAAGCCAAAAGAGATTTGAGTATTTTCGAATGTGTAAGATGAAGTTCGATTGGAAATAATATTGAATGTAATTTTGATTGATTTGAATTTTTAAATTGTTCCAGTTATGATTATGAAAATTTTTTGTTGAATTTTAATGAATGATTAATACGAAAAACAAACGGAATGTATTGATAAAAAAAGTTGATATTCATTATAGAAGGAAAATATTGAATTTTTCAACGCGAATGAAAAATAATGAAAAGCTTTTCTAAAGCGGAAAAAACACGTTTTAATTTGACGTTGGAAAAATGCATTCAGTAAGAAAAATAAGATTATTTTTCAAAAATGAAAATCAAGATTACAGAAAACACTCTGGAGAAAACTAAGCTTTAATTTTTTTAAAATCACATCATATTAACACTAATAAAGGGTCGATATTTTTATCGTGATTCAACTATTCCATTGCAACTAAAGATTTTTTTCTTTCATAAAATTCAAAAACTATAACCAACATCCCACTAATTAACTGTAACCAACATTGAATCAGTGAAAAATAGATAACTAATCATACTCTATCGAACATTCATATAGAAAAATCTATTGAAACGAACTTCAAACCCAAATCTATGAATAAAAAAATGATTAATTAAACTACAACACCCAATTACCGAATCAAGCAAATTCCCCTGAATTCCCACGAATTCCTCGACCCTAAAATAAAACCCACACCACGTCCACTAACCGCGGTCCTAAATAACGTCCAAACTTGAACAATTCGAACCGGTTAAGAGGCTCTAAACCGGAGAAGACAGCCCCGACCTAAGATTTACTCTCTATCTCGAGGGACTCGATATAATATGTACAACGTGTGTTAAATTCGCACAGGCACGTGTTTGAGTTCCTTCGGGATTAGCTGGCAGTCTTAATTGCTGGCAGCTTAATCGAGACTATGTATCTTCTTCCTTTAAGCTGATGGATGCAAATTTTGACAAACATCTTGTTAATCTCTGCGTCGTTGAATGAATATGGATCGATTGGATTAGTCTGAGATATTAATTAATAGGTAGGTTTTTCGATGGGTATGAGTTTATTGAGTCGATGTGGTGCTTGTGTATTGTCCCATTGGTATGATATTTAAGGGGTCAGGTTAGATTTTAGGTCGAGATATCGGTGGATGGATAAGTTTTTTCGATTTAAATAATTTATTGAGATATGATTTTATTTCGTGGGTCAAGTTAGGTTTTAGGTAGGGTAGTTGATGGGATAGTACACGAGTGTCGCAGATTATAATTTTAAGATAATTGTTATAAGGATGAAGATTGTTATCTAATTTTGGACTGAATAAGGTTCGGATATTGTTGGAATTTTCCTTCAATTGTATAATTTTGATTATGTTTGTTAATTAGTTTTATCGTTAATCTCTCCTGAAAATAGCCTCTAGTGTGATTTTAAGAGAGTTTTCGACTCTATCCCGAAAATATGACCCAGTTAAGAAAGTATACCATTATAGAAATATATTTTATTAAATAAGTTTTACACTTAAAATCAATTAAAACATAGTCCAATTTATTCAGATTATACACTATAAAGTATAGACTATTAGAGTTTGTATTTAATATTGCAAAATTAAGTTATGTAAATTTCCTTGTTTCTCTTTGCTCCAACTAACTAATATAGGATAAGAAAGAAAAATCGAAAAAAGTGGAAGAAAAATCAGAGCGGTAAAGTCTTACAATAGAACAGAGAAATTTTAAAACTTAAAAAAAGTATTGAAATAAGGAGGACATAGAGAAAAAAAGGTGCGAAAAAGAAGAGTGAGTTGTGCTCGCAGATATTGTTTCGACTAATTGGAAGTATACGTTAATACAGATAAGATGGCGATAAGATAGATCATTCGATGAAATAATTAAGGTAAAGTAGAAAAAAGAAAATTTTTTTCACGGATAATTAAAAGAAAAAATAATTAATACATATATCATATATATTAAAAATTTACAAATGAAAGAGTAAGGTAACAAAAAATAGAAATTGTGTATTTTTATGCTTATCATTAAGCGATTCAATTAATAATACGATAAAAAATAAAGATTTTATCTATAATAATTTGGGGAGGAGAACTACGTGAAATAGTAATTTTAAATCGATAAATTATAATTAACATATTAATTATATAGAACATAATGTACAATTAACTAGTGGGGGTTGAAAGGGTAAAATTAGAGTATTTGTTTGATAAACTAGTTACATCCAATTTAACTGGGATTGTTATATGATGCTGTGATAAAAGGATTAATGTGAGATAATAAAATGAATAAATTATCATAGAGACATAATAAATAAAATAATAATTATAATAAGATTAAAAACAAAAAAACATTCATAATCAAATCATTTACTAAAGTTATTGTTAAAAATACTCTTTATGTAAATAACAGGACGAGAAAAGAAAAAAATATAAAATGGGGGGGTTTATACAATAAGGATTTATCAATTAAACTGAAAGAAAAAAATAATAGTTAAAGAATAGAACATATAAATAGAAGATGTGACAAATAAAGAAATAAGTATTGGAAATATAATAAGAAGGAAAAAAGAGACTAAAACAACGCAAAAAAAAACTCACATCTCTTTTGACAACCACGAAAAAGGAAATGAAACTTAATGAAAATACAATAAGTGTAAAATTATAGAGAAAGAGAAGATATTGTGAGCGATATTGATATATATGTATAAACAGTAGTGACGAAAAGGATGAAATGTTCGTAGTGATAGGAAACTAGGAATAAAGAGGAACAATAGAATAGCGGATATGTAAACAAGTCAAAGTAATCTTGTGGTTAGAAAAAAGTATTCAGGAGATAAGATAGATAATGTTATGTAATCGAAAGATGTAAAAAGTAATAAAAATATAAAGAGATAAGGAAAAAAAATTATTACGTTCACGTGATGTTAATAAGAAAGAATTAATAGAAAAATTAAATAAACAAAAAGAAGTAAAAAAAATAAAAAAAAAATGAAAGAGGTAACATCTATAGTATTAAAAGAGAATAGGTAAAAGAGAAACATTACTTAACAAATATGAATGTTTTTCGAAAAAGAAGAAAAATAAAATTAAAAAGTATAAAAAACAAATACATAAGAAATTTATTAAAAAAAATTGGAGAGAAAAACAGATAAAATAACATATATGATCATAATAAAAAAATTTTTAATATAAAGATCATTATAAAGTAACGAGTTAGGATGAAAGATTAAGAAATAGATAATTACATTAGCAAAATAATCAAGGCGAAAAGGAATACGATAGATGTAAGAAAAGAATTGTTTAATAAAGAAAAATATCTAAAGAATTATGGAAAAGAAAAAAATATGATTGGAAATAGAAATGATTCTATAAAAAATGAAAGTAACATATGATTTAAATAGAAGATAAATTCGACAGAGTATAAAAGAGAATATGTTTATTGTAAAAGAAGAATATGAAAGAGAGATTATAAAAAATATATTGATAAGAAATTGAAAGAAAAAGATAAAAAGTTAAAATAAGATTAAAAATAAAATGAAAAGAGTGAGGAATTATTAAATAACAAATTAAATATATAAGTTATTGGGATAAAAATTTAATAAAGATATGTTAGTTTGCTTTAGATGAAGAAGAATAGAAAATAAATAAAAGAATATTTATACAGTTTTTTGGAAGAAAAAATAAAAGAGTAGACATTTTCAATATTTCATATGATATTAAAATGGTTATTATAATAAAATTATAAAAGAGAGTATTTGTAATATTATAAAGAATTAGTTATATGAGAATCTCTTAAAAAAATTGAAAATAAATGAGTAACATATATATAATTAAGATATTAGTGATAAACAAGTTTAATAATGAAAAAGTTTAAATGAAAATTAAGAAAAAACGCTGATAATGTATGGTTAAAAAAGTAAAAGACTAAAATATTAAAAAAAAAGATTATAATAAGTAAGCGTTATTAAATAATAAATCGCAAAATAAACGATGGACTTTAATCCTCAAATAATGAATAAACCACTCTGTGTGTGTCGACTGTCTTATAACTAGCACTAATATTAAAAGAATGATTGATGAGTTGAGAGAATACAGAAAATAAGCAGAGAAAATGTAATATAAGTATGGTATTAGGATACGATTCCTTAAATGAGTTACTTAATGTGTTAAAAATACTATAATTGAAATAAAACTGCAATACAATATAATATAATTTACTGAATCGTAAAATTATAGGAAGAGTATAAGAAGTATGAAATAAAGAGGATAATAAATAGAAAATAAAGATAATAAATTTTTTTAATATATTAATATTTATCGTATATTCTAATAATTCATAATCGAGATTGAACCTATTAAATTTAAGTAAGAATAGTAAAGATTTATATTTAGAATTGATAAATGAAAGAAACTAAAGAACAAATTGATTAATAATATAAAATCATGTAAATATACAAATTATTTAGTCACGTGAATATAAATAGGTTTATATTAATTATTTCTTTAAATAAAAAAGGAAGTTAATATTTGTATAACGTATTTCATATAGAAATAGCAACGTATGTAAAATAGAAAGATTAATAAGAAATATGATAAATTATTTTAAAGAAATTATTAGATAAAAAATGAAATCAGTAGTATAAAAGTAAATTTGATGAATAGAAAAATTAAAATATCGAAAAATGAGATGAGTATTAAAAAGAGACTAACGTAAAAGATTCTAATATAAGCGAGTAAAAATTGTATTTATATGAATTAAAAATATAATGTCATTAGTTAATTTATTTAAAATATGAGAATTTAAAAAATGCGTACATTCGGAATAGTAAAACTTGCCAAAGGGTTGAATAATATTATAAATATAAAATAAAAGAATGCAAAGACAATTACGAATAAAATTAAAAAAATGCACACTTAATATGAGAGAAAGATACAGCGAAATGCACAACATTGATTGTATTATAGAATAAAAGTTGAGGTATTTAAGTAGTAATGGAGTGTTGGTGTTGTACTATTATATAATTTTTTGTATGATTTTAAAAGATTATATAAAATTATAAATTACATACCCGGTTAATACGGATAAATTAATGTATGAGAATGGATATTGAGTTATTTAGGTTATTTAGATTTAGGTATAGTGTATTTTTAAATCATATTTGAGGTAGATCTATAGGAATGATATTAAGATTATTAATATGTCAAATGAAATGATAGATGAATATTGGTGAATGATTTGTTGGTATTCTTTTGAAGGATAAAGAATCAATTTGTTAGTCTATTAAAGTTTATACATTCTATATAGTGTATTTTAAAAAATATTGAGTTATATAGTAATTATTTAGAGGAATTATGTTTGATACTAGTAACGAGGAAAGAGACAAAATCGGAGTGATGGAATTTGTTATGATAGTTTTGAATAGTCCTAGATTTAGTACAATAATGAAGGGTTGTAAAAAATATACAGTTTAAGTGTGTATATATTTTAATAAAGAGAGTAATTTAAAGTATGAAGTAAAGTTAGTGATAGAGTTTTTTTATAATATTGTTTATTAAGTTAACAACATCTTATAGAAACGATTACTTACTTAAAAGTCTTCGAATTATTAACTTAATAGGATAAATTTGTATGTAGTGGTCATTCTATTACAGAGAATAATCACATTTAATTAATTAAGGATTAAAGAAAAATATAAAATGTTTAAAATTCGTGAACGAATGAGTTTTAATCTGATTGTAAGGTGACTGTTAGTAATTAATAAAAGGAAGCAAGTATGGAATATAAACCAAATTGTAGATATTATGAATTAGAACTCATACTTTATAGAAGTAGTAAAAGTAATAATAGAATATACATTAAAAAAGCAGTACTACTGTTATTGAGTATTATTTTAATATTTTTATCAATATAACGTGATGAAAGATAAGATAAAGAGGTAATTGAGATTTATATAAAGGTATATATATAAATATGAGTGAAATCTTTAGTGATAACATGACAATAATATTAAATTTTTGTTACTATTTGAGTGTCAGTTGAGATTTCGATTTATGCATATGTTTAAATAGAGATATGAAGAACAAGAAATACATATTATAATAATATTAGTGACTCATATTATAAAAAAATGCTAATATATCGATTTATATTATATTAATTTTGGTAAAGAATAAAAATGACTATAAAATTATAACATTGAAAGAATTTATGGTAAATAAAATAAAAAGTAACACTATAATATAAAAATATTGTTGAGTACTTATTCAGTCAAAAAAAATAAAAGATAAAATAAATTTTGAGTAAAGAGATCTTGCTACTCGCGTAGACTAAGGATGTGAAAGACTGTAGAAAAGTAGATATACTAATAGATAAAGAGATAAAAATTCTAAACAGCAAAGAAAATTTAGAAAAAATATGGATAAAATAAAACTAATTTGTTTTTAAGCTATAAGAATATAGGGTCCTACAACAGTATCCATTTTGTATTTGAATCAGTTCGATTTTTATTGGATATATAGAGAAGTGACTACGAAAGAGAAAGCTAAATAGATAAGATTATGAAGGATCTATTTACAATTAGATATCTCAAGAGGATAGAAAAAGAAAACGAAAAGAGAATAAGATAAAAAAATCAAATAGGCAAAAAATTAAGACAGGATTATAGTCAATAGAAAGCTTAAGAAATAAAAAAAAAAGGAGAACGAGTAAAAAAATATTCAGTTTGGTTGAGTAAAAAGATATATAGTGAAAATAATAAAGAAACGATATATAAGGAACATTAATAAAAGATTGGAATATAAGAAAGAAGAGCTATACAGCTGATGTGATGATCAAATATAGTGTAGGGGAGTGAATTAATTAAGAAATGAAGAGAAGGGTTACAATAAAATAATTAAATACAAAATAACAAAATAAGTAATATTCAAATTTTATAAGAAAATATTAAAATTATATATAAAAATATACAAAAAATATAAAAATAAATTAAAGTAATCGATATAATTTTACTTTATATTATATTCATAGTTATTAAATGAAATGATTATATTTGGGAGTTAATTCTACTATAATAAGAGTTAGTGATATAAGTTAAACGATTAGGATTGAGATAAAATCGACTTTATAATATTGCAAAAATAAGTTATGTATATAGGTATAAAAAGGGTTATATAGGTAATTTATGGATAATAAAGATATAGAGCAGGTTAGGTAGCATAGTAATAAGTAGTATAATTATTGTGAGAAAAAAGAAAAGATTAATAGCATAAAGGTAGACGACTAGCTGAAAGTGTTTGTTAGAAAAAAAAAAAAAAAAAATAAAAAAAAATTAATAAAATAAAAAAAAAAAATAAAAATAAAAAAATTCAAATTAATATAAAATCATAGAATACGTAAAAGAATAGTGAAAATGTGAAGGAGTGAATAAGTATGAAAAAAAAAAATATATGAAAATAGAAAAAAGAAAAAATCAAATAAAGTAGATAATATTGTTGAGAAATTGTACAATAATATGATTAAGCAAGAAGATGTACACAGAAAACGCATTAAGTGTTTCAGATAGAAATAAAAGGAATTAGACTCACAAATAAGATCGAAGTTATAAAAAGAAGATAGAAAGGGTAAAGAAGAGTATAATAAAAATAAAAATCTAAGATAATACAAATTAATAATAAATTCGACGAGTTACAGAGGGGCATAAAATGGTAAGAGTGAGATATTAAAAAATATCATTAAGAAATCGTCTTTAAGCAAGATTATAAATTTTGATTATACAGAAAACAGCAAACGAGGATATTAAACAACTTTTCCATCTAGTGTATAATGACTAAAAAGTGAAAGAAATTTCGTTCTGCTTAAAATAACGATTGAGATAGAATGCAGTCTAAGTAGGAAAAAGAGTATTAGTACCTTATAAATTTTAATATAGAGAAGAGATCGGCAGTTATTTATAAAAGAAAGTAGTAAAGGATACTCAAATTGTAAGTTACGATTAGGGAGGAGTATAATAAGTATTGGAAATAAAAATGGTATAAATTAGTTATAATAAAGAAAAAAACAACATTTGGAAAGAAAAAATGTTATAAGAAAGTAAATAAATCGTATGAAAATCTACAAATAATAAAATAATACGGAATATAATAATAATAAACATAAATTAAGATATAAAAATTTAAAGAATCTAGGATATAATATAATAGAGGAGAATAATATCGAAGATTGAAGTATTTGAAAGAGTAGATAGTTAATTAATATAATACGATATAGAATTATATCTATTGGTAATATGTGACTCTAATTTGTGTGTTAATTTATAGGAAAAAGGGATATATATTATCATATAATATACATATTATAGAAAATGAAATTGGTAGTTATTTGAGACAATAACAGTCGATGAAATTAAAATAGAAGGAATTGGTGTAATGTAGACCGTCGTATAATAATATAGTAGGAAAATAATAACTATGAAAAAGAGCAAAAGGAGGGCTATTAATAAACAAAAGAAAGATAAGACAATAGAAAATAAAAGAGCGAAAGAATAAATTAATTAATATGGTATAAAGAACTAGCATATTTGTAAATAGGGAGAGGAGAAATGATTATAGGTTATAGATTTATAATGTTTGAGTGTTAAAATAAGAAGTGTTAATATCAAATATATGGAGAAAGTTCTCGATTAGTATATAAAAAATTAAAAAGTAGGTAGGAATTAATAAAAAATTTAAGAAATTGGAGATGTAGACATTCGAAGGTTAATAGAAGATGGTATGAAAGTTAGTATTCACGGCGTAACTGATCGAATTACATTAGAAAAGGATGACGAAATTGGATAAGAAATTAATTTGAAATCAGTGAGATATGGAACAAAAGTTGAGAATGTAATATGAATATATTAAAAAATAAGGAATTAATTGAGTTAGACATAAGAGAGATAAAAGATAAATAGATATAATACAGAAATAAAAACATCAAAGATGATAATAAATAAGAAAATGAATATATATAAATAATATAATCCGCTGTTAAAAAAGAATATATAAAGAAAAAAGATGAGACGGATTAATATTTTGAGTTTAATAAGGTTTGATTAAAAAATAGATGAAGTACTTGATAAGGACAAGGAAATATTATAGAACAAGTTTAATTTATGATAAATAGATAAAAAAAATTTGTAGATTATAGTAGACAATAGAAACATTTAATAAAATCCTGCAATGAAAAAAAATTTCACATAATTAGAAAGACATTGAAAATCGAGTAATCATTCATAAAGAATATTATAGCAATATTTATGAAAAGTTTATAAAGATATATAGACAATTATAGAATAAAATATTGAAGAGTTAAAATGGGATATAAAAGCTTAACAAATTGTAACTAATGTCGATTATAAAATGGAAGTACTAAATATTTAAATAGACTATGATGAAGTTAAAGTAATTGATAGATAGAGTATTAAAACGAGATAATGATTAAAAAAATAGATTATAAAAAATAAAAAGAGTGCTGAGAGTAATACCTGAACTCTTGATAATATTTCTTAAGAACGTCGAAGTGATAGAATTGGACATTAATTACTGGTTTTTGATAAGATAAAGTAGTGTGTAAGATTATAATGGAAATGGTTGTACAACACTGAAAGTAAAGATATATGGAATATATAGGAAACGAGAGAATGAATTTAGAAAATATGTAAGAAATACAATAAAGTAAAAGATTTCGTGATTTTTCGGGCGGTGTTTCGTCGGTGACATAACATATTTGGAAGTGCAATACAATATTCTAGTATTTCAAAGATGAGATCATTATATTTCGTCTATTATTTAGTTATAAAGAGGAAATATAGTATTAACGATTAAAAAGAAAATTAAATCAATATAAAAGGTAAGAGATCAATAAATTATTCTTGGAGTTGATGATTATAATTTTAATAATTCATGTAAGGAAATTGAGTCGAATTAATATTTAGATGAGCAAAAATTATAAAGATAATATTAGAGATATAGTAGATTAAATCTAATATGTTTCATATTGATAATAAATAGGTAATACAGTTTTAATTATAGGATTATAAAGTGGATTGTAATATGAAACTGGATAAGTATATAGTAAAAATTTATTGATTATAGTACAAATAAATGAGGATAAATAAGATGAAATATAAAATATAGGATATTTGTATATGGTTGTTGATAAAGACAGGTTTGTATATGTTTTGTAATATTAATAATAAGTATCTAACATAATCTGTAAATGGGTTTGAGGTTAAGTAGGAAATTAATTAAAAATGAAAAAGGTTAATTAGATTCTTTTGAGGGATATAGATTATAGAAGCAATAATAAGATGATATTTATAAAAAAAAATGTGGGAATTTCTGCGTCAAAAGAAAGATTATTATACATTATGAAAGAGTGCATATTATGGATACGAAGCTTAAAACAGAGGTTGGAGTCGAGTTGTGTTTAATTGTATGCTTTGAATTGAACTAGAATTTAGGAGTTGAAAAATATAAAAATATCTTAATATTAAAAAGTTTATAATCGAGGAATAACGTTTAGTTTATAATTAAAAAATATAATAAAAAATATTAGAACGAAAGAGTAAGAATGCGGAACAGATGTTATAAAAAAAATAAGAACATAAATGGCAAGAGAAATAAAAAAGATAAAAATAAATACAGTAAGATAAAATATATACCAATGAATTAGAAAAGGATAATGTGAAATAATAAAAAGTAAAAAAAAAATAAAGTAAATTGATTTTAGGGAAATTATAAGTTAAAACATAAGAATATTTAAATTATTAATATTGATTAAAGATAATATAAAGAGTAACGTTACAATGGAGTTATCTAAGCTAAAATCAGTAGTAAAACACTCAGAAAAAATAAAAAGAAATTTGTTAACAATAAGTAATTGAAGAGAGACGGCAAAGAAAATTATAGAGAAGAATAAAAGGAATAAATTGAAAAAAAAATATAATTTGTGTGTAAATTGAGGACGTGGCGTAGAAAGAAAACAACGAATAAAAGGAGTGAAATATAGATATTCTAAATAGAAAATAAATGAAAGAACCAACCATTTTTAACTCAAAAATATAAAAACTCAATCAAATTCTACAATCTAATCAAAAAATCAGAAAACAACAAACAAAAAAAAACATTTATCTTTCACTAATAAAAAAAACAAAAATTAAAAAAACAAACAAAAATTATAAAAATTAAAAAAAATAATCAAACACAAAAAACAACAATAAGAAAATTAACCAAATTTCAAAATAATATCAAAAAATAAAAAGTATTATAGAAACGTTATGAAAACTAAAAATATCCAAAAAAGTCAAGAAGAATTAAAGTGGTGCAAGTTGTATTAAATCAAAAAGAGATATATGATTTCAATAGAAAGATACAAAGCTAAAATGAGTAGAAATAAATGAATAAGAAAATCATGACAAAGAATAAAAAAAATCTAGATGAAAAAAAATTAATGACTCAACGATTATTGCATTTTTATTATGGTGTATTGACACGAGACACACGGAGTCAAAATCTAGTCATAGAAAAACTTTTTCATCCCATTCTAAACATCAGATCACATACTATCTAAATGATCCTTACCTTATCTCATTTCCCCCTAAAGATCACCAAACATATATCACCTTAAATCGCTCAACTAAATAAACAAAAAAAAAATCACTTTCATAAAAAATCAACTACTATCACACCCTAAATCAACCACTCAACATATATACGTAGTACACAATAAGTCAATACTCTCTGTAATAATAACAAAAACACAACAATAAATAAAAATCAGCCTTATTTCGTGAAATTATTAAACCCTATTAAAAAATAAGACCTATCAGATTTTCTAAATAAAAAAATAGTATACGATTAAGACGAATTTTCATTAAAAAAACTCTGATTACAAAACATTTCGTATATAAAAAAATGTAAAATGTATCCAAATAAAAATTTTAATTAAATAAACACGTCCCAAAATCAACATAATAAATTAAAAAAAAATCCAATCACAACTAAAAACCACCAAAAACCCAACACCTGTTGATCCGAACGAGCGCAAGACGAAACCGCGATCTACGCACGATTCACAATATCACAACGAGACAACGACTTCGAAGACGCGCAGGAAAAGCGCGACGGATTTTCCTCGTTTTTCCGTCGATTTTCCGGATTTTTCTCAGCCCCGCATGGCCGTCGAGCTGGCGAGGATACGGGGGCGCAGCTGAGCGGGGGCGTGCGCCCCGGCTGCGTGGCGAGGGCCGACTGAGGGGTGGAAAATGGGGGCGCGCAAGTCGGAAAAGCGGGCGGCGCTTTTCCGCCCTCTCGTTTCGATATCGGAGGCTGTGGTTCGATTTTTTGCTCTTATGCGAATCAATTGTATTTTTTTTAAGTACATATGTAAGGTCGGTACTTGGATTTGTGCTCGTCACTGTTGCGAAATTTTTCTATTAATCAAATTTTAAGTTGTCAGAAATCTCATCCACGAAATTAATCTGACGAAGTTATAGCCGTTTACCTTGTTTTCATATGAGGATCTTAGATGTCCAGGGTGATAAATTTGAATCGCCGGACTTGATTTAATTTAATTTAATTAATTGTGTTTAAGAATTCAATTCAAACGTTTTCAATTTGTCATTTATGTTCTTTTGTTTTTAGGGTAATTATATAAGGCTGGAAAATTCGAAGTTTTTCTATGAATGAATTGTTTAAAAACTTTCTTTTTGGTTTTATTTTTTACTACTTGTAGAGTAAAGTATCGGTATTTAATCTGGCATAACCTTAAATACAACCTCACGCGAAAAAAAACTACGAACTAAACCTAACCTTATTTAACGTAACCAACTTTTCATTTAATGATTTCATTTTTGTATTGATTGGTTGATAAATGTTCGTAAATCCGAATGAAGTTTTTTATTTCTAAATATTTTCATCTTGATTTGTCAATCATTGCGTTGATTTCTCAAATCGACGATTTATCGAGATAAAAAATCAAATCAAAGTCTAATAAACGCCTCTTTCAACTGCGTAGTTCTTTTGTTAGTTTTTTTCAAATCATTCACACTTTTTTTGTTAATTTACATTACCCGAAAAAAATCCTAAACCATCGATAGAGAATCGTTCAAAGGAACTAGAAAAAACATACGTCAGACACAAATAATAAACATCGAAGAATACCGCAGAAAAGAGAACCGATCAGAATTTCCTTCCACCCATAACAAAAACATCCAACCATCGATTCAAATCCAACATTTCAAACGCCAAACTTCCGTCAGCCATCATCAAAGAAAACCAAAACCAAAAACCATCAAACAAACAGCCCTAAACGCGAAACCCTAAAGTCACCTGACCTCGAAAAACCAAAAATGCTCTCTACAATGACATTCGAACCTTGAAAACATCCAACAATGCGAAAATACGAAAAGCGCTTAAAGTTACGTTCAGGCAACATTTACATTTTTCACTTAATGTAAACAGTCAATAATCAAATCGTTGTAATTTCGAATTGTATTGCACAAATGTGCGATACGATCTGAACACATTTTGATGGGTGCCAATGTGCAAAAAATGCGAAATAATCGAACTGTATTCGAATAATATAATTGTAGATAATGTTTTTTGTTATTTTAATGACAACTGATTCATCTGCACGAGCTCAAAACTAACTGTAAAAATTTATTCCTACAATGTTGCACGTACGTGAAAAATGCAAAAACATTGCTGCAATATGCAATAGAACTTGCAGTCTTCATAATCTAAACGAAATGTACGGTTCGTATCTATGTTCTATCTAACGAAACCCTGCCAATGAAATGTTAAGCGATCGATTTCATTCAAAGAGACTATTTTTCAATGTGAACATAAAACGGACATCGTTGTGTGAAGCCAGCCTAATTTGTATGGTGAAAAGCGCGTGTCGCACGCGCCGCATTGCGACATTTCCAAACTTCCGTTCCGTGTCAGCTTTTGTGCTGTGTTTACAAGAAAGTTTGTCACAACAACACCACATTCGTTATAACGAGTTGTCACACGGTCTGGACACTTTTTGATTGCACGCGTGCTTCGAAGCCTTCGAAAGCCGCATTGTTGTACGAGAGATTGACGCTCTTTTCGTATTACACGAAATATCTGTGTTGTCTATTTCGAAACGTGTTTGTACACTGGTGATTCGTTTGTGTGTTCAGATTGATAAGTTTGAGACTTTTCATATTGTTTCGTTAAACGTTTCAGCTGTTGAAATATGTCTGGTTGAACGTTCGTTTTCTATTGGTGAGAAATTTTAAGAATGCGACAATCTTCTTTTAACTATATAATAGCGCTATTCTGTGTGTGTGTCCGTGTAACGCTTAAAAATTGCGTTGATATATTCAAATGATTGATCGCTAGTGTATAAAATTTATCATAAATTAACATTTTATTTTGTAAATATTCGGATTTTTTTCATTCTGTATACATTTTATGTTGTCATTTTTAAGATGAAGTTTGATGAAAATGTCATGAGAAGAAAAGTATAAAATCAAATTAAACTTAAAAAGGGGAACTAGGGACTGCATTAAAAAGTTACCCATATTTTAATAAGAAATAAATGCTCATTCATTTTAAAAAGCATCAAAATGATTAAAATATATTTCAAATATACATATGATTCAGTGTGTATTGAAATAAAAATCTCAAAAACTCGATCGACCCACGTACATAAGAAGAATCAGCTCTCCAAATTCGGCAATATCCAACGCCATAGAATATTTACCGATTTGTGTTTTGAACAAACAACAAATCTTTTTATGAAAAAAGTCTTTTTGATGTGAAATGAATGCTCGTGTATATTTTTTCCTCTTTTGCTAGATTAAGGATTGAACAAACATAAGCGCGTGTACGAAGCCGGTAACGTGTTTGTTCATTGTGATGAACCTCTCGAGATTCGCATGAATGGTATTTCTTTTATCGTTTGAACGTTTGTGTTTCGATCCTTTTGTATGAAAAACGGTAATTATTAGACTTTTGTGTTTGCAGATTAATAATCAGAAACAGGATGTAGCGCGCAGTGTAATCAAACTGTATTGTTCAGGTTGTGGTGCTGATATGAATTATTATATTAATTAGTTCATGATTAGTTGTGAAAAAAATAAGTTTGATTATAAAATTGAATTATTTATGATTTATGAGGAGTTTCCATGTGAAATATCACAAGAGTATACCCGGCGGAATCAAAGTTGTACAAATTGTGTGAAGTTTCTTATGATTTTCTGGTGCTTAAATTAATTATGTAAGTTGAAGAGAAAATTAAGATGATCCTTTGGGACGTGTATTATCTTTATTTTATGAAAGCGTGACACGATTTTTTTGAAAGAATTTTTTATCAAAACATTAAAAAACAATGCAATCTGAAGTGTACAAAGATTTTTTTAAAAACGTTTCACTACAAATAAAAAGAGAAATTAACGCAAATATAACCCGTTATCAATGTTTAGCGTTAGCAGGTTGAAGTTAAAACAAACAAAGAAATCGCTAAGTAAGCAAGTCCTTGTATAAAAATCCAACAGAAAGATAAACTAACGAGATTTAAACACATTAATTCAAACGATTATATACTGAAATTTTGAATATCGTCTTATAAAGAAATTACGAAAACGTACATCGTCCAGATAAATATCGCAAACATTAACGCAGACGTGATTTCGATACAAAGTTATAGGATTTTAATAGCGTTTTGACGTCTGTTTTCGTCTGAAAATTTACAGTTTGCCAGATTTTCACAGGGCGATTGGTCACATTAACATACTGGCTGTCGTCCTGCGTGCCCATTGAATATTCAAATCGTGTTAAGGGTGTGGGCGAGCTCATTCTTGTGTAAAACTACCATATATATTTAGACATATAACGATATAATTATTTTTTATTGAATAATATATCAAAGAAATGATAAAAAATTGACGCCCATAAAGACTTTCCCTTTTTAGAAGCACCTGAGATACGCTACTGAGCAACAGATACTTATCGTGGACAAATTAACGTTTCGGAGACGAGTGCATAACGGATCTCTATCGCTTCCGCTCAAAGAATCTTCAACTCTGAGCAACTTTGAAATCAAATCAGATTCACAGATTTACCTTCGAGTTCTTATACCAACAATGGTTCGTGTAAATAAGGGCCGATTCGCATAAATCGAATTCTTCGAGCGGAATGGACAAAAATCTGTGTTGAATGAGCGAATCTATTGAGACGTTCCCCTTCTGTGCGATTGAAAAGGGACGAAATTGCGACTAAAATAGCTTCACGACCAGATGTATTTCTATACGAAATGAACATAC
This sequence comes from Cheumatopsyche charites, assembly GCA_024721215.1. Taxonomy (NCBI): domain Eukaryota; kingdom Metazoa; phylum Arthropoda; class Insecta; order Trichoptera; family Hydropsychidae; genus Cheumatopsyche; species Cheumatopsyche charites. The sequence continues at coordinate 7,849,257 of CM045582.1, forward strand.
CGAAACGAGAATGTGCAATCCATCTTAAAATTCCTGAAACGATCAATAATATCGTCAATAAGTCGCTTCGATGTCGGTGCATTCAATATATGCTCCTTGATAATCGATATATTCATCAATAATTGAAGTGAAATATTAATATTGTTGCAGTGATTTTGAATGACATGACATGTCAAACAAAATTGGTAATTTCATGCTTTCAATTCTCTATTCACATTTATTTATAAGGAGTGATTTTTGATCTGTGGTCATTTTTTGATTGGAATCAATTGAGGTCAAATCTAAAAAAATCTGCGAAGTATAGAGACCATATTTTCTTGTAGAAATATAGGACAATATGAAAAATATAAAGGACTGTCCTTATCCCTCTTATATGAAGGGATGTAAGGTCACTACAGGTACATATATTTCGGACAGGTGAAATTCGACGATATCGAAAATGTGGAAGCAACGAGTGGATATCACGAGTGTTCCCTCGTGTCATGAGAAGTGGTACTCCATGCTGATCAACCACATCCCACTACCATTTCTAAGGGCTATTATTAGCCTGAACCCATAAAGGATGAGCTTCGAATGCATCCCACATATAATATTCTATGATGGCAAATTATTTAAGTTTGGAGTTTACTCTGTCTGTAAATAGAAATTGATTTAATTATTTTAAGTAAGCTAATGACTTAAAATTGACCCAAATCTATATAAATCCTAATCAGATGAAACAAAAATGCTTTATATAATAAAAAAAACTCGAATCTGACCCATTTTTGGGCTACATATCAATACAGATTTACTGGTGTACGATTGTGTAGGTTGTCGATTAGGAAAGGTCCATCGATACTCATGCTAAATAATGCGAAATCACCAAAATTGATTTTTCATAAAAAGTCACCCTCCTTTTATGTACAGTGAGTCAGAAATGAGATCATAACCTAAAATAATTAATCGACAATGACAAGAATACGAAAACTAAAATTGCATACACAACCATATTAGAAATGCATTATAAAATTAAACATTGTACGAAATTAAGGACGATAAAAGTTATTTAGACTTGAATAAAGTTTGACAAAATAATAAATGTCAAACGTCACTTTAGCAATGACAGCGCGCACTTTGAGGTTATGATCAAGTAACTGCTAAAAAAGTTTGTTTATCAGTTCCAAAATCGACTTTGGACTGCTAATGACCTTAATTTTGAATATAAAACATCATATTTGTTCAATATGAGTGGAATCGGAGAGCGTAAGAGTTGTGCAAAAAGTTTCGATCTACTTCGATAGGAGAGGGGTGTGTCAGGAAGGGCGGGACTGTTGTTGAAAGTTTGACAAGTCCATAATAGGTTAGTTCGGTTACCTGGAGGCGTAGACTCGCGGGGCGGAGTCCCCGGGGGCTCTGATTGAACCATTGTCTTTGGAACGATACGGCACTTCCGACAACGCGCGTACAACTGATGTCAGATATGAACCGAGATATGGAAATCGCACGATAATAGAGCTCGTCGATTCGGTTTTGATTTTATTTTTCGAGTTTTACGAGTTTCATAGAATGGAAACAATGTTTTTTGGAAGAATATTTGTGTTTTGGAATGTGTTTAATTTATGTTTTTTTTTTATAATTTCATGTTCCGTTTAGAAATTGATCGTGTGAAAGCTGAAAATGTTTGAATTTGTGGATTGAATGGATTCTAAAAATTAACTTTCGTCAACATATTTTAATATTTTATACTGCCATCTGTAAATTGCGATCATTATGATTGTAATTATAATGAAAAATAATGAATAATCTTCACAAGATGGCATTATCAGATTTTTAAGAATGAATTTGTCAAATCTGAAAAAAAAACTATTTGATTCTATCAGAATCGTAGGTTATGGTGGAGAAACTTGATCAATCTGGGAGATAAAAGGAGATGATCAAGTCTTCTCACCTTCCCTTGCTCGCTCCAAATATAATATATCAAAATTATATATGTAGGTAATCAAAAAGAGATTTGAGTTAATGTTCATTAAAAAAAATATGTATTTAAAAGACTGATTCACTTTCAGGCAACTTTGAGGGACAAATAAAATAACAGCCCTTAATCAGGATAAGGACATACACATGAAATGATGGTTGGGCCAAATTATGATGATGGTACACATAAAATAGGAAAGTGTCTAAAATTTATGTTGATGTTATCAATGAATTTCATTGGATGCTAAAATAAAACAAACATAAATGACTGCACCAAATATATATTATCCCTTTACCAGACAGAATATAAATAAATAAAACAATAAGTTGAACATCAAATAATCACAATAATCTGGAATGTATATCTATAAATAATATAACTGATCAATTGCATTAACTACAAAAGAAAAACAAAAACTTTAATATTTAGTCGGCAAGTTCAATGTAAAATTAATAATACATACATATATCAACGAATAAGAGGGCATAAAAATAACTTGGATGCTCATATACGATATAACAAAGTTAAATGTAAATTTAATACAACAACAAAAGTTTGAAATGTATAATAACAATGTTAATTAATTTAAAAGGTATTGAAAAAAGAAAAATTCAAAGTGAAATTTTGCTGCTCAATATTTGGTTAACAACAGGTCTGGTAATCAATAAAAAATAAAAAGAACTAAAGTACAAATAAATATTGAAATATAAATATGTAACACACAAGATTGACAATATGCATATATAGATTTTCAAATATATATGTATTTTTATATTATACTATATAAATAAATATAATATAATATATACACATATATAATTTTGCAATATAAATATTTTATAACATTCATAACAGATGATTCCAATGGTTATGATTTAAAAAATATATAATTATTTGCACTTACTTTTTACAAGAATATCTTTATTTAATTTGAAAACTACATATTTAACACAGACATCACATCATCGTATTTATCATAGTTATCAGAAACAATGAGTAAAACTTCACATGATAGTGATTAATTTAAATAAATACTGTACATTAATATATAACAATTTCTCCTATAAATAGCGGTGTAATAAAAGTATATTTTAAATTAATATGTATATAAGAAAAATATTTTTTGAACTATTTATGTATGTATTTATGCTGTAGAAGTTTGAAGATTGTTTCATAATTTTCCTAATGTTCAGATTAAATTCTATGTCACTTAATAACTAAAATATAATAACCTAAAACTATCATTACGAATATAATAAAATGAAAAACTAATTATCTGCAAAACTCGTGAATCAATGGTAAATTAATAGAAAATAATCATTGTTAGTCTCATGGAAAAAAATATTTCAAAAATAATTCAAACAAGTTTAAATTTTTGCATTTTGAATTAGAAGGGCACCATACATTGTGAATTCTAAGAAATACTTGAATCTAGGTGTACTTTTTAAGAGCAACTACTTCTAGGTACAGTAGCAAACATGATAAAATATTTTAAATGTAACAACTTTAACGAACTATAGAATTAAACAATAAGTATCATTAAAATATATTTCATTTTTGTTAATTTAATTGTTAATGAGTACTCCCTAAAAAAAATAAGTGTGATCAGTATATACAATTAAGTATAAACGATCAATATCCATGGACGGAATGTGCCAACTATACAAAGTCGACTATAGCTTATTTTCTCTTATATTCGTTGGTAGCGTCAATTTAGATATCTTAATGATAGTAAGGCGTCTTTTTTAACAGGCAAGACCACAACCGACAATATTAAGTACTTAATACTAATGGAATGCTTAATAATTACTGCCAATAACGAACACATCATATACATTAGCCCCTGAATGTATTATTTTTTTCTGAAACTTTCTTGTATAATATCTTTGGGTTTATGTGAAAAACCCACAAAAGGTCAAAATACAGCTGCACTGTATAAATTACTAATGAATAAATATAATTCTAATATACAGATTCTTAACAAGCTAATAACTTTACTCTAAATCAATTTGTATTCAATACAGTCGAAATATTGTATTTATCACCATGGTCAAATATCAGGCACCTTGGGAATAACAAAAAGTATTGCAAACAACAAAGCTATAACAAAACATTAATTTCATGATGTGTTACTTTCAAAAATATTTCTATGTAATTTATAGCATTCACATATAGAAAATTCTTCGCATGAAGAAATAACTATGGATGGTAAATTGGATGGATTTCTAATAACTGTAATAAGTGGAAAGTTTCTAAATTAAGATCAAAATATTAAAAAAAAAACTAAATTAATTCACTATATGTTTGCTATTGACAAAATTAAGGCGTTATACATATCGAATTAATGATTCTGCCGTATTCTGAATATTTCTATCACTATACATGACGGGATCTGTTAAAATTGTGAAATAAGTACTATGTACAAACTTACACTTAAAATTTTCATGAAAATATGCAACTTTTTCAATGTGAGAATTGCATTTACATAAATTTAATTTGAAAATAATTGGAATGCATCAAATAATCTCAATTAGATCTTAATGTTATTTGTAAAATTGAATACACACATAAATGTATGATCCATCTAAGATTTGGAAATTTGACATTTGTACTTATATTATTTACCCATAAATGTAATTGAAATCTCTTTAGTAAAATATTGGAATGCGTGTGCAAACCCTAATATAAAGGAGCACTTTATTATTCAAATCCGATTAATTAATTAATAGCACTTGTACATTCAACTGAATTTCATCAAAATGACAGAGAATCCAATGACTTATATTTAAAATTTCCCTCAACTGTGTATATATCGAAAAAATACAGCCGATTATTGTAAGTACATTAGTATTATTAAAATAATTATAGTTTATAATCTTGCTTCTAATTCGATTTTGAGAATCAATTTTTCTTTTGATGCCATCAATAGATATCAAAGACAAAAAGTATCATTTAAAATATTTAAGATGAAATCAAACAATAAAATTGCCTACAATACATGAGGTTAATTCGCACAAATAAATCATTAGTCAATGCATTGAATATTCTGATTATTTAAAAAAGTGAGATAATGGAATATTTTCAATTTAACTATAGGCTGTTATATACTTTATGTTATGAACTTTCGACAGTTTTTAAAATTGATCAAAAAAGGAATGCTTGTAATGTTATCTATGATATTAAATCATGCCTCAAATTAATAATAACTTTCAATCAGTAAAATTGTATCAAGTAACAGCCTAATGGACTTCATAATTCACCCGCATTTTCATTTCATTGTTTTTTACTATTTTTATTTATAGCGAAAATATTCTTTAGGTGCAATGAACTTTAATTGCAAAAAAGTGTAATTATTTGGCATACTCATATGCTTTAACATTTTAATAAAAATTTTAGGCAATAACAGAATTTAGAAAGTGTCACAAATTACCAACAATTTTAAAATGGAATAGTTTAAAAATTTACAATGTTTCATATAAAATTCTAATTCTAACTATATATTTCAGAGTGAAAAAAATAAAACTGAATACATAACATCGAGAGTTGACTTTATAAAACTACTGTTCCAATTAAAGTTGCATTTGATGATGCTCATTTTGAACTTAACTATACATATTGGTCCAAAATATGGTCACAGTATTTGGAATGAAACAAATGTGCATATTTCATATGCAACGGAATGATATACACTTTGCCTTTGGTTTTAATTGTTTGATATGACTTTGGTTTGTATGTAAACTTAAGTTGAATACATTTAAAAAAAACATGCTTTTGACAATTAATTGATTTTGTCGATCGAATTCAAAATAGTATGTACCAAAAATAAATAATAACTCCTAAAAATTGATTTCAGGTAAAAAACAATTCATTGAAATTCATTCTTAGTACGTTGTCTAATAAAAATTTATAAAAAATATTAACAATACACGATTCAAATAAAAAAGGAATGTAAATATAGAATGGAAAGTTATACATCAACACGTGACTTTAATTTGAAAATTTTCAATCCGTATATAGACCTGACGACATGACTATTTTTAAAATATAGAAATCCCAATGCAATTGAAACTCTAATAATATACATGATGTAAGACACTTACTTTTATAAAGACTTCAAATATTTTTTCTCATGAATTTGTAGCATTAAATGCACGAGTTTGTAAAAAGTTAATGTCATTGATGACTTTTACTCAGTAGGTGTGAATTGAATTCATACACATTGTTACACTGCTCTCCGCAAATATTGCACTTCCAAGGATTCGAATCACAGTGACAGCCTTTATGAAGAAAATATAGGGTCGAGTCAGGAAAAGAAATTGCACAAAATGTACAAACTAAAGATGCAGGATTTAGCAAACAGCCAGATAGCTCTCCATGTGTAGAAGTGATAACTCCACCTTCTGATGGAGAAGCACGTGGAGACATCTACAAATAATAAAAAGTATGTATGATCATAACACATTAATCAATAAATCATCAATCAAAACTGAATTTACCGATGTTCTTCCTCTTCCACGAGCAGTTATTCTTCTTTTAAGGTCTTCTCGAAGTAAACTTTTTAATGGAGATACTTTGATGAGTGAAGAAAGACTACTTGATGTAACACTACCCCCTTTTTTGTTTTCTGTACCAGAAGTGTTACTGTTACTTGCTTCTAATTCACCAGTGTTGCCAGTCTGATCGCCATTGCCTCCGACTGCAGTTGAAGATTCATCGTGAGACGTTGGCTCCTGAAAAAAAAAAAAAACAATCATATTTATTAAACAAATTCAATTACGTACTAAATATCAATATGTATAAAATATTAACCTGTTTGATTGGAATGAGACTAATGGATGGTGTTATATTTGTACCAGCTAATTGAGGAATTCCACAATGTGAACTACTAGCAACATTGCAATTGCTATCGCCTGACTGAGGAGAGTTGGGACCTTCTCCAGATCCATTGAGTCTATCAGATTTAAGACTTTCGGATGCACCTCCTAAACAATTAATTGATGATTAAGAAAGGAAAAAAATTCTATTAATGTTGATTTTAATTGGGTATCTGCAAGGCTTAGTTTAGATACCTTGAGCGTTATTAGACTGACCAGGTGAGTACGTCTCGTTGTTGTCTGCCATAGATATTTCAACATGAGGCGTGAGGAAATGCATTGGCGGTGTAGCATTATCAGTCGAACGAGCTCCAGTACTGTCACCACTATCAGAATAAGTGGCCGCGACAGACACAGAAAGCCCTGGTCCTAATGAACCGAGTGCACCCAATGAATTTTCCAGAGATCCATCTATTGAAAGAGTACCGGCTGTCAAACCAGCAGCTAATAATGAAACGGGGTTTCCTCCCGGTCCAGGATTGTCTAAGTCTATACCATGCCTGAAAATTAAACAATTTATAATCAAATAAAATATATAATAAATAGCATTATTTTCACAGAAGCTTAACTGATAAGAACAAATCATGAGAATTCAAGTGTATAGGTCAAACAATTATGCATAATCTTTTCAATAAGCTATACAAAAATCATCAATATCAATGTTCACGTTACAAGCATGTTTTGCAAACAACCACTTGATACTCATTACTTTGTAATTGATAAGAATAGCTTCTGAGGTTTAACTTAAATAAAATTAGGTTACCTATTAAAGAAATGAACACGTAAACTTTTCATGGTGGGTGCACGGTAACTGCACAGAGGACAGGTCTTGACTAAATCATGCTGCCCGACGTGTTCATTTTGGAAATGAGCTCGCATTGCAATCTGTCTTTGAAAGCCTCTATTGCAAATTGGACAATGGTAAGGCAGAGACTTGGTGTGTGTAGTGAAATGTTCAGCTAAATGGTCCTTTCTGAAAAATCTCTTTTGGCACACTCGGCATTCGTACGGTTTAACGCCAGTGTGACGCATCTTGTGTCTTCTCATGTTCGCTCCATTTGAAAATTTCATATAGCACACATCACATTCGAAAAGTTTGCGATGCGGTCGCGAATCGGTCCCCGCAGTCCCCGGGGAGGATTGTATAGTCGTCCCGGCGGGAACGTTATTATTATCTTGAGCCATGGTGCAATGTGACATGTGGGCCGACAATTGACGATTGCTCAGAGTTGTGAATTTTTCACAAAATTTACACCGCAACAGTACGGTAGTTTTGTCATCTTCTTCAGAGGTGTAACTTTTGATAATTGCAGATTTCTGAAAATAAAACACACATGGAAACTATTTTGGAAACAATCTTTTTACAATTAGGTTGAAATTAGCAAACGAATAAATACTTTTTCATTATTATTATGGTTGCTCCTTTGAGGAGATATAGTCGCTGAATCGGCTTCTGTTTCTCCAGTGAGAGACATAACATTACTTATCATTTCATACGTACAGGAATGAATAAAAAAAATCAACTAGTTCTGGAAATAATGAAATAAGACGAAATTAGATAATGGCTAAGGTTTTATTCGAATGAGAGAACATGTAATGGAAAAGCCATTAGAGAAGTAGATTTGTATTGTTTTAAAGTTATATGGGTCAAGCGATGACCTTGTGAGCTGTGCCATATCGTTTCTAATCGTTTATGCAACGTCGATTCTAAAAAACATATATCTACTGATAAATTATTTACACTATAAAATGCAGAATGTGAAATATATAAATGCTCTCAAATTAATATTACTCCTTGAATGTAATGAGTATTTTTTTCATTTGATTATTTACCGATCGGGAGCGAGAAATTTTGGTAATGATGTATTTAGGTGACACTGTCACAATTCTAAATTCCAAAGGTCGATGCCCATTTTCTTAGGAAAAAAACCCCAAGCCCGGAGGTAATTGTGAATAGCTCAAATGATAGATAAAATTGAGTAAATAAAAAGTGCATATTGGGCATTTTCAAAATCGATGGCGTGTGTGTTATTTTGATTTGAATGTTATTTTTCAAAGCAGGAACGAGAGGTATTTACAAGTTGATAGAAAGTGTGAGCGAGACGTCGCGTCGAGTCGAGTCGAATCAGCCGACCACTCATATTAATGCTGAATTGGCGTCTATGTTGTCTATGGAGTAAGAGTTGTGCCCGCATTGATAATAACAAAACGACAAGTATTTACGACAACTGAAACTGATGATTTATGCACCTAACCATCGATTATGATCATTTTTATTATCCAATGTTTATTTTCTCAATTATATCTATCATATGAGATAGAATTCGTTTGCGCTGGCCGTGGGTTTTTTCTGGACATTGTCTTTTTCAAGAAACACAGTTAAAAGATAATGGGGTTTTACTCAAAATTGATGAATTTCAAGATGTGGCTGACTCGAAGACGAGGTTTTCATATTTCAGAAAGATGTATCGAAATTTAAAAGGAACTCAGTGTGCAAATTGAATTTTTTTTCCACAACAACAATTTTGATAACAAAATCCAGATTTTCATAATAAATTAAACTATATTAAAAATAATTATTGAGTTTTGATCTTTCAAATGTATATATTGAAAATTAACTAGTGATAAGAGTTGTCAAATTCTGTAGGGGAAAAAGTTAACATGCTGCTAAGTTGTTTAAGGAACGATCGAAATATCGGGCTAAAGCCTCCTATTTCTTTAGGACGTTCTGAAACTGAATAAATAAAATTGGTTAATTTAGAACGCGATTTTCCTCAAAAGGTTTGTGAGGTGACAGTGTTTATTTTGACATAATAGTGATCTGGACATTGTTTTAATGTATCGAAATTCGGGACTATCGATGTTCGCGCAGATCGCATCATTGAAGGTCTATCTCGTCCCGGATTTTCCGGGACAAAACGGTCACCTTAAGCGCGACTCGCAACCTTACCTGTCACCTCACACGAATGCATACAAATCAAAAATCACACGGAACGTGTGAGAATCGTTTAAAAATCGAAAACCTCAATCCAGGTACGCGCGTCGAGAACGAAATACGTGTACGTCACGGTCCGAACTACGCGCGCACGACCGAACGGGACTTCGACGTCGAGCGGATCGATAGATCCCGATCCAAAGTCCTAAATCCGCACGCGCACCGCGACTTTTTAGTCTTTTCGAACAATAAGATCTATGCGTCTCGAAACGGAGGAATTCTCGTCTCGACCTCGAGCCTTTCTTCGCGACTATCGGGAACGGGGTCGTGTGACACTGCGAGGTTATGTGCGCTCACCAACACACCGAAGCGTCCGAGGAGCGGGGCGGGGAAGGGCGGGGGCCCAACCTTGAACGCCTTTGCGTTATACTAGTGTACATATATATATGAGGGGCGGAGCACCCGGGATCGCTCGGCTACGTCATCGCAACGTAGCGCGGATGACGTCGAAGGTGGCACTGAGCGGGCGTCGGAAGCGCGTTCGTATAACAGTACCTGTGACCTATATGCGGGTTGAGGTCGGGCGAGCGGAGCGGGGGCCTCGGGGGCGCGGCGAGGGCGGAGCGCCCGGCCGCCTGTCATGCCCGGGGGCGCAAGAGGGGGCGGAGGCGCTGGCCTGGCGCTGCGGAGGCGCTGGCGCTGGCCGGGGGCCGCTCACCTGGTGGCGCCCGCGCGGCCTCAGAGCGACGCCGACCGGCCACCTCGGCCAGACCCACTTTCTGAGCGCCGCTCCGCGCTCAGCCCGGATCGCCCGTATCCCCCCTATTCGCGCGCTAAATCGCCGCGTTTCGGATGCACGAGCGATTTTTTCATTTTCGCTTCGTTCCTTTTCCAAATATTCTTTTTAAAGGGTTTTTTTTTTTCGAAAATTTTCGAATCGATTTTCCGGGGGACGTTTGGGTGGCGGTGCGTTCGTCGCGGGCGTCGCGGCACGTACGCCCGAATTCAAACGCGGGATCACTTCGGTATTTTTCCCGATCGTTCGTCGCGTATCATATTTTCTCGAAAATAAGACCCGATTTTGTATTGTTTTTACACTTAAAATTACACTAGATTTTATTCTTTAAGATGATTACGTATGGAAAAAATGAAGTTAAAACTAACTGCCTCGATCAACAATTTTGTCATTATTAACGATGAACATCATCTTAAAATTCTCTATCAAAATTGATAGATTTTAATTTAAAATAAAACTTGTGTTTTCTTTATAATTAACATTCACAATACTGAATAATCGTTCAAACATCTAGGTAGCTAATCGGTGTTTTCTTTTTTACGATCGATACTGATTTAACGAATATTTTCAAAAATTCTAATTTAAATCTGAAAACGTCTCAAAATCGTAACAAAATGACTTCTGACTGCCAACACAAATAAGTGAAAATATTGATGCACACTTTCAGTCAATATTGATCTAAATATGTTTTCGCTTAAAGTGAAACGTAAATGCTATCAATAATGATACAGGAAAATTTGCGAATATGACATCTAATTGTGAATCATGAAGTCGCTGTAAATATTCGAACCGACCATACAGTGTGAAAGTCGACGATTTCATACGATTTATCGTAATGTGTTTCTAATTTTGGATAAATATTTGACATATTTGTAATATATTTGAAAGTGCACACATTTGCAAATAAAAAAAACAACTTTACGCATAAAATCTACATCGAATTATCGCACGATCTAATACACGTGTAATTTTATGAATGTTTAATATGACATGTATAAATTAGTGTCTAAAATCTGCTTTATCAATCGAGAGGATTTCCGCTGTTCCAAGAATTATTCTCGAAAATATTTCCAAGAAAACACGTTTGTAATCAAAACGTCTATAAAATCTTAATCTTACAATTAGTGCTATATACTAAAGCGTACAGAAAAAGAAAATTACCTGATAAACTCCTCGAATCAAACAAAAAATTCCACACGGCAAAAATAGTATAATTAAAACGATTCACGCTTCAATCAAAATACATATGAAGACGAGAAAAAAAATACACTCCCAACGGTTTCGTGATGCGCTTATCAACCGATGACAACACTAATCGCACGACACATTAACCGAACGAAATTACGAGTTTTCGCCAACCAATAAAAACCCATCAGAGCAAACTTTACTACTGATCAATATTACACGCGAACGAACCTCGAATGCAACGAGCGCGACACCTAATCAACCTCCGATGACTTAACTCTGCGATAACGCACCGAGCAGTTATCCAACGCATAAATTACCCACGAAAACAAACAAGTGTCCCAACGTTTAACACTTATCGAAACGAAAACACGTACACACGCTACACTTATCGTCCGAACACACTCTGGAGACTCCTTATCGTCGCGAAGATAGCTCGGTTCGATTCGGTGCCGAGAGAGGCTTCGAGGCGATCGTCGTCCTTGGGAAGTCGCGAACCACTGTTCCCTTCGAGTTCTTCTCTCGACGACGAGTTTCCCAACAGTTGAGTTTCTACGAGTGCGTCATCGTCGAAGCCTTGAGGTCGTTTTCCTGTGCTGGCGGCTCTTTCGCAACCTACGAGGTGCCGCTGACGATGGAAACGTTCGTTCCTTGAGGTTTCGATTTCTAAAATGGAGAAATCCGGAGTGCTCCACGCTCTCGGCAACATTGTCTTGTGACGAGGCTGATAACGATATTCCAACGTTTCGTCATGCGCCAAAATCGTGCCACGGACTGGAACCGGTTGTTGGGAAATATCCCACACGGATTCGGATTGCTTAGGTGAGATGAGCACACCTTTCGCGTTCTGGGAATTTTTGTGAGTTTTCGTCAAAAAAAAAAACGGGACCTAGAATCGGTGTGATCGGTAAAAAAAAGCGAAGAGTCGGAGCGACATGCTGGAAATGAAAAGTTGTCGGTGAAATTGGGTCGCCGATTCGGAACGGTTCGAGAATGGAAACGCCGACATGGAACGGTTCGGTTTAAATTTTTAAACAGTTTGATTGTGCTCGTATATGAAAATCGTGGAGAAATTAGGTCATTAAGTATCTGGCGCGTTGTTGGATTTAATTTAATTTCTTAGGTTTTTTTATGCGTGAAAAGTAGGAACGGTTAACGGTTGATTCTTGGTATTGTGACTCAACGATGTTTCATTGTTCGGAGCAGGTAAATTGTAATCGAGTTTGAAAATGGATCGGGAAATCGATTGAATTTATCTGTTGCCACACTCGAGTGACACTCGATCACATTTGTAATGCATTAGGTATATAAATTGTAATTAATGCGAATTTGAAAGTACAGCAAACAGATAGGCTCGATAATTATCGCGGTTACAATTGCAGCTATCTCGTATCAGAATTCTCTTAAGACAATCAAATGCCGCAATCAGCTTTATAAAGCTTATGGATATTATGATATAATTTGAGATATTATCTTACCATTGATAACACGAGGTCGAAATGTAACTTTTCCGAGGAGCTCGCGCGACAGTCAGAACAGTACTGATCGTCAGGATGGTCAAATCGCACAAGAACAGGTTACCGACGTCGAAATTGGGTCACCGATCCTTTGCTCCGCACTTTCACAAAACCGGGTTCAGATTTCCACACGCACGTAAGCTGTTTCTTCATAAACGGAGAAAGGCTCCAATTGGACTGATCTCCAGGATGCTCGAGAACCAGATCGATAAATCAAACTTTCAACCCTCGTTCCACTTAGAACGATATCAAAAGGGAAATCGAACCTTCGATCGATGAAAATTTCATTCCAAATCTGAATGACTTTTCTGTTTTCTAAAAAAAATATTTAGTATAGGTTTTCAAGGATTTGAAGCAAATTTCTTTTCGAACTACTTTCTTTCAGATCTGTAACGTGCTCTAAATGAATTTAAATTTAATCATTAAATCGGTACTTGTCTTTTATCCAATCGTTAAGACATTCAACAGTTTCATTTAGGTTAAGTTGGGTTAACTTTTCAGGTTGCATTATGTGTTGGTTCAGTTTTCATGTTAGGTTGGGTTAATTTTCAGGATTGGTTTCAGTTTACATTTTCGTGTTAAGTTAATTTAGGATTTCGTTTCCTTTTCCATGACAGATTAGATTCAGTCAGGTTTGATCGAACGACTCGCCAACTGGATAGTAGACAAGCACCGTTAAGCCTACTCGGAGCAAATTTGAGCCAAAATAACTCAAAAAATCACTCTCTTCAGATCCATATTAAATTCTGAACTCGTTAACATTCAAATCTTACAACAATCGATCGAAAATTTCCTCAATGGGGTCGCCGATCCTTGCCGCGCTTTCCCTCCGAAAATTCCAACTTCGAAAGCGCTCGTCGTCCGTCCAGTGAGTTTGAGGCTCTCCAAACTCGAACCAGAGGCGCAGAGGGGCCCGGGTGGCGTCTGAGAGCTGACTGATCCTCAGGATGGTCGCATTCGCGCAAGAACCAGGTTGTTAACGGTGAAATTGGGCCACGCGGAGAGCAGACGCGGATTCGCACCGCGGCGTTCCATTCCGGGGTCAGAACGTAACCCTGCGTCCGACGAGGGTCACCTGCTGTTCCATATTTTCGACAACCGGTTTATCCTCGGGCTTCTTCTTCGACGACGACGTTGCATATGGCGTGGGGCCTCGGGCTCGTCATATTGTGCTTCGATTTCGGTTGTCTCTCCGTTTCGCATTTGCATACGTGACGACTCTCTATGTCCACTTTGGTGCTCTGGCAGCTGGTTTCTGTAGACCCTAGAAGCTAAGAGCCCCTACTTACCTGTGATTTTAATCAGGCCAACTATTCTATCAGTATGGAAACTACGTTGATTCCAAGTCTATACAAAAACGGGTCCATCGGATAGTTATCCCGACTTAAGTCGCTGGTTGTGGGGTCTCTAAGAGTCTATGTGACTTTAAATTTAAGTGTAGAAATTTGCTCTGAATATATCCATTCGATTGGTTTCGAAAATTATATGACCAATTATAGGATCTATATTGACATAAGTCATCAGATAACTTAACAGTTTTCCGATATTTCTTTAATCAGAATAGATATTCAACTATAAGTATGCTCGCTGATAACCTCAGTCTGCTAAAGAGTTTTCATTTGATATGAAATATTGACGATTTTCCATACTAAACACTGTAAATAATGCATGCTAGAGTAATTATAATAGAGATATGTGTAATGTAATTTATGAAAAAATTGCTACTGGATGGTCATAGTATGACGATAGATGGATAGGATTGGGTTAAGATTTCAGGAATTTGAAGCAGATGCATCTAATTAATCATTTAGCACTGGAAAATTATTTTGATCACCCGGAATAATTCGATGTCGTTTCTTATTCAAAATTTATAAGGGGAACGAATTATACTCGATATGGTAACTAAACGCTATTTAATGTTCCCGTGGGAAAAAGTGTCATAAAACTTATTAGGAGTGTTAAACTCGATCGAAATAGTTTTATGTTGTTTATGCTAGTTAAAGTTCTCTGATACAATCCTGTGGGAAAACAATGAGATTTTTATTGTTCGTAACGAATCGTTAGATACGTTATTTTTTTCAAACGAATGAAAATTTTATGGGAAGAATGCTATGGAATCGTGTGTTCGTAGTTACGAGATCGTGACAAATTCCAGTTCTAATAATTCTAATATGCACATGTATCTACGTGTTTTCCATGAATTTTCCTCAAAGCAACTTATCTGCGAACTGTGTCCAGAATCGTAAATTTCAATGACGGTATTTATCTTATGTAAAGTGAATGCATCATCGTTTTCATGTAAGATTTCAAAGTTTTCGCAAGATACATCTAAAAGAAAATTGTAGGTAATTCAAAAAAAATTTTTAATCGTACCAATAAAGAATATTATCCATTTTAAAATAATATACTCGCCATTTTCATGTGGAAAATATTATTAATTTTCCAAAATCAAGTTATGTATGGAACACGAACCACATTCTGAAGGTAGTAATGGAAAGGCTGGTTCACAGATGTCTCGAATTCAAACTTGGCAAACTTGAAAATAAAACTTACGTGTTTTTTAAATAAACATTTTTGTGCAAAGTGATTTTTTTTCACGTTCACGTTAAACAAGATTTTTTTTATTTTTAAACATTGGATTCTGCCAAGGATTTTCCATAAAATATATGATTTGTTTATCGCCGATCAATAACGTTCGAATTTTCCGCGAAACGTAAATTGTTTACGAATATTGTCTATGGTTTCCAAGAAGCGTTTTCTCATTTTTAATAATTTTGTAAATTATTTATCCAGGCCTGTATATACAAAATACATATTCTTGAGATGTAAGCATAATGTAGAGTTAACATTTAACAGTGAAGTATAGCTTCCTTCCGACAGCTATTTACGGTTACGTTCCCCTTTCCTTGCTTCAATCTTCACCTAGCTGGTGAAGAAAACTTTCGAGAAAGAAATAAATTGAATGAAATATACCGATTATCGGCAATTTTTAAGGTTTTGATTCAAATGCATTTCATATTCATATTTTTGATAACAAATTATGTGAACATTATGATGTTGAATGCTTCAGAAAACTTTATTCTTTCTATAGAGCAAATGGATGTGTTTTGCAATATAAATATTTTGAGATGATTTTTTTAAATTTAAATTCAAATTATATGAAGTAGTCATAATTCATTTTCATTCATACGACTGTTGAAATTTAAAATATGCATTTGAATTTAACCGCTGGTGCATAAGTCATCTTGATGAATGGCAACTTTACTTTTTGCACAGCGCAAGCACTTTCGCAGTTAGATGTTAATTTTAGGTGGGAAACGAAAATAGCAAAAGTTATATTATAAGAAATTCAAGGGGAACTTTTCAGTTTCTATTTGGATAAGGGTTTCGTTCGGAATTCGGTCTTTTTGTGTGAATTAGACATTTTTGTAGTGACATAGATCGGCTTCTAATTTATATGTTGTCCACATTGTGTCTTAGCAAATTTCGGTCGTGAGGCAATCCTTTCACCGATTAGATATTTCACGTCGCATTTAATGCGAAAAACGTGCTTGAAATATTGACAAATAATGAGACTGTAATTTTAATGCTCACTAGAGTCTAATATCTTTACAATTGTAATTAATCTAATAAAAAAATAATACACCAAATCAATTTCATTCGTTTAATTTAAAATTGTACATAAATACATTTTACAACATAAGCGAAAATCTTACATACAGCGTGTTAATAACTAAATAATAATAAAAAATAATATACGAAAAATTATTAATAAGTTCAACAACAAGTATCAGGTAAATTGGCCATTCTTCTTTCAGTAAGTACTCTTCGACATCGTCGAAATCGAATGATCAGTAGGTGTTCTCTTGGATGTAGACGTTGCCAGGACCTGGAGGTCGATCCTTGCCTTTTCCGACTGAAACAATCATAAAAAAGCAATCAATATACATCGTGGATAGTAAATTATGTGATGAACATAGACTACGTTAGGATGTTGCATAATTGAGACACGATTTGAACGGATGCAGGTGGCAAAGACGTGTATGGAAATAATTTATCGAATGCACATTTCGATTGTGAATTGTAGCAGATTTTTTCATTTTGGAATATTGTAAAATGTATTTAGATTCAAAATAATATTGTAAATTAGCTATTTTATAGATTTCATTATATGATCGTTTTACTATTATAGTGTGCAATAAAAACCTAAGTCGTAACGATGAATTATGATGGGTTTCATAAATTCAAATTAGTCGCTATTATGGATGTTGAAATTAAAATGTGAATGATGAATTTTTGAAGTTAACGATCTTATGTGACCATTAATGAAAATCTCTGGAATGTTATAATAGAAAGTTTTGTGACTCGAGAAATCTATAAATCAAATCAAAGGTTAGTGCGTAAATCTATTATGGAAAGTTAGGTCGTTCGAAAATAGAAAACGGCGCTTATTTAAAAAAAAATCACAACACTACAATTGTGTGAGGATATTTCCGATAAATACATAGTAATTTATTTGCAATCGAAGTGTAAACAAAATCGGCACTGAACGAATCCAGAAGCGATCGAGAAAAGATCGACGCCTTGTTACTATCCGTATAGACTTCGACCGCAGCTTTATGATTGTTTATTGATCTAATATTCGTTTTATGATGTTGGTTTTGACGTACAAACTCTAAATTTAAACCATAAGACCAGATTCACCGGAACCAGAAGCCAGAAGTCACGGTTCCCGAGAAAAAAATGACGTAAAAGCAGCCCCTTGTTTAGATCGACCTTTCGACCTCGTATAAATAGCCTAGTTTGAATTAGTAGAGGATCTTTTAAAAGTGATTTGAAATTTCATTAAAATATTATTTGGAAGTTTAAAAAATTTCAAATGATACGAATCGAACCGTTAATTTGTGTTAAAAAACCGGTACAGTGGTTGAATTGAATTTCAATGCTGTTCTAGCTGCATTTATTCTTTTTAACATCATGTTATGGTTTTGTCGTATACCTTTTAAAGAAGTTGGATGCTTCAGTATAGTTTCGATGGACGTCATCAGTTTTTCAATAAGAACTGAATTATTAGTCAATTAATATCAGTTATGAAAGTAATAAATCAGTCGTCAATATCAAAAAAATATTTTTTCCTAAATATTGATTTCTAAAAACTATACGTTGAAGCAAATGTCGTTTCCTTTTTCTCAGAAAACCGACGTTTCGGTAATTTAACAAGACAATGGATTGTGTTTTCAAAACAGTCGAAAAAATTCTGTGCGTGCCCTTCATATTTAATGAAACCCTATTGAAGAGGAAACCCTTCTGCGGAAGCCGCACGGTACTTCTATCGTCTTCATAAAAATATTTTTGAGTACACACTTGAAGAACTAACAATCGACAATAACTAAACCGATATTATCCACGATATTCATCAAAATAGTATGAATTCATAAACGTTTCTCTATTTTCGAATACAATTGATTGCTGACGGAGTGCGAATGTTGAAATGTTTGAAGTTATAGAAAATCAGAGTTGCAATATTTTTTGCATATTTGCAATATATTTTTACTATCAAATGTGAAGCATTTTTTTGAATTATCGACAAAATCATAAAAAAAAAATCTAGAAATGAGCAAAATAGAGAATTGTGTAAAGTAGAATGTACAATATGGAGGATTGTACGAAAGTAGAGTATGCGAAAGTAGGGACGGTCTGTATATGATTTTTGAATGATTTAAGCCAGTAATAAATTCGATAATCGTTAATTTTAAAACTGTGAGATAGACTTGACGAAGGGTTCTTCCTCAATGATCCAATCGAGACGTTTCAATTCAATCACGTACTTCGTGTACACGGTTCGTTCAATCACGGATTCGTTACATCGCAATTCGAATGATATGTGCCCTCTATTATGACAGTGGTACAAGTCCAATAATAAAAAAAAAAGTGTCCTTAACTCTGTCGATTCACATTGTTCTTAACTATTGTGATACATTTTTTGTGGAACTAAATGAAGTATTTCAATGTGTTTTTCGTTTTCAACTTCATGAGTACTTGATAGGAGTTAAACTCAAAATTAAATGAAAAAAGTGTATGGAACCATTTTTATGATCAATACGCGAATCAACGAAGACTATAAGTATTTCTCTTGAATCAATCAATATGCATATATCGGAGAAGTTGTCGAAAATTGTCAGTTCATGAACGTGTACAGATTTATCTGGAATTCACTTAACGCTCTGAATAATTGGTCTCGTCGACGTGCAAAAGTGCACAAGTGCAATCGATAAATCCTCGATTTATGTTCGAATT
The DNA here is from genome assembly GCA_024721215.1 of Cheumatopsyche charites. Classification (NCBI taxonomy): domain Eukaryota; kingdom Metazoa; phylum Arthropoda; class Insecta; order Trichoptera; family Hydropsychidae; genus Cheumatopsyche; species Cheumatopsyche charites. The sequence continues at coordinate 7,868,815 of CM045582.1, forward strand.
TTCCGATTTGAAATGCTGAAAGCATTCGATTCGTACGATTCGAATTCGAGACACGATTCCGTTGATTACAAGGCGAATAAATACGGCGATTATATCACACAAGTGCGAAATTTGAATATCGTATAAATTTGCAGGACACACGCATCGATGGTGATCTCGAACTGACTCGGGAATGTTGAGGAATGTGTCATTCAAAAAAAATCTTCGAAAAAATGTTATAGAACTACTAAAAGATGGAAAAATTAGTGAAATTTTAGTATTATCACAGTTAAAGCAGTGAATAAAATAATGCATTCATTTTCTTTGACATTTACAATTAGACATTTACACATTCCAAAAATGTTGATGGCAAGGATATGCAATGCCATGAAGTAAATACTCCGCGTTCAACTGAAAATTATATTTATTCATACATTATACCATCTACAAAATAATGAAGGGAATTCGACTAATATCGAAATTTCACGTGTGTTTTTAGTCCATTGAATTCTATCATGACTTACAATTAGTATGACTTTGGTACTTGTGAAGCATACTATCGTTACTATAGTAGAAGTCAGGTTTATGATAGTTTAGGTCTTTAACACTCTATAAATATTTACATATCATTGTATAATCGACTAGATATCATTGACCTCTCAATATCTAAAGGTGAACAACTTCAGCAAAACGATCTTATCACTATCAGCGGACAGTTTCAGACGATCCATTGTTGCATTTCTAAGAACACTCAATATTCTAATCAATCTACGCATCCATAATGTATAACTGTAAAACACGATACGTAATAGCGACCACTGTCCATATAATCCACATCGTTCCGATTCTGGAACGAGCTCATCTTGAGCATGCACCGTATTCGATAAACGAACAATATATCAATAGATTCCAAGACCATTTAGATTCAGAAGACTCTCGAAATGATTTACGATTCGTTCCTCGAGATTCTCTCACGACCAGGGATAAAAATTACGGCGTCCAATTATTCGAAAATGGCGCGAAACCAAAACGGAGCTGTGAGTAGTGCGACGTAGTAGTTTAAATCGACGGACCAAACGAGAGAAAAATAGAATATAATGGAACTACCAGTACCGTTTCGGTATCGAAAAGTTGACTCTTTATGGACGTCCGATGGATTATATTGACTTTCGTTTTTCCAAATGTAATTTCGGCTTCGTGGGCTCCATTTTGAAGCGATGGACGTGGCGCGCTTTTTCGACAGGCCATCAGTCTAAAATGGCTTTCGTTGAGTTGAAAATGTGTTTTTTGATTGAGGTTGTTTAATTTCATTATTTATATGTACAGAGGTGACTCCCTTATTATGTGGAGATAGGTTCTGGAGTAATATGATTGAAATTGAATCAAATTTTAGCGAAAGATATAATTTCAACTCATTTGTGCATTCGGCATTTTCGAGCAAACTACTTGAAATATCAAAAATTGTGCTGTAGAAGAAATGACGAATGTGTTATAGAAAATGGTTCATCAAAAATTTTTGAAATAGGAAGATATTATTATCCTATTATAAAAAAAAAGTCTGAAAGAGTTTTTGAATCATAATTCTTTTGGAATGGTTCATTTTTTTTTCTCTAGAAAATGGTGGATTGATTGTAAAATTCGTTTAATTAGAATCATTCTACTATTGAAACTTTTTCCCAATAAAAAATCCATACATCAAAGGAAGTTGACGTATTTTTGAAACGATTGAAGTTGCCGAACGTATAAACAGCATTGTTCTTCGGCTTTTGATCTGTTGCGCTCGTGGAAATGTGTCAAAAGAATATCCTCCGCGTCGACTTTAATTCTTTTAGCAAATACGAGATTATCAGTAAAACCAACACGAGATTTTCTGAAATTGAAAAAAATACCGACTGAAACGAAGCTCTCGTAGTTTCGTACAATGTAACTTTAGTGAAGATCAAACAAATATTTACACAAGACAGTAGTGCTCTTAAAAGCGATGTCTTGTTTCATCGTTTTAATAGCTTTCGGCAGTTTTTACTACGCATGGAATTAATTTCAATAACTGAGTACACAAGCCGATTTATTTGAAGTTCGCATTTCTAATTTTCTCTAATAAACTCGAATTAATCTCGAATGTCAACCAGATATGATCTATTTTCCGACATTTTCCGAACGGCATTAGATAGCACTCACTAATAACAGCTTCCTGGCTCCACGAACGAGCAAAGTCCCTTTGATTTCACATGTGGGCGGTCGACTTCCTCACGAAAATACAATATTTTATTCAAAATCTGTCCAATGTTATAAATACGCACCAGACAGAAAACTTCCGATGCGCGCGCGGAAAATTTCGAAATCCGCGGGAAAACTCGTGGAAAATTCGCCACCAATGAGCACCCTCGACTTCCAACGGTTTTCGAATCTTAATTTGAATATTTTTTTCGACTAATTGAATTTTTTTAGCCGCCAAAGGCGTATCCGTCGAGATTCGCACGACTGTGTCGTAACATTGAGGAAGGAAACGACACGCGAGACCGACTTACTAAATAATTGGTCAAGGTTGACTTTTGAATCGATGCACATGTGACATGAATGCGACATATGATAATATGAAGCTGATGATGATTATGATGATGATGCTGGTGTAAGTTTTGCTCATGTGCATTTAATTAGAATGAATCGGTTCAATGTTACGGTTGCAGTTTTTCCTGCGCGAGTACAGATTTTTCAGAATTGTGTATTTTTTTATTCAACTAAAATGCAATCATTTCTTAAAAAATCTAACACTATTAGAGCCAAAGTTGAGTTAGGTTAGCGATTTTTAATGAAAAAATTTTTTTTTTTAATCGAGCAAAGATTCGTGTTTAGTTTGTATGGGAGTTGAGCCAAGTTGAAACAACATTGTAGGTAAAATACACCTAGAAATTTTTGTTGATGATAAGTTTTTACAAATCATTACAATCAAATCTGTTCCGAAAAATCAGGAATGAATAATCAACGTATTTTTACAGTAATTTCAATGTATGAAAAAAGCATGTTGATAGATTATGTCGGTGGATTGTATTGAATGTGCGAAAAAAGTTGTTTGTGTATATTTTTCCCGTTCGAAGTTGGAAAAATTATTTACAATTTTAAATAATGAGATTTCTAAATATTTGCACATACTGAATATGTACTCCACATACGAAAACAGTATCGAGTACAATTTTTTAAAGCTCAGTCTATTTGCGATGCACAGTTCGTTCGCCCATGCGAATTCTCCTTTAAACGTGAGAGACTCGAGTCTCTTGAGACATTTTTCTCGAAAAGCATTATGCATTCTAACGGAATACAACCTTCCGAGAAAAACGATCTCAAAATGTATATTAAAAAAAAAAAATAGGTAAAAAAACTTTTTAAGTTAAACGGTTTTATGTTAAACATACATTGCAATGTTTAAGATAAATGTACTAAAAACCAAAAAATAATAAAATAGATACAGTCGTAGGAATTATAAACATATGCATAGACTAGACTAAAATTAAACCGTGGGGCAAGTCAATTGTCTACAAATTATCGACTTAATGTGCGATAGAAGAATCGTTAAATTCGACGTGCCCCACGGTTTAATTTTAGTCTAGTCTATGCATATGTTTATAATTCCTACGACTGTATCTATTTTATTATTTTTTGGTTTTTAGTACATTTATCTTAAACATTGCAATGTATGTTTAACATAAAACCGTTTAACTTAAAAAGTTTTTTTACCTATTTTTTTTTATTTTCTAGTTTTTAGTTTTTTATAGTATATTGTATTCTGCTTATTGAGTCCTTTCATTTGATACGCATGTTGATTGGATTGATAAAACCTACATTATCCGCCATTTTGTAGCGGCCGCCATCTTGGATTTCAATTTTTTATACTATATTGTATTCTGCTTGTTGAGCCCTTTCATTTGGTACCCATATTGATAGGATTAATAAAACATATATCATCCGCCATTTTGTAGCGGCGGCCATCTTGAATTTATAATGATAGTGAATAAACATAATTGTATTGTCACCAAAATCCAAAGTGTATACAAAATTTCAGATTAATCGGTTGACAGGAAGTGGGTGAAATTTGAATTACTAAATTTGATCCAAGAAAGAAAAAAGAATAAAGAAAAAAACAAACGGGCTGAGCTAAGTAAAACCGTTTAAAAATCAAAAATCTTTAGCGAAAACAGCATTAAAACGTCGAAGAACTCAAAATACGCGTTCGACGAATACATCCGGCATCGTTTCCCGTTCGAAATTATACGAGTCAATAAAACTCGCGATGGATTATAGCAGTGAATAAATCCGATTTTAGATCTATGGACGTCAGAATTGCGGAAGTCGATTGATCCATGGATCTATTGACGATTTCAGAATAGCGGGCCTGCTTTTCGTCGGGAAATTCGCGCGCAAAAATTCGATACTTGAGTTTTTTTTTTCATTTAATCGAAATCGTTTGAAGTCGGGGTCTGATTTTCGAATTTGTTGGTGAAGTTGGAGTGTATTAATAGTGGGTATATTTAGTGGATTTGACGTGTGTTTCCCGTACATGAGCGGTCTCCGGTACAGAAATAGTTGGAAACTCCATTAAAATTGGATGGAAGTCGGAGACATTTACTAATGTGGACGGGCGCGAAACTCACACCGGACGGAAGCTCTTATTAAAAGCTAGAATCATCCCTGAAACGACAGTTCGTAATCATTTTCCAAGATCGTGTCTCGTATGATTAATAAGAAATTGGCAATATCATATACATAGGAATGCGTCGGTGCATCTATTTCGATAAATTTAAATTAATTTTCGATTAAAAATATTCACGTGTCTATAGAACGAATACTCAAAGCTACTAGTATTTTTGTTTTTATTGTATTGAATGAATATCTTTACAGTTTTAAGCATAAAAGTTTTTGATCAATTTTGTAAAATTTTATATTGAATTTCTGCAGTCATTTGCGTGTTGCTTTAGTTTAACTTTGGCGCGTCAGAGGAACGCTTTTCCGTTCGAATTAATTCTCTTGACGCACGTTCACTTCGCTCTCGAGCGAGTAGGTGTGTTTCTTCAACGAACAATTTCTGGCAAATTCGCTAGATTGATTTTTCGAATCAACAATTATAAATTTTCGAACAGGCACAATACCCACTTGTTTCATAACGGCCGTTAGCGTCCGTTTTTACGAATGCGAGGCGCGATGTCCGCTCGCCATCGATAGACAAAACGCAAATTGGTATTCACAACGCCTTCGATATAGGCAGACTTTTCAGGAAAAATCGAAAGATCGGCGAAACTTCTCAGAAATGGAAGACTCTGAGCAAATTCTCGATCGGAGATTGAAGTTAACAAGAGCTACAAGAAGTTCGCTCCGGAGGAAGCGCACGTCGTACGCCGTTGGCAAATTGCAAAGATAAATACGAAACATGCCACAGAGACATGCTCCGAGTGTGTTCTGCAAAATTAATCTTCGCTATGTACCTAATAAATGATATGTTTATAGCGGAAAGTTTTAGAGTTTAGAATTAGCGAACTGATTCAAAATCATGCAGCAAATTGGTCTGATGTAAAAAATCTGCCATTAAAAGAAATCGTAAGATTTCATTCAACAAGTGCGTCCGTTCAGGATATCCCTAAATTGTTTTCATTCATAGGATACAATGAACTGCCTAATTCAATAACTGTAATGCTATGTACTATGTAGGCATAATTAAATTACGCAACCGTTCGATGACCATAAAAGTATACCACCCATGTGGGTACTTTCATGCTTACTACATACTACGAACGTTTGCGCTTCCTTTGAATGAAAATTAAACTTAAAGCACGTTTGGACAATTTTAATTTATGTGGTATATAAAAATTCCAATTAACAGACACACGCTAGACTAATTATTATAGTGATACATGTCTCAAAAATGCTTATGATGGTGATTTTCATAGGATTTATATTATGGGGCTGAAATTTGTGAAATTTTGTTAAACTTACCGAGTAATTGTTCCAAATAAGCACAGCGTAGGTTGCTGTACTGATTGTCAGGTCCTAATGTAGGCATAGACTCATGAGCTTCGGCAGATGCCATCATCAGACTTATCGTCGTCGATAGGCCTCCGACATCTGAAAAATCAAATAAAGCATATTTATATTCTGTGATGACTAGGGTCTGGAATAATATTAGCTAGTGCTTCCGGAAATCATACATTAATGACTTTTTTCAAGATGCACAGAGACTGCTTAAAGAAATATCTAACATCGACATATTCGAATCAAATATCTATATTTTAAATTTAGAAAATACACGAAACAAATTATATTTCATAATGTAAACAGCGCTATTTTGGGATGGAATCCAATTTTAGAAATTAAACGTTAAAGTCAAATGTAAAATAAATGAATTTCATTACTACAGAAGATACGTTAATCGTGAAAAAAATTTGAAAAACAGACATTTTGATTAATTTTAATATTTAGATTTAGTTTCCGAGCTGACGATATATTGATATATATGATATATACGATATATATATACGATATATATGAAATATTACTATGAGAATTTCTAATTAAGTTGCGGAGGTGAATTATTCTGAAATCGCTTCATCACAACTATGTATTGTCACCAAAATAACTTGAATGATTTCCAAAGTAGCACAATACCTAACGCTTTAATTATACCCTTCACTTGGTATAACTATTTCCTCTTTTTTTTTTTACAAAAGTAATCCTTTCAGGACAGTATATTTCCAAAAATTTCAACCTCAACTTCCCCTATTCATATAACATATGAATGCACAATAATATGTACGTGGAAGAAGATTGTTTTCGTAGACGTTTTCGGAAGAACAACAGGAAGATAAAAAATCAAGAACAGGAGGAAAGACGCGCCTCGTGCCGCATGTGTGCATCCAGCATCCATATGCATACTCGTGTTATACAAGTGCATACTGTACCAGATGTTAAGATACGGTCGTTTGCATACCGAACTGGCCAAAGGACATTCTCGGCGAAATTCCTAAAGGTGAGTTTTAAAATTAAAACGGGAAACAGAAGCGGCGATGGGTTTATTGAGTTCGCTTTTGGCTCGAGAGTTTTGTATGTGCACAATGTGATTAGCTCCGAAAAATTAAATGTCGAGAAAATCTATGAAACATTTTTGATGCTTAATGAAAAATTCTCAGATTCAGATTTATAAACATACAGATTTCGTTTATAGATGTGGTATATAATTAATTAAAATGACCTCAGAAATAAAACATCTATTTTAACTAGTAGTGTCACGGATATGTATCAAAATTGTTCGAAATTAATCAAACTTCGTATTGCCACGGATGTGTTTTATTCGATACTATTTTTTATTGCCATCTATGTATGTGTGAAATAAAAAAATATCCCACATTTGGATTTTACGCCTTATATATATATACGTTAAACGGTGCATTTTCTTAATTACTGCACGCCCGGGTTCGAGGCACGGACGTCTGAAAATTTCGAGCATCGTTAGCGTATTTATAATATAGATAGATTATAATATAGATATAGATAGATTTTTTATAATTTATAATTCAGCAAAGATATTACACACATAAAAAGTAATGACTGTTCAATTGCTTTGACATATAATTCGATTATTTTTTTTTTTTAGATAAATGGAGTTAATCACTTTATGCTCTGAACGGTTCATATATTATAAGAACGTATATGATTCATTGGTTGTATTTTTGACGTGTACGAGAAGAACCCCAAACGATTGGTAGACAGCGGATTTTTTCAGTCTGCAGACATTTGGCAGACGCTTTCAGATACATACATAATAAAATGAAAAATTCGTTTGAGAAATAAGATGATATGGAAATAAGAGCATCCGAGGTTGTTTGAAGGTCGGAGATTTGTGTTGTGTTGTGCAAATTTGATATTTGTTAAAAAAGACATTAAAATTTTATACATTTTTAATCAGATGCATATTTAAATATGTGTCACTGCAGAGTCGTTTTTAAAGAACAACTTTAATGCCTTCTTATTTTTTTCTGTCTCAAAAAAATCTGTTTAAAGTTGATAGGCAAAAATGTATGGATTATGGTACCTGCTCCATTAGTCAAAATTCATATATTGTTAGAAAAGATTTTGACATAAAAAAAGTCTGCCATGGCGCCAGTCCCGATCCCCATTTTCATTTTAAGATAATAATCGATCTACTCATACAACTAATACAATAAGTACTCATTTTTTTACATAGACAATGACAACAAAGATCTTTGTTTCGAAATGCATTCAGATCTGACATGAGAATAATGGCAATAGTAAATATCACTTGACCTTTTCGACAATACAATCATATTTATTGGAGTCGGGTACAGTTCTGCCCATTCCCTTTGATTTCTGAGTTGTGAATTTGTGAGAGACATATCAGAAATATTTGGGACACTAGAGTATTCTTAATTATGATTAAATTAAAATATGAATATGTTTTTTATGGAAAATTAATATTCTAGATATGTCAAATGGATGCTGGACCTCTGAAACGCAATTTCATCCAATCAACATTCGTATGCAATGATTTTTTGCCGACATGATTCAAGTTGAAGAGTAAACGTGTGTTATTTATCATACATCGACAATCAATTAACAGTTATAAAAGAGCGCGTGAATAAATGCGTCAACACGTGAACGATAGGTCATTTCGCGGCGGGAATTTTAAACGATCTTTATCGACAGTGCAAATTTACGATTTTTCCTCTTGGCCATGGAGATCGAATCGATTGAGTTTCTATATGCGAAATTTTGAGGGCGATCGTATATATCGCATTATAATATAGACACAATCGAAAAATATTTACACGAAGTACGAATTATTTATAGTATTCAGAGTACGGAATATTTACAATATGCGAACAGATCGAAAAGTTTAAAAAAATACGTTTTCGATTTTGGACACCATCCAAAGACCTGAGGCGCAGTACCGGGGCCAATACGTTATTTTATATAAATTATATAAACAACACGTCTTCGAATGAAATATTGAAAATATATAATAATAAATTTTGTCACATTCTGCGTCACTAACGCTGATTATATACGGCAAAGATTTATGTGGATAAGTCGTGTGTTTTCATATTTTTCACGAATGCCTGAAAATTGGAGCGAATGTGTTTGGCTTAAAAAAATAATGCTAAATTTAAGGCATGCGATTTTTCTTCGTTTTAAACGTTTTAATCTCGAAATAACTTTCAGTTTTCATAGAAAGAAAATGACCATTCGATACACGTTCGTCAGTTAGACGTTCGTTCCAGATTTATAGGTTCAGTTGCTTTGAATATTATAATGATCGAATTTGTAAGCGAAAATAAATTTCAAGCTGAATGAAATAAATTAAATGATGTGATTCGTGTGTACAAGAGGAAGTAGCTTTCGTTGAGATTGAATTTATGGATTTTGAGACGTGTTTATGTGTGGAGCTATGGGATTTTTTTACTACCCGTGCAAAACTATTAATTTAAACGTGAAAATAGTTTTTATTACAAAATCAGACACATCAAAATATATTACTTAATTCAAAAAAATTCATTGGGTATAATCTCAAATCGTTTCTTAGGGGATGATATTTTCGTATTTTATTATAAAAAAGTATTGACTTCAAAACAATCAAAGTAAATGGACAAATTGCTTCCAATAAAAATGTCAGTAGTATCGTTTAAAAGGTCATATTGAGAGGAACAATTTACTTTGACCATAAATTTTAGATTTCATCGCGATTGGAGATAAACAAACGTCTATACTAACATTTTTTATGTATAAAATGAATGAATTGTGCGAATAGTGATTAGTATGAAAAAATAAAAATGTGAACTGGAATTATCGCCACAGAAGACGTTTTTCCACATCAATTTTTTTTTCTAATGATATATAAATTATGACTATTTGATCAGGTATTACAAATTTGTCCATGATCCTTTCGAACATGTAAATTACATGAAAGCATCAAGCGGCGGAACACGACAAGCAGATAACACAGTTATGAAGATGGCATTTTGATCAGAGGAATACATTAGTGTATTTCAATTAACCGTGAGACGAATTAGTGAAAAGCAAACAGGAAGAAGTCTTCGGCGGAAGAGCATCACACGAACCATCATTGTTACAAAAGACAGGGCTGTCGATATTGAAACAATCGACTATAATGTACCACTAAAACTATTATTGTGCCAGTTGAATTTGAGGGTCAAGATGTCTGTTTGGATTCGCGGTGGCATACGAGCGCAATTATGTCTGGTTATGTTAAGTGTTATAAACGGGCGTCGGACAATTGTCGTCAACGATGTCCCACATCTTGTTGACGGTAGCCCTAATTTATTCAATTAGCGTCGGCAAAGGAGTGCTTCGGAAGCAGCACGAGGACGACCACAGAAAGGAGTGTCGCATATTTGTAAGATTGGGTTGTTTTGTTTATAATCGAATAAAACGCAATTTATTATATCGAAAATGTATGGGTATGATGAAGAAGTGAGAATATTGATGTTTAGGTAAACACATTTTTCCTTAAAGAGAAATCTATAAGCGAACTGATCTTTTGAATGTGGAAATAAAGAACGTTTCTTTTCACTTCATTTGACTGATTAAAAAGTGCTATTATTTAATTTGAAAGTTCTAGGTAAACTGAAATCATATTACTGTTTCATAATACACGAGTAGCATTAAATAATAACTGAACAGTAAAAACAAATGAATAATAATATATAGGTATGTATTACGAAAAAAATGTATGGAGAAGTGTCCCAGTTGTCTTAAAAATCGAACCATCCCCCAAATCAGGTAATTGTGTCTATCGTTACTCCTATTTATATGTATTCATCTAATTTATTTTCATATCACTGATTTGTTTTTGTTTCAGATATTTTAGGAATATCATTATGTAAAGATATTTCTGGAATGCTGTTTGAAATTTATTGATGAAATAAATTCATAAATAGCACTGTTGAATAACGTATTGTTTCATATCAAAATGAATACAAAACAGTTAAAATTAGAAATACTTATTATAGAAATCGAAAAAGCTATTTTCATGTGAATATTCGAAAAATATATCAATATTCAAAAACTTAAGATTTTACAGTAGGTGTCCATTCGAAATGCACAGAGCTGCATACAAAGTACACATATGAAAAAAAGCAATACGCGTATGAAATGACAAATAGTTTATAAGAATCAATCGATAATTTTTTCATATGCATATCGTGTCCACCGTGAGATTTCAAAAATCAGATATTTTAACTGAATATAAACTATTCAGTCGGAAAAGTTAGCGAAACTTCAAAGGCTAACGACACATTGAAGTATTGCGGCAGTACCCATTGTTTCGTCGAAAATTTGCTCACAATGGTAATTATAATAATTTTCAGGGATGTTTAATCCAGACAATATTCGTGGAAATTGTCGGTGGAATTATGCCGAGCAACTTGTGTGGGATGTAATTATATTCGGTTGTCGACGTGTCAAAATTATAATGTGCAGTTTAATTATCTTTCCAGATAAAAGTTGTTGATTTTGGAGAAGTACCAAAACGCATAGTTTGATATTTCAAGTAAACTAGGTGCCAATCAATTACGAATTTGCAATAATGCCAAAATTTCAACTGAATATTGATATAACATTTCATCCATGATGTGGTTTTGAATATTCATTTACATATTTTGTATCGATTGTGGAATGATCAATTAAGAAAAAGATTCAACTTGAAACTTTAATTGCACAGTTCGATCCATAGTCTTATCACTGATTCCATTTTAAGGTCGAATGACAAACTACTCAAACGTAGTTAAGCATTTTTGTCTAAACAATTTGAAAGCTATAATCAATTGTTAAAGGTAAAAAACCGCTGATCTGTGATTAAATAAAAATAAGTCAGTTATAGATAACAATGAGCATAAAGAGGGCCGTTTTTCGTTCACTCTACACACGAAACGTGTGCTAGATGCCAACGAAAAATGATCCATCTTCAAACACATTGCTGAATATATGTAGAAGTGTCAGTTCAGCATCAATCATCAATTGAAATGCATACAAAATAAATCGAAAAAATCAATAGAAATCGTATCTCACCTGACGCCAGACTCTTATTGAGCATCCTCCACTGTCTCGCGTAGAAAACAGCGAACACACAAATTAAAACGCCGAACAACAAGCATATAGAAACGGTCAACGCCAACACTGTCGACTCCCAGTTCACGTCATCGTTACTGTTCACCGAAACAACGTACTTTCCATCATCGTCCACTTCGCTCTCCGCCTCCTCGAAATCGTACTCGGAGCGCTCCGAATAGTCGGGAGCCTCCGTCGAAGCCCGCCTCTCGTCGTCCTCATCGTCGTCGACCAGGTCCTGGTACGGGGAGCCGCTGCCCTCGTGGCCGCTCAGCGAGTCCCGGTCGCGCTCCTTCTGCTGAGGAGGCCGAGGCTTCGGTCTCCGCAGCCAGGACCAGTCGAGCTGGAGTTCGCGCAGGGTGGCGCAGGCCGAGTCCTGGTGAGGAGCGCAGGGCCTCAGAACAAGCAACGGCGGCTTGCAACGGGTGCACTCGATGCAGGAAGATCTCTCCGAACTCCACCAGGACACTCCTCGAGGGCAGATCAGGCCCTCGGTGGCTGCGAGACCGATGGCCAACACTAGCGCGGTCTCCCACACCGCTATCAGCATTACCTCACTGGAACAAATTGGATTTTTTTTTTAATTATATACTGCTATAGTGCATCTACGTCATGGATGTTTAGAAGTGTGTTGCAATATGAAAAAAAAAAGGTAAGGGTTTAAGGTAAGTTTTAAGTTGGCGCCTGTTATTAAGTGCACATTTCAAATACTAGAATGTGCTAGGTATTTTATAAAAAAAATACAGGTAGATTATCCGTATTCTGCATAATTTATATTAGGAATTTTAACTGTTGGAAATGTAATTTTTTTTAAACGATTTTTTCTTTTATTACTGATATATTTTGCTTTTAGAAATATAAATCTATCTATCTATATTATAAATACGCTAACGATGCTCGAAATTTTCAGCCGTGCCTCGAACCCGGATCGTCGAGCGCGCGTACTGTTTGTAAAATCCAAATGCGGGATATTTTTTTTATTTCACACGAAATTGTTATTGTTACGAAATAAGATAAATCTTAAAAGTTTGCAGACAATACTGTAGCGTGACAAAGTGTCGCCATACCAGCTCAGACGATGATAATAAAGAACATCTCAAATTCATACAATATTCGTCAATTTATACAATAAGAACATTTTTTTCCCAAGACGAAAATGTCTGAATTTATTCAGAAATCCATGGATCGCAATGTCGAGTCGCCAGAGGTGTCCATGAGCGTCGAAAACATTGTTCCATTTCGTACACCGAAAATAAACGCGTCGGCCTGACCATGTTGCTTATTTTAAGCTTTAAACTGTCTCGTTCTTGCTAGACGGACGTCCATTAACGAACACCACAGTCCAATTAAGCAGAAACGAGCGAAACTCCCGCCAAAAGCAGATGGAAACTCCTGAAACTCCTCAGCGCTACATTCTTTCAGCTCAAATAAGCATCAAACCGAACAGAATAACCGTTTTAAGATCTATCAATAATATTGTCTATGGAATATCGATGAAAAACTACATCGATGAAAGTATTGATAGTCTAGGATAATCTTGATATTCTATCAATATTGATGGAGGATTAATGAAAACGTTGAAAAGTATTTAAACGTCCTATCGATTGAGGTTTAAAATTGTATTTTCCAAAAAATTGTAAACGTATCAGTGTGTGTGAACTTTTATAAGATATTCCCAATCTGAATTTGAGTTTGCTTTGCTTGCTTCGTATCGCTTGCTGCTTGCATTGCCATTTTTGCCAGAGTGGATATCGGAAGCAATATTGATACGCACTTTCAACATATTGACAATATTATTGATGGTTTTGTGGGCATTAAAAGATGATAGAGCATACGTGCTAGCCGTCACGATCAGCGGTGCACATAAAATAAGTATTATTTTTAACCGTAGAGGTGTACGTTATAACTCCGTATATGGCGGAGCATCGTCTGCCGCTTGAATATAATCAAAGTCTATTCGGTTATGCGTTTTTCGCTGAGATGATAATTTATAGATGCAAGTCGAGGTCTGCGTGAATGGTGGATGGATGCTAATTCAGGTTTAATAGCGCCTGGAATTAACGATTGAGAAGTTCAATTAGTTGGAGGAGACGTCGCTTTGGCGAGCGTCCATCTTCAGGTGAGCGGCCCCATTGAACGTTTCGCGATGCACAATTTACGTAGAAAATTATATTGCAAAATTTTAATTTTGAGGTATATTATAAACTATCTGAAAATAATTTCATAAGTCGTAATTGCAACAACGCTGTGGCAACGGTCGATTTAGAATTCAAATAAAAATGTCGATCATTTAGTTTTTGAGAATAAGATTGAATTGAAAATTAGATATACAATGTTGTCTAGGATTTTTCTACAAATATTAGGTAGCCTCGAGGTTGTTAATATGTATGTACCTATGTTGCTTCGATTTTGGCGCGCTTATATGGAAAGCTCGATTATTTTGGCATAATTAGTGGTGCATAGTTGAAACTATTGGTGGTTTTCTTTTGTTGGTTTTGAAATGTTTTCAAATTCAGATAGAGCATTTTTGTGATTGATGAAGTGTATGAAGTACTCGATATAAGCTTTTGAAAATATGTTTTACAATACAATGCACAATATTAGCTTTAATCAAGAAAATATAGACGACAAACTAACAAGTAAATATAAATTTTTATCAACTTGATAAGATGCTCCCATATATTCTGAAATAGTCAATATTCCATTAATACAGAAGATATATGTACATATATTGATATTCTAGGGAGTGCTTTAGAAACAAATCAAATCATGCGTATTTTAATTTAACGAAGGTTAAATGTGATCATAATACTAAAAATTTGAAAAATAAATATAAGTTTTATAACTGACGATGTGACATTAATTTTGAATTTATAAGTACGTAAACTTATAAAAAATCGATAAACTTTTATATAATCAAACCCAAACAAATAAGAGATATAATACATGCATCAAATAAATGATATTTGATTATGCACTTTGAGATGAAAACAGATGCATAAGAAGAAGACAAACACTCCGAACAACGAGCGTCCTTCGAATGAGAAACTGGATTGTCCAACGACAACATCCACGAAAGTTCATCTTACAGAATAGTAAAATTTACCTTTTGGTTTACGGTCGTCGGGATGAAAAGTTTATTCACATGTTATCCCTTCCTGGATGAGCTCGAGTCGACGGACGAAAAAAACAAGACAAGCTTCCGAAACGGGAAAGACACGACCGCCTGTGATCCGACGCTCAGAACGACTAGCTGTTGTTGTGTGGATCTGTGGCTGTCGAACAACTCTCCCTACTGTTGCCGCTCGAAATTTGAAATGCTTCCAAACTGCCACCTCCATCTTCCAATTTCGACAAGAAAGATTCGTGGCCGATCTTCGGACGCTGTGCCAAGTCGTATGTTCGTGGATGTGGCTCAAAATCGTAAACATTTTATCGCTTTCCAAGTTGTGCGTGTGGTTTTCATTGATCAATTGAAAATTCATCGAAATTTTTGTTGTTTTATCGAAATGGTGCTGTGGGATTAATTATGTATGCCGTTGTGATTTCGACTTCTTGTTCTGTCTCAGTGCTCAATCTGAAAGTTTTTTTTTATGAGTTTATTGAAGAGATTTTGGATTTTCAGTTCAAATCGATTAAATCTTAGCTGGTCGAAAAATCAATGAAAAGCAACCGTTAGTGCATAATTTATTCGAGTCAGTGAATATTTTCATGCACATATAAAACAATGTTTATATATTTACAAAATTACTTACCGAATGAAAAATGTTCATCTATCACATAATATACAAACTGTTTCAAATGGAATCTATCTTAATAAATATTTATAAAATAAATTAGATTCTGATTGTGAGTGTATTAATACTACCAATATTTTCCATTTAATTTCTAAATGGAAATTACTTAGGGTCGTTTTTTAACTGCTTTAGGACTGGTCTTTCCACTGATCTAGTACGCCTAGTTAACTGACTATAGAGTCACGGTCAGTCCTTTAGCTACGAACTGTCAAAAATTTGGAGAACAGAGACGACTTTTTGACAGTTCATACATATGTAGTTAAAGATCTGACACATGAACGATATAAGCAGTGTTATGTTCAACCCGTATCGCATGCATGACGTTTGATTTGACAATTTTATTGGTCAGTTGTAGATTTGTAGGTTGTGTGTGACTTGAGAAATATCTGGATAATCGAAGAAGCGAAGATTTGAGAATCTGAGGAGTTAAGTATTAAGTATATTCGTGACGATGGAGGCATCTTGTCCCAGGAGCAGCGGTGCGAACAATAAAAAAGGTGTGTTGCAGTCCCCCGTCGTCTCCTCCTCGATCAGTTATTCATCATTCTCAAGACGTCCACAGTCCACGCTCGAGACGAACTATCATAACCTGTATCCTCGCCTTTATCGCTCACTCACTCTTCGTACGTTTCCACTTTTCATCTTTGTCCTTCCTGTATTTCTCCTATTTTCATGTCTGATACATGACAGATTTTCATTTTGCTTTGTTAGTTCACTGTGGTATTTTTTTACTTGTAGCCGAAAGAGCCGTTAACATTCCTACCAAAAATGAACTTTCTACGTTTAAGGCATTGTCCGCAGTGGCTGTGATATTTGCTAGTTCAGTATTAGCTCTAGTTTACCTATACAGCAAGTTTCCTGATCTCGAAGAGTATGGTTTTCTATGTGATCTTTAGTATTGAACGGTTAGATTGACGGCACGATGCACAATGGGTTGATATAACACATGTTTATCATCAATATCATTTACATTAGATATTTGCTAACCTAATCTAGCTTAATCTTGCTCATCAATGTGCATCTAAACTTCTCCTTCCGGCCCAACATGTGCCGTGCCATTAAACTTACCAATATGTACTTTTTATATATTTTTAATGCATTTATTTCATGTCTTTTTTACATTTAATTTTTAGAGAAGAAAGGAAACATATAAAAATTCCTATGGATATAGAAGACGCTAAGCAATTAGGCTTAGTATTAGATAGATACAAAGAAAAATACCATTATGAAGTGATGTCTGGAGTATTCATTGTGTACATATTGTATCCTTTGAGCTATTATCAATTATTGACTGTAATTATACAAAGGGTTTATAAGTGTTCCATTAAACAGGATTATTTATATTTTTTATAGAAATAATATTCGTTTCGAGAATATTCACCGTGAAAATGATTTCTGGTGGAAAAAAAATGAGCAAGGGGGTATCTTATTTGTCCGAAAAAAATCTCTTAAATTTAATTATATTGTATTATTCCTCACTATTATTGTTCCTTAATTTACATTTGTAGCTTGCAATCGTTCGCGATTCCAGGATCAATGTTTTTAAGTATATTATCTGGGTTCCTATTTCCATTCGTCGCGGCATTATTCCTCGTGTGTACTTGCTCTGCTATCGGAGCGTCTTTGTGCTTTCTTCTCTCTCATTTACTAGGAAAGAAATTAGTTAAAAAATACTGTCCAGAAAGAGCGGCTAAATGGGCAGTGGCTATAGAAAAAAATAAAGAACATTTACTCTATTACATGATATTTTTGAGAGTAACTCCGTTTCTACCAAATTGGTTTATCAATTTGACTGCACCTATTATAGGTGTGCCTTTGATACCGTTTGCTCTTGGTACTTTTATCGGTGAGAATTTTAAGCATGTTTGTAGTGAATTTTAAAAATTGAAATATGTAAATATTTTTATTTTTCAGGAGTTGCTCCTCCATCATTTGTAGCTATCCAAGCTGGTCAAACATTACACACTCTTACATCTTCAAGTGATGCCTGGTCTTGGACGTCTGTCATATTTCTGTCTATCTTTGCATTAATATCACTTATTCCAGTAATTTTGAAGAACAAATTGAAAGAAAAATTCGAATGAGATTTGCCTTTATATGAAATTTATAAAAAAGTATCTATGATTCTACAAGTTTTGTTTTCATTGATTATTATTTTATGTGAAATAATTTTTATTTCGATTATAGTTCAAACTTGTTTTCTTTATCGCAATATTTGTAGAGGACTACACTATTACCCAATAAGTGGAAATATATCACTTTGGGTTCTTAGATTTGTTGTAGATATTGATATTGGATATTAGTTTGTTTTAATATTTATTATTTTTATTTATTGAAAAGTATTTAATAAATCGTTCATATTGTGTATATGTATATGAGGAACCAAGTTATTTAAATACAGTTTTTGTATATTTATAATGATCAAAATACATTAGTATTTAGAAAGTGTAATGACAAAATTATCGTATAACTTAAAAAAATTGTGTGCTTTGCTCACTTTTTTCAATATTTTCATTTATAACTGTGAACCGAGCATTTTATTTATTTTTAACAATAATAATGCAGTTTTAATTCAAAGAGGCTATCATTCCATATTTAACAATATATTTGTTTTTAGTTTTAAAATTGGGATGAAAATATGTCTAAGATAAAAAGAAAGTTTTTTAAATTGACAATAATTGTTTATAGATTTATGCTTATGAGTTATTTTATTGAAATTAAAAATTGTTTTTATTATTTTCATAAAGAGTTAAACACCTTGTTTCAATAGATTAGAATATTTGTCACAAACGAAGACAATTTTAAAGAAGAAATTATAATATTTTTAAGTAGCGATTGTCACTTATTATTGAATATTGATATTATTAATTTCAATGGTGTCAAATGAAACTGGCTTGTACTCATTCTTTTAGATATTATTGAAATTAAAATAAATGTTTGCACAATACATTTGTAATTTTTTAATGTTTCACCATAAACATAAGACTTGCATTAGAAAAATGAGTACAATCTAAAATGTGTGAGAAATTGGAAAAAATAAATATATATATAAAACCTATTTTATTAATTTGTGTTTTTACAAATCAGTTACAAGATTCAACAGTATGAGCCCATATATGATACTGAAGTTGAGTTCGAGGTTGTTGAGTGACTCACTGGTCTCCAATACCACCAGTTATACCAAACTGAAATAATAACTGCATTTGAAAGAACTGGCATATTTTTTAATAACACCAAATTGATAATTACGCATATATGATTGTTTCAATAATACTGATACTGGTTCGCACTTATGAAGGCATTCTTCAGCCGGTTGGAACTCTACGAGTCTTTCTCCTTTGCTTTGTATAATAAATACATAGTTACATTCCGGTTCTGGGAATGGATAAAACATTGAATTTGGATCATCTATCATTATGAATCTCTCTGTGCTTTGACCCAAACGAGGTATTATGTTAGGTTTTGGAAAAACTGTTCTCATTATTAAAGCAGGAAGCATTCTGTTGATTCGCCTGAAAACATAATTGGATAGTATTTGGTGACATAATTTCATCTATTGAAGGACTCTGTGTTAAGAAGTAATATTCTTTCCATATGGAAGATATTTAAAATGAGACAAACATGGTGTATCTCAATGCAACCGCATTGATTGTGAGTTTGTCTTGCTCTAAATAGCTTCCAAGTAGAAAACACCAGACTTCGAATTGCAGAGTTCTACATTATATATCATTAAGACAACAGTTTCAGTCATGTTTATTTTATTTAGAGATATTTAATGATCCACATTTATTTCTTCTAGGAATCCTGTTGAAAGTGAAGACAAAATTGAATGAAATTCTTACAATTTTACATAATCTTTCAATAAAAGTATTTCATATTATTTCACATATATGTAAATCATAACAAACGATAAACAAAATTCAATTTCTTAGATTAATATCGTAATCACGGGCACACATAGATATGTACTTCAAAGCAAAAGTGAAATATTTCAAAACTAGTAGTGAAAAAAAAAGAGGAGAAAGGATATTAAAATAATGTCTCTGACGACAATCAAAAATAACTTTTTCCTCTATCGAATATATTGTGGACATAATTAATGTTATATTCACTATTTTCTGCAAAAAAATCATTTTTGCTTTGCAATTTAGATATTATGGATTTACCATTTATAAGTGTTAGATTTAGATATATCGTAGTTGTTGAAAAAATCTTGTGCAAATATAATATCTTTCTCATTTACGGTTAATTTTGGTGCATTATCATCAAATATTTTTTTATTTTCTAAATATTTAGTTTTGAGATCGTCAATCGTCTTAATTTTTTGATCAGTCTGAAAACACCATTGAATCATGATTATTAAAAAAAAATCAATAGAAACCAATTAATTGATGAAAAGATTATTACAACCTTTAATATAAACGGTGGTGATGTGTGTGGTTGAAAATGTGGATCGATTTGAGTTGTTTCTAAAATTCCTTTAACTTCACTGCATGGCCAACAATCCATTCCAGCCACTCGAAAGAATGGGTTTTGAATTAGGCAAGTTTCATCATACAATTCTGAAATTAAATTAAAATATGCATGAGAATGAATAAGGGTAAATATAGCAATAAATCATGACAATGGTATATGTTATACATCTTTCAACTTTGAATATTGATGTGTTTAAGTTTTATTGAAATTAAATCGACACTGAATGATTTTTTTATAGCTCTATAATATTTTGAAGTGTGAAATGTACGTATTATTATCAGAAATATAGTGGAGCAGCAATGCATGGAGAAGGAATTGCACCTCTTATTTTGGCAGTAGGAATGCGATACATTACTTTTCAAAATTAATAAAGTAAATATGACGAAAATTGAAATTTTTATCTGTAAAATTATAAGGTTATTTATACATATACCTATTACTAAAAAAAATCACAAACGGTGCCGTATTTAAGATTTTTAACATTAATGAATTTATCTGTGTAGAGAAATCTGAAATTATTTATATTATAAATTTAATTTATCGAAATAAAAACACCAAGAGTGCATTTTTTATAAACAATTATGAATATGAAATTAATCAGTACAAAATATGATGATAATATTCGTTATTAAAACACAAAAAAATATGAATTGTCAGAAAATAAGAAAATATATTTCATCTGTATCACTATTTCATAATAATAACAGTAATTTTAATATTAAGGAGAAAGGAGTCAACGAAAATTTCGATTGACTTTAAAATAAACAAAAATGTTTTGGAAAAGAGAGTGGAGTGTAGAAATATTATGATTCACTACCGTTTTTTAAGGATTACATCTTTGATTATTATAGTTACTTTTCGACATACTCCGCTATTGTAATTATAGGGATAAATGCAAAATACATATGTAAACAGAAATATAATTACCAGTCAACGATGGAAACAATGATATAACAGGAATTGACATAATCCTCAACAATTTTAAACCAGGATAAATAAATTCTTGAATTTTGCATAAAAATAAACTAAGCGGTTTCTCATGCAATGCATAATTGATTGTATACAATAAGAACAGTAAGAAAAGCAGGATATATTTTTTCTTTAGATGGAAATTCAGATATTTATCACTTCTGTCTCTTTCTATATTTTTCAAGCTTTCATCAACTATTTTATGAAATTCCTTTGCACATATACCAGCAATCTTAGCTTGCTCTAAAAGATCTTGTAAGTTATCTAAATATTCTTGCTCAATTTGATCCATAACCAGCAGATTTGAAAATCAGTTTGACAAAATTTCTGTAATATGTATTCAATAACTGAAATGTCATTACAAATAAAACTGACTGACAATAGTTGATATGAGCACTGAAATTCACGGATCGTGCGCCGTCCAAGAACGTTGCTTCGACAGTGGTACTTGACCTACTGTCAACACATTTGACGTTTCTCACCGCATAACCTAGGAGTTAAAGAATCGAGGAACGCAGATCGTGCACATATTCTATGTAGGTACACCTATATATGTAAAGTGGTCGTTAAGTCTGAAATAGGTATAACA